>CM040122.1:439908848-440331887 GCA_022559845.1 Amorphophallus konjac
TCTATAACAAATATATAATATATTTTTTTATCTAGATACGTAACGGTAACGATCCGTACTGTACCGTACCAGTAAAAGACTGGTACGAACGGGACGACAAATCCTGATCTAAAATAAGTATCATTTTTTTCATCCATGTAGCCTTAAAACCTTATGTATTTGACATTATACCCCAAGGTCATCATAACAATTAACACACTCAAAAAATTGAAATGAAATCTGCAAACATATTTATCCAGTGAGAATATTCCAAGAATTTCATCTTGACAATGTTAACCAAATTGCAAATTTTCTTCCCCTGTTGTGCAATGATCTAATGGGATAGGGCTTGCCTTTTCACATAAAGGCACCAAAATTCCTCCTTGGCATTCCTTTCCTTTAAGAAAGGTCTAACAGTGTAATTAGAATTACACTTAAACTAACAATAACAGATCAAAGTTTAAAATATATTAAACTTTAACAAATGACACACGAGCAGAGAAAAAACGAAGAGGAACCAAAGAAAAGTGAAAAAGAAAAGGGGGAAATGGTGGTAGTTTCAAAGAAATAAAAGAACACGAACAAACTGAAGAAATTTGCAATTAGGGCACGGAAGACCAGAGGCATCGTAAGCCTAAATAAAATGGAGAGTAGAGTAGGAAGGTACGAGTCTTATCCAACACAATGTAGAGATTTGTAACTTCAACTTATCCGTACACGTTCAGCTCTAAGGTACAAACATTACATATAGGAGGAGTCCTCGTTTGATAGCTAAGGTGATGTTTCATAATACTAAAATCGAACGTTGGGAATCCATTATTCCAATATAATACCCGGGAATGTTGCTGAGAATACTGAAGATAACCAAGATCCATGTTCGCAAAATTGTTGTTTCATAATTGGGTTGAATAGATATCTGAATACAGAGTATTCTACAATTATATCTTTCGATTATACTTATTCTTTATTTATATTTCTGTTTTTATGTACGTAGACTACGGTCAAGCAAATGGGGGTAGGATGTGCCCGGAGAGAGAGGGCCCAAAATCAGATCCAAGAACTTAATATAATTGTCGAGAAAGGCTTACTGCACACCCGCCCTTATTTTTTAAAATTTTTTGACGTGAGTTCTAATTATCTTAATTTTTTTGTACAAGTCACGTCACCTTTTGATTATTTAAAAAATAAAAATAAAAATAAATTAATTTTTATAAAATAAATTTAATATTATTTATTTGATCTGATTTTTTATTTATTTTTAAATAATCTAGTGATTATGTGATTTACACGACATATTAGAATACCTTAAAACCTAGATAAAAAAATTTCTATAAAAAATTAAAACCCACCGCAACAGGGACAGGAGCAAGCCTACTCATAATTGCCACCTCACGGGCTTCGTTAGGCTCTCGTTGAAGCGCTCCGCATGTTAGGCTGAAGAATTTGTCTTGGCCGGTGATTCTAGACAAGTCACTGTACTCGAGGAAGTCTTTATAATCTGCGTGGACGTAGTTCTTCCGGTCTTTTCTGTCGGTATTTTTTGAGTTAGATACGTCCACAGTAGAAATCCCACATTCTAGTAATTGGGAGTTTCAACATCGTTACTTCAAAAGCTGAGGAAGAATACGAAGACCCTCATCAATGAATATATATCCTCGTGATTTTGAAAAGATAGATTCTGCGATCGTACGCATCCCTTCATATCCGTTGACAATTACTGCAGTTTTGGCACGACGTAGCACACCGCCAAGGTCTACTTGATAAATATTTTAGGAGTAATGTTTAATGCACATCCGGACTATTTACATACCGTTAGATGTGCATCAAGAAAATTTATTTAAAAAATAACAATTATGACGTGAGATCCAAATCCTCTTAAGTCACACCCACATCAGATGTCCCAAAACAATCTAAAACAAAAAAAATTCGATTCAAGATAAATTAGGCCTAACACTATTCATTAAATCTGATTTTTTTAGATCATTGGATGAAAATACTCCTTACATCACAATTAAGGTGACTTGTGTCTCACGTCGTAAAAATTTTTCAAAAAAATTTGTTTGGTGGACACCCTGAGTGAAAATAGTGCAGATGTGCACTAAACATTATTTATATTTTAGATCATTTAATGGAATGTTGTTCTTTTGGCTTCACACAAAGACTTCATTTGTTGCAAATGGAAAACAAAATCAAGATCAGGACTGATGTCTTCGTGGGCAATAGCCAATGTCTTGTTGCTCAAAGCACAACTAGCAAGATTCTGACCACAACAGGACCTTTGTTCGTGTTCCCCAATAATTGTATGCATACTCGTACATTATTGCCCCCGCTCATTTGTGACGACTTCATCATTTCAATATGAAGAATGTTTTAATAACATCTTCGGAGAGACTTACATGTAGCGTTCTCCTGGATTCACCATCCCAAGTCCAAGTATGTCATCTTTCTCATTCTAACGTATGGCCTCAGCCAGTCTCCTCATGTTTGGCACGAACATTCTTAAAGAGAATGAAACGGATCCAGCTATTGCTTGTGCACTACTCTTTCCATGGTTAACGTTCATCTACGCTTATGAGGATGCAGAATCCACCTCTCATGCACAACTGCAAACATTAGATCCAGAAAAACATATTAAACTGGGTGAATTTGTAAGGCATATTTTTGTAAGAGAAGATGGTCCTTGATCAAAAGAAGTGGCTCCGTAGATGTCACTGCATCTTTCTTCACCTCGAAGTGGGTTTCTGCATTTGAATTCCGCCGGACTAGCATCTCTTTTCCCCATTCCTTTTGTGCAAGGGCACCGTAATCTGATCTGGGACTGTTATGCAACAGGTTCCCTCAGGCTAGTGTGCACTTTCACACCCCTTCAACTTCCCTAGAACGATCGATAAGAGACTAATAAGACTAAACAAACATGTGAAACAAGCCACAGACAGAAAAGAAGATAATGATACTCACCAGGGAGGCAGTCAAATCGACAGCAATGTGTTATCCAGCATCTTTGCAGAACTATGGATACACATCCGTTTGTGCGGGCCCGCCATGATAAGATTATAATGATCACCAAACTCACAGACTATTCCATAAACAAGAAAAATTGAGAAAGATATTTGCCTTCACTCAGTATCAGTATAAACAACACTAACAAGGATGGAAACGGCAGGCTCAGAGCAGACTAGGTTGCTCATACACTCGGAAACAAAAAGGTCGAGGCTTTTCAATTACCCATCTACCAATGCCTAGGATTACATAAAGAGCTTGACACACTAGCATGTTTGAGAAACAAACGTGAAGAAGAGCAGTCTCCCTCTTTCAAATTGATATATTTTTCCTTTCAAGAATATGTTTCAGCAACTAAATACCATAAACTCGCTACATAATTGAGCATCTATGATGTACAGTGTGCTGTACTAGAACATAATGATAAAGGAATCAGATGGGAAGCAGAGACATACCATGGCAGTTTGATTAGACAGGCTTGGGCGACAAGAGGTGAAAGAGCTCAGTTTTCACCAGGTTTACAAATTTCCCATTCCTGAGCAAAATAACACCATTCTTCCATATGTTTTAGGAAAGTTTCTAGTAGCCAATGCATCTCCTCAAACTGGGTGTGAGACTTATCTTCCACGACAAAGACATAAAATTCCCCATCAAGTTCTATCATGCTCCAACCAGCTCTCTTCTTCACTCCCCTAATTGTCATCGCCTCCCTCAACCTTTCTGCATCTTCCCTCCTTCCAGAACAGCTGTATAAGTTAGACAATAGTATGTAGTATCCATCATTATCAGGATCCAACTCCAAGGCTTTCTTGCCAGCATGTTCTCCTATCTCGAGATTGTTATGGATTTTGCAAGCACTAAGTAAAGCCCCCCATACACCAGCATCTGGAGTGGTAGGCATTGTGACAATCATGGCCTCAGCCTCCTGGAGGTCTCCTGACCGACCAAGCAGATCTACCATACAAGCATAATGTTTACATGTGGGAATAATAAAATGGTCACTCATTCTGTTAAAAAGATATTTACCCTCTTCAACAAAACCAGCATGACTGCATGCAGAGAGAGCAGCAAGAAATGTGATGCCATTTGGGACTACACTTGTCTCTTCCATTTCTTTGAACACCTGCAAAGCTTCTTCTGCACATCCATGGCTTCCATATGCTGAAATCATGACATTCCATGCAACAACATCTCTTTCATTCATGGAATCAAAGACATTTCTTGCCACTGGAAGCTGTCCACATTTGGCATACATATCAACTAATGCAGTAGAGAGAGATACTTCACACTTTAACCCATTCTCCTTAATGTAGTTGTGTATCCACTCTCCCTGGTGCAATGCAGCCACACTAGAACAAGCTGAAAGGACAATAATCAAAGTTGTAGCATTTGGATTTATGTTTTCTGAAAGCATTTGAGAGAAAAGTGACAAAGCATTATTAGAGTATCCTGCTTGGGCATAAGCTGCTATCAAATTGTTCCATGTAATGACATCTCTTTTCATCCGATCAAATATTCTTCTAGAGTAGTCCAGCTTCATGCCTCTTCCATACATGCCAACAAGGGAATTGAAAACCGCAGTCTCAGCATCGATTTTTTTTTTAATAGCATAACAGTGAACAGACTGCCCCAGATGTAGTTCACCCACCTGAGAACATGATGAGATAGCTGTAACTATACTCTCCGGATTAGCTTCTGAGCCTAGAGCAAGAAATTGCATTTTTCTAAACAGATTCAAGCATTCAGCACTTAGTCCCATTTTCCCATATCCAGTAAGCATTAAAGTCCATGATTTTACATCTTTTTCCTCTATCATGTCAAAGAGCATCCTTGCAGTATGCAACTGCTCAAACCTGCAATACATTGCCAGAAGAGAGTTCACTACCAATGCATCATAAACAAAATTTCTCCTCAACATAAACCCATGAAAGCTTCTTCCGGCATCAATACCACCAAAATTTGCATATGCCGTAAGCAAGCAGCTGATAGAAATTCCATCGGGATATACCCTAGAGGCCAACATCATATCAAGCAATTCCGTGGATTCAACAAGGAGCCCCTTTCTTGCATAATTTCCTAGAATCTCGGTCCAAGAAACTACATCTTTAACGGGTAACTCATGAAACGCGATACTGGCATCTTCCAAGCTCTCACATTTTGAATATACGGAAAGCATTGATGATTTGACAAAATCACAGAACCACAACCCACTTTTCACCACAAACGCGTGTAAGCATCTCCCCTCTAGCAAAGCTCCCATGATCCCACAGGCTTGCAAACCACCCTCGATGGTCCGAGAGTTTGGCTTCTCACCACTTCTGTGCATATCTCTAAGATAAGCCAAGGCCAACTCACATTTTCCATTCCTCACACATGCAATTATGATAGCCGTCCAAGAGACGACATCCCTATCAGACATTTCGTCGAACAGATTCAATCCCTCACCGATGGCCAGACACTTCGAGTACATGTACACCAAAGAAGAACCCACCCCGGCAGAATCACTCCCGAGCAACCCAAACTTAATGCAACCACCATGCACGCAAGACCCAGCCATCAACTCCAGAATCTCCGCGCAAGCCGACGCCACCAGGGGGACGGTGAAGTGGTTCGGCTTCGCCCCCGAAGCCCGCATCTGGCGGTAGAGACGGAGAGCCAGCGAGAAATCGCCATGGGAGAAGTGAGCCTTGATGATGGAGTTCCACAGGAAGGTGTCCCCCGGCTGGTGGGGGATGGCCTCGGAGAAGACCCCGGCGGCGATGTCGGGGCGGCCGAAGGCCGCGTAGAGGGAGACGAGCTTGGCGGCGAAGAAAGGGTTGGAGGCGTGGCCAGAGGTGACGACCAGGCAATGGGTCCGGGCGAGCCCGGAGAAGTCCGCGGGGGGATCGGCGAGGAGCCGGTGGAGGGCGAGAGGCGGAGGCCGGCGGCTGAGGATCCTTCCGAGTTGAGGAAGGAGCATGTCCGGCGCCGGCGCCGCAACGTGTCTTTGGATAAATATAACCAATTCAAATTAAAATGTAATTAAAATTTAAAAAAAATAATATATTAATTTTTCAGTGCAAAAATAATCCTACTATATGAACTCAAGTCCAAAAAGACTCTCACTACGTGAACGTAAGTACAATAATAGCCCCTCGTTTATATGTCATTAGATGGCAATTAATCATAAAGTTCTTTTTATACTTATATTTATAAAGTAAACTTGTTTTTATCAATATCTATATAACACTGATATTTTTTAAGTGTATATGTAATAGAGTCAATCTTTTTTTTTTTTTGGAAGCATGATGATTTCATTCATATTAACGATACCGAAGGTACATGAATAGCAGAGACACCCATACAGAGAAGATTATCCCAGTCCCAACTGTCGACCAAGCGACATACAAGAGAGAACATAAGATCCAAACAGTGTAAAGTAACTCATACTTGCACATTAACATTAGCGTTGAAGGAATACCATTCTCATTAGAAACACCGACTTAAATTTGGATACCTTTAAGTGAGTTAACTATATATCAAAAGGCTCATTGTACGTAGATGTGCTGTCTGAAACCCTTAATAATATTTTTACCATCTCTTGATCTATATAATTCATGAATATCTCTAAGTCTCATGCTTACCATTTTTTTTTAACCAAGATATCACTTCTCATGATGTCAATTATTTTATTCATATGTACGCATGCATGATGGATATGTTACATTATCTTATCAAGGCGACCATACGATAGAATGTAAAATGGAATAACATATATAAGATTCTGTATATAGTTGGCATATGAACCCCAAAGACAGTGTTTGTATAATAAGAACTTGAGGATCTTCAAAATTAGTATCATATCTGAAGTCAAGGCTAATTCCTTAATGTTACAATTTCGACTCTTTAATTCCTTTTTATTATACATCATGTTGACACAAGCACACATTAAATGCAATGCCTACTGCAAATGCCATTAATGCAGGGACAACATGCACATGCATAAATAGCCAATACGCCATCTGATCATACGTAAGAGTGCACAGTTTGATGACATGGATCGATTTTGTCCTGCATGATGTGGCGCTTCCCATCAAACTACCAGTAGGTAGTACTAGCATTAGGAATGCCCCAATCTTGTCCAATAACGTTTTTCTACATAGACACGCTGTAATATATATCTGGCCCAGAAAAAAGGGGTTAAAGGTATATCTGCACATTCATTACTTTTTTTATTGTCAACTGAAATAAATTTTTTTTGGGGGGTCTTGTCTTGCATATGTATTTTGATTACCAGTGGCCTTCAAAGCTGGATGGGCGACTTCGGACCAGGGTTTGTCATCCGGATCGGACATGTCGTCACGGTCACGACCTGAGACGGGACAGTACGAGTTGGTACCGTTACGTATTGAGACACAAAAAATATATTATATATATTTGTTATAATATAATGTAACTCAAATGTTATCCTACCTCAGTTGACTAAGTGATATGCGATTTAAACTGTTATCCACGGTTTGAATCTCACCTCTTGTCGTCTTTTGAATTTTTTTTAAAATAATTATATAAAAATATAAATAAAATCAATGTTTATAACACATTGCAAACCGGGGATCTCACGTTTGGACGTGAGATCCCTCAATCAACTAACTTATAAAATAAATTTGATATAAAAAATTAAAATAATATATATAGCGTCTCGATTACGTTTCACATATCGATCGTTCCGATCTATAACTTAGACGGGACGGACGATTCATCCCATCCCATCTCGATTCGTCGAACCTTACTTAAGACTATATAATAATCCGTAATTATGTTCTTCCAAGTTGACATTTTTCCTTTTGCCTTTTATCTTTTCAGTGATCTCTAAAGCTAATCTAGTAACCGTTTTTATCTTTGGTTCGGTACGTCAAATCATGCTAAACTCACAGGAAGTGCATTGAAGGAAAGAGATTATTCGTTATAAAAGAAGTTTCATGTGAAAGAGTTCTTTTTGCAAACTCCTTCCCTGCTGCAGTTAAATGAGTTCGCATGGTAGATGCACCCGAGAGAGGATCTCCTCTCTCTCTGATGATGAATGAGGTAATCTTCTCCCAAACATAAGGTGTGGATCATGATTCGCGACTTCTCATTGGGCAGGTGTATTGGATCAAGTTAGTGCAGAGGATCTCCATTCCAACTCCAAGGATCCCCGTAGCGAGTGCGGTATGTGTACCGTTGTTGTGAAGGAGACGGCAAAAGCGGCGGGAGAGGAAACTCACTGGTCTCATGCGCTCCTTAATGGCGGACGCCTCAGGGTCCTCCCATCCATCCAGATTTTCTTCCCTCTCCGAATCCAACATTTGATTGCAGAGAGCAACGCGATTAGGAAACTCGAACCAGGCGTGCACAGCCACAACAGATGGAACAACCCCTCTGCCCCCACCTCCCATTTCATTCCCACCGCCACCTGCATGCTGCCTGCCACAACCCAGTAAAGCAGAAGACGCCGTTCGAGGCCAGAAGTGGGGACGTGATGATGGAAGCAGAGGAGGCGGCGAAGGTGGTGGCTTTTGGTGGGCTTCTGACGCTGGCCATGGTAGCCTGCTGGGAAACACAGGAGGAGGAAAAGAAGACCCCACCTTTAACGAAACAGAGTGCCGGGATGCCGCCCATTTGCAGGACCCTCTCCGAGCAAATGGAACCTGCGGTGGCCGCCTCCCATGGCGAACGGCAGAAGAAGAGAAAGGTGCTTTGCCCAGAGAGGGTGGCTGGCGAAGGCAGTGCAGATGCGAGGGACGCGGCCGGAGCTCGTGCTGAAGAAGAGGATGTTTGCCACCGACCTCAGCCCCCACCACACGAGGCTCCTCCTCCCCAGCGCCCACCAGGGCGACCCCTCGCGGGGCGGCGTGGAGCTGCTGCTGCAGAAGCTGACGACGGCCGAGCTCGGCGCGGTGCTGGGTGGGAAGGGCCTCCCGGTGGCGCTCCTCGACAGGTGGGGGTGGGAGTACGGCGGCGCCGCACTCAGGCGCTGGCGCAGCAATCAGTGGTTCGTCGTCAACGGCGGCAGGGCGTGGATGGGCGTCGTGGAGGGGAACGCGCTGCGGGGGGGGCGACGTGGTGGAGATCTTCTGCTTCCGGGCCCCGGCGCCGGCGGCGGCGGCGGAGAGCGGCGGGGGAGGCGGGGAGGGGAGGATGGTGCTGGTGGTTTCTGCGCAGGTGAGCGTGGAGGAGGAACGAGGAGGCAGAGGGAGTGGTGGCTCTCGCCGGCGGGGTGTTCTCCGGCGAATCTAAGGAAGAGGGTAGCCGTAGGTTGCAATGCCGAGCAAAGAGGACATCTGACCTTCGAGATAAATGATCCTTCTCGTTGATGACTCGTGCGACTTTGGTAACATGTTTCAAAATGTTATTCGGGGGTGAGTTTGGGTGATTTATTATTTGATTTTTTTGAATTTAATAATTTATTTTTATTTTAAGATTAACTGAAATAATCAAATGAGTTAACTTAGAAATAAGAGTCTTAATCTTAATAAATCTTAGATAATTTAACCTTACTATCAAATTCGATTAAAGACTGATAGACAAAGTACCTCATCCTATTCTATCCTTATTATGTAAAATCGCCTTAACATTGCTCTTCTAATCTCATATCAGACTTAAATCTGCATTTTCTTTGTTAGACGGTGAGTTAATCCAACTAGACTGAGTTAATCCAACTAGATAAGTGAGGAATACATATTCTTTATATCACGATGAAATACATGTTATCTAGGTTGACCTCTCTCATTGATGACGAGATAGGACCATGGTTAATCCAGATTACTCAACTCTCCTAAACAAAGTAAAACAAGTGTTAATTTCGTGCTGAATATGTGCTAATGTCGAGGAGAAGAGAGTTTCGTTGCCATCGGTGACAAAGTAATAATGGTGACTGTATAGGCATAAAAGTATTCCCTGAATCTCGTACCACATCTTTAAGATTTATTTGTTAGGGAAGATCAGTCGACCATCCGAGAAAACCTGCAATTACTAGACAACGTCAGAAGAAGTTTAAATTAGAACTGTACGAGAGGGCCAAGAAGAAGAATGAAGAGAGAAAGAGTTAAAGTGGGAGAAAGAGGAGAGTATGTAACGTGGAGACGATACTTGGAGAGTGCTCGGAGAGTGCTTGGAGAGTACTCGGAGAGACAGGAAGAGAAGAGCCAGGAGGGAACCTCTCTCTCACTACTATCCTACTGGCGATGTGGTCTCTGTCTCTCTCCCCTCTTGTCTTGTTTATGCTCTCTCTATCTTCTAGCCTCTCTCTCGGTGTGTCTGTATGTATCCTTATTTTTTCTCCCTTTCTTCTAGGTCATACTGGGAAGCTATTTATACAGGGAACATCCGTGACGCTGACCGTTCTCTGACTGGGAAATGGCGTATACCATGGAACAACCTCTCCGTGATCGTGGGAGTTGCTCATTAAGCGCTTGTCCGTTCTTGGAAGGGAGGCTTCGTGGCAGAGATGTCGGCGGCGTGGGTGTGACTCGGTCCACGCCAGGAAAAGCCCTATGATGGCGGGGGCAACATTCGTTCGTTGGCAAGTTCTGCGACGTCCGGATCCTATGCATGCAATAATTCTGTCCGTAGGCTGGCGGAGTTTCCTTAGGCCTCAACTCGGCTACACTGAATGGGCCAGAGGCCAGTGGGTTGGTTTGTCACGGGCCGGAACGGGCCTGACCATATTGGGCTGCGTTGGGCCTCGCAAATTTTACTCTCCTCACTAACCTCCCACTCCCGAGCATCTAACGTGCTCGGAGCTCAGGAGGAATAATATGAGGCCCGATGAGGAAGGAATTTTGGCGAAACCTTTGTGAACCTTCTTATTCCTTTGACTCGGGAAATCTCGCCACTTGCTGCCTTCCTTGGTGGGCAAGGTAGCCCCCCTACGTGTGTACGGTGACGTCACCGTCATCATTGTGGTATGGTATTATTTCACGCCTAGAGAAATGGGACGTGATAGGTGTCAGAGCCGCGCTTGGGTTTCTCGCCGGGTGCACTGGCGGTGGCAGTTGAGTCCTCGACTGGGCTGAGCTTAGGTCAACCAAGAGAGTGAGAGTGGTCAATGGTTTGACTTTCTGAGAAGGTAAAATAACACAGACCATGGGGTGACCATCTCTGATTTCTGAGGGGCGTATTAGGCTCTTTCCTGAAGAGGAGGAATGCTCGGGCGCCATCCTCTAGGAAGTACCACGAAGGACACACTTGAGGGGTAGTCGATGGACCACTGTCATACTCATGACCATGAGATGACCGACCCCATTTTGGAGGGGAGTTAATCTCTTCTTAAGAGGAAGAGACGTCTCACCTCTTGAAAACTTACATAAAGCCACCCGTTGTATTTTCGAGGGGAGCATACATCTATCTCTTGAGGAGGAGAAGATTATTGCTCTCTCTTGGAAACTCGAAAGCCACCCTTCATATTTGGAGGTAAGCGTACGTCGTTCTCTTGAAGAGGAGAGGATTATTGCTCCCTATTGGAAGCTCGGAAGTCACCCTTCATATTTTGGAGGTGAGTGTACGTCCGTCTCCTAAAGAGGAGATGATTACTACTCCCCCTTAGAAGCTCAGAGCCACCCTTCATATTTTAGAGGTGAGCATACGTCCGTCTCCTAAAGAGGAAAGGATTATTGCTCCCTCTTGGAAGCTCAGAAGCCACCTTTCATATTTTAGAGGTGTGCGTATGTCTGTCTCCTGAATAGGAGAGAATTATTGCTTCCTCTTGAAAGCTCAAAAGTCACCCTTCATATTTTGGAGGTGAGCGTACACCCATCTCCTGAAGAGGAGAGGATTATTGCTCCCTCTTGGAAGCTTGAAAGCCACCAATATCTTTGTCTGAGTAGACTTCTGGCGAGTGCTCGTTCTCCTATATGGTAGCCACACAGTTCTTCATGGACTTCTCGGATAGCTTGCTTGGTTTCGGAGAGGAACAAGCACTTCAAGAGGGGTGCCGATAGTGAGCGCCTGAAGAGGCGTCCGTTAACAAGCGTAAAATGAGTCGCTCGGGCTCGTATTCGTCGAGCCTCCGAGCGATCCTTAGGCAAACGTTGATGAAGAAGGTAGTCGAGGATGGGGTCCACCCACTAAGGCTCATAGTCGATGGCATTCACCTGAGGCTTGGGCTCTTGCGGTCGGGTTGACTGGCCTGGGACGCTTGATTCAATGCTACGTTGTTCTCCTCGCAACTGGGGTACTTTTGGGCCAGGGTAACGAGCTCCATCAATGTCGTCGGGGACTCCACTCTGAGCGTCCTTCAGAGGATGGTGTCCCGAGTGCCTTGCGTCAGTGCTGTCGTGGCGATGCTGACGTCCAGGCGAGGGATGTAGAGGCCTTTTTACAGAATAACGAAGTCCCACAAGGGTTCCTCAGGGCCCTACTTGATGGCGAGGAGGCTCACCCCAGACTTGACCTCCTTTTTGTAGCTGATGAAGTTCTCCTTGAACATCCTTTTCAAATGTTGGAAGGAAGTGATAGTCCCGGCAGGTAACGCTTCGAACCAGGTCTGAGCGTTCCCCCGCAAGATGGTGACGAACGCCAATGTAGAAACCCTGTAAATAAAGATGAGAAATAAAATTTTCAATTTTATTCTAAAATTAAAATTTTCATGAAATAATTAAACTATATTTTTACTATATGTAATAAACTAGATAAATGCATTTACTTGAATTTACTTAAGGTAAAATGAAAAATAAATGCTTTAACCCTTGAAAAATCATAGGAAGCCCAATAAAAGTCCATATAATAGACTAGGATTACAATTGATCCATTGGATAATCCATAATGGGTTGGATTAAATGATTTATTAAAGGATAATTAGACCAAAATTTGTAACACATGTTTAATATGGCATTTAAGGGATTAAAATAACCTCATTTCTAAAAGATTGACTCAAGAATCAACCCTTACCTACCAGCCACCTTAGACCAGCCATTTTTACATTAGTTTCACACCAAATGGAGGCTAGTTTAAGAAGAAAAATTGAAATTTTCTACCAATTCGGAGTTGGAAAGTTTGGCATTGTTAGGCAAGGAATCTTGACAAATTTGGCCAAGTTTTGGCTATAAATAGAACCATATTCGACCCTCAAATCATCTTTGGTGGCCTATACTATGATGCTGCGGAGATTGGAGGGGATTTGAAGGGAAGATTTGGAGATCAAAGGGTTTTCTTATTATTGGGGCTATTTTTCTACCTCTTCCTTAGATCGGCTCAAAGGTAGGTATCTCTCAGGCTAAATCTCAATTAAAGCATGCTATCTTGTGTATTTTTCAGTGCCCTTTTTATTAACACCTGTTTTCCTAAATTTCGTTAAGAATTGAGCAAGTTATGGTCATTTTATTGAAGGGGTATTCCCATTTTTCGTCAGAACTTGAACGTACTATACCTCAGGAGCGCGTTCTGATCGCGTTGCCCCGACATTGTGTGTTCATTTAGACCCTATTTCTCTCGTCCAATTTTCAAAAAAATATATATGACATATCGCACTAGCTTTGGATAGCGCATTCTTCAAATCGCACTAGCCAGAGCCAGCGCCTTCTAAAAAAATTCCAGATATAGATATATATATATATATATAAACATCCAGATCGCGCTACCCAAGGCTATCGCGTTCTTCAAAACAGGCTAATCGAGGATAGTGCATTCAAGGAAATTTTCCCGAAATGTCCAGGGTTCAAAATAAATTATTTGGGTATATAAATATATATAATTTATGAACATGATAGTAAGATAATTAGAAGATTTCTTCAGAAAACTAACCTAATCTCGGCTCGACTCGGCTCAGCTCGGCACAAATAAATAAATAAATATATTAATAGTTTTCTATCCACACACAATTAGAGCCCACATCTTATACCCTTTGGATCCTGACCCAAGGGTGAGCTCTCCAACATATAAAGCCAAGGAAGTTTTTCAAACTTCCAATGTGGGACTAAAAATTAGCCACTATACAATAGGAATTATAACATTTGAAATCCACGTTAATTATATGCATTTAGTCACCAAAAGTAAGGAAATGTAATATTAGCATGTTTGAATTCTTACAGCATGTTAAATATTATTATTATTGAAATAAAATTATTTTTAGCATGTAAAAAAAATCTATTTTAACCATAATATTAGTAAATTAATGCATGAAAAATATTTCCAGCATGTTAAAAATGAATTCCAGCATGATAAAATTATCTTATTCATATTGAGATATAAAAACTATTTTTCAGCATGTTAATCTAATTTTTTGCATGATAAACCTAATTTTCTATTAAATAATTAGTAAATTGATGCATGTAAATTACTTTCAGAATGTTAAAATTACTTCCAGCATGATAAAATTATTTTCAGCATGTTAGAATTATTTTTAGCATGTTAGAACTATTTTTAGCATATTAAAGCTATTTTTCAGCATTATAATTTTATTTTCCAATCAAATAATTAATAAATAAATGGAAAATAAGTATTTTCAGCATGATAAAATTTATGTTGTTATCAGAGAATTTCTGTAATCAGCATGGTAAACTTATATTTATCATCCTATCAGTAAGTTAATGTATGAGAATTATTTTAGCATGTTAAATATTAATTTTAGCATGTTAAAAATTAAATCCAGCATGAAAAATTTATTTTTATCATCTTATCAGTAAAGTAACATATGAAAATCATTTTCAGCATGTTAAAATTATTTTTAACAAGTTAGAATTATTTTCGGCACAAAAATCTATTTTCATAACAAAATTTTGATTTTTATAATAATAAATTACCGTTTTGGCTAAACTAATGCATCTCTAATGTACAAAAACTTCCTGAAAACATGTCTAAATACTTGTAAACCAAATGCACACAAGATTAAACCATGGAATTAAATTAATTCTATTAAACTTTAATTACTTGAATTTTCTTCTTAGTTACTGTTCTTTCTTGAATTCCATGACTTAATGTCGTTAAACATGATGCCTTAAAATTATTATTCACTCCTCTTACTACTTCTGAGATTTTTGTCAGATCTGTACTTTTTACAAATGTGCTTATTCTTGAAATTCATTGGCCATAGTGTAAAGTGGATGTCTAAACATACTTGGGATCTTATGATCCACCGACCCAATGTCTGGCATTAATGGGGCCCGGTCTGGTCCTAGGAGGAACGCCCGAAAGTACTTGTCCCCATGAGAGTTGATTGACCACGGTGTGACATTGCACCGAAGTGCATGACTTGTTAGATTATTTATGACATTCCACACTTCGTTGTTATACTTGTTTACTTGTTACTTGAAATTGCTTGAAATTACATGATATATTTGACTTGTATGAAATGGCCAAATTCTTTCATGATATCCTTTACATGTTCAATATTCAATACTGAAATTATCTTGGAAACTTTGTTATCATGTTATTACTTGAAATTTCGTATACAATTTCCTACTTGCTATTCATGATCTTAAACACTTCCCGATTTACTTGAAAAAAATGTCTAACATGATAAATACTTAAATATTGCCTAATTATAGAGATATAAAATCATACTGAACTTTTTGCTCACCCTACGTTTTGGTAAATTATTGTAGGAAATGAAATTGAATAAGGGAATGGACAAGAGTGAAAGAGTGTTTTTCTTTTCCCTAGGATTTATGTAGGTCATTAGTGATTTTACAAGAATCTTGTATTTTAGAGTTTGAAGATTGTAATTGCCTTTATGGCTTACGAATTAGTGATGTAAACTTCATTTGATGGAATAAAAGTATCATTTTTTCATCTATCTTTCTCTTTAGAAATCAAATTGTACATGCTCTGATCGACACGCTCGTTTACGACTCACTGATCATGCCCTCGATATTCCGCGTCGGGACGTGACAGTCTTTGTGGTATCAGAGCCTAGGTTACATAAAACCTAGGATTCTTAAACTTAGGTTAGGTTTAAGATCAATATCTAGAAATTGGATAGGTTTTAAATCCTTCCCGGTAAGATCGGGTAGAAACACGGGTTAAGTTTTAAGAAAAAGAGAATTATTAGGAAATAAATACCAAAATAAAAAAAATAAACCTTGGAATTATGGCTTTAGGCTAATTCTCACAATGGCCGCTGAGAGAGCTCAATGGCGCGAGATGCAGCGCACCGTTCAAGGCTTAACCCAAGTCCTCCAACAGGTTGCTCAGGGAGGAGCAAACCGAGGAGCCGGAGACTTGCATAGAAATTTTTGGAGCATGAACCCTCCCAAGTTCGCAGGATCTACGGATCCGGATGAGACCGAATATTGGATTAAGGAAATCGAGAGGATTTTCCGAGTCATGCAATGTGCTGACGAGGAAAATGTCCTACTCACTACTTTCCAACTGGAAAGAGATGCCCGTGCCTGGTGGGAATCGGTCGAAGCTACTTTACCGCACGACCAAGTATTATGGGAAGAGTTCGTGGAACACTTCAATAGTAAATATTTTTTCGACCGAGTGCAAGAGAGGAAGGCCACCGAATTTGCCGCTTTGAAGCAAAGGGGTTTATCAGTAGCCGAATATGAAGCTCAATTCTCAAGATTATCATGCTATGCTCCACATCTCGTGGGTACTGACAAAATGAAGGCAAGAAGGTTCTTAAATGGCTTAAGGTCTCAATATATTACTCAACTCGCCCCAATGGATATCTAATTTTATTCTGATGCGGTACGGAGAGCACAACTCCTAGAAGATGCAACGGAGTTATCGGATCGCATCCGAAGAAGGGAAGCCAAGAGAGAGCAAGTTACTGGGTCCGGGAGTTTCAAACCTTCCTTCAGGAAGAAAAGGCCCAATGACGGGCGTAACTTCAACAAGGATGGGTGAAATTTTAACAAGGGTGGACGTAACTTTCAAGGGGACAAGAAGCCAAGAACTTTTGACAAGCAAATTATTCCTTTCTCTATGTCATCAAAGGAATTATGCAAATTCTGTGAGAAACCCGGACACAAAACCGAGGAATGTTGGAGAAAGCTCGGCGCATGTCTTCGATGCGGGAGTAGGGAGCATAGGATCCCGAATTGTCCTCTTCTCAACGAGCAAGCTCCACCGGAGAAGCTTCCACCTATTGTCAAAAAGTAAGGAAGACTTCAAGCTCTTATGGATGCGGAACCTACCGAGGAAGGAGGCGTCGTGGAAGGTACTCTTTCTGTGTACTCAAGACATGCCTCTGTCTTATTTGACACCGGAGCTACGCATTCATTTATATCTAGAAGATTTGCTGGTCTTTTATATATGAAGTCTATTCCATTAGATTCTACACTCATGATTACTACCCTTATTGGAACGGGAACGGAAATTAAACATTTCTATCCTGATAGTGAAGTTCTAATTAGCGGTTGTAACTTACCCGCTGATTTAGTATGCATGGAGATGGATGGATATGATGTTATATTGGGTGCCGATTGGCTATCTGCACATGGTGCTAGTGTCAACTGCAAGTTGGGTACGGTAACTTTTATGGGTTATCCCAACCTCTTATTTTCGCGTATCAGGCATTCTAAACACATATCTTTTATTTCGGCCCTCAAAGCCGAGAAATTATTAAGGAAGGGTTGTGATGGTTTCTTAGTTTCTATCACTATGACCGAGCACACAGTTACCGTTCTAAAGGATATTTCTATCGTTCGGGATTATTCTGATGTATTTCTGGACAAGTTGCCTGGTATTCCTCCGGAGAGAGAAGTGGTATTCTCTATTGATTTGATTCCGGGAGCAGGACCAGTTTCTAAAGTTCCATATCGGATGTCTGCTGTCGAAATGAAGGAATTCAAGGATCAATTATTGGAGTTATTGGAGAAGGGGTTTATCCGACCAAGTACTTCACCTTGGGGAGTCCCAGTCCTCTTTGTCAAAAAGAATGATGGTTCGATGAGATTATGTGTTGATTATCGGCAATTGAATCAACTCACCATCAAGAACAAATATCATTTACCAAGGATTGATGAATTATTCGACCAGATTTCTGGAGCTCAATATTTTTCAAATATTGATCTCTGATCTGGTTATCATCAATAGAAAATCAAAGAAACTAATATTCACAAGACAATATTTCGGAGTCGGTATGGACATTACGAGTTCACTGTTATGTCTTTTGGCATAACAAATGCGCCTGCCGCATTTATGCAATTAATGAACAGCGTATTCAGGCCATACCTCGATCAATTTGTGGTTGTTTTCATTGACGACATTTTAATCTACTCCAAGTCAAGGGGAGAACATGAAGAACATCTCAAGAAGGCCCTTCAATTATTAAGAGATCACAAGCTTTATGCCATAAGCAAATGTGATTTCTGGTTTGAGGAAGTTTCTTTTCTCGGTCACATAATTTCCCAGAACGGTATTGCTGTCGATCCTTCAAAGGTCGAGACTATTAAGAACTGTGAAAGGCCTACTAGTGTGATGGAAATCCGAAGCTTCTTGGGATTGGCTGGATATTATAGGAGATTTATCAAGGATTTCTCAAAGATCGCAGTATCTTTGACAAGATTGACAAGAAAGGAGAATCCATTTATATGGTCCGAGGAATGCGAGAAAAGCTTTCAAACTTTAAAAGATTGTCTGACGACTACTCCTATTCTCACATTACCTACGGAAGAGATGGATTCGAAGTATATGTTGATACATCCGGAATTGGCCTAGGTTATGTATTAATGCAACATGGCAATGTCATAGCTTATTCCTCACGGAAATTGAAGAAGCACGAGAAAAATTATTCTGTGCATGACCTAGCGTTGGTAGCTGTGGTCTTTTCCTTGAAGATCTGGCGACATTATCTCTATGGCGAAGCCTTTACGGTTTATTCCGATCACAAGAGTCTCAAATATTTATTCTCTCAAAAGGAGCTCAACATGAGACAACGACGATGGTTGGAATATTTGAAGGATTTCGATTTCTCTATTCAATACCATCCTGGGAAAGGCAATGTCGTAGCTGATACACTTAGCCGGAAGCCGATGGCCTTATTATCAAACATGATGGTTAAAGAATGGCATCTACTTGAACAAATGGCAAGTCTAGACCTCAATATGGAGGAGAAGGAAGGTGAAGTCTTTATTGCTAATATTCGACTCCAACCCGAGTTACTCTCGGAAATTAAGGAACGGCAAAGTGATGATCCGTTGATCGTGGAAATTAAAGAGAAATTAGATCAACGACCGGATTTTCTTCTGGCTGGCGATGGAAGGTTATTATTCAAAGGAAGAACATGTATACCGGACTGTTCTATCCTCAAGGGTAAAATCTTGGAGGAAGCACATCGGTCTAAGTACAATATACATTCCGGTGCTACAAAAATGTACCAAGACCACAAGAGAACTTTCTGGTGGCCTAACATGAAAAGAGAGGTAGCTGAGTTCGTAAGTTGATGCTTGGTATGTCAACAAGTTAAAGCCGAGCACCTCAAACCGGCTGGTAAACTCAAGCCTCTCGAAATACCGGAATGGAAATGGGATAGTATCGGTATGGACTTCATAGTTGATTTGCCGAAGACCCGAAGTGGTTTTGATGCTAACCAAGTCCGCTCACTTTTTACCTATCAAGACTAAATGGACCGTGGATGTTCTAGCCGCCTTATATATCAAAGAGATCGTAAGGCTGCATGGTATTCCAAGTTCTATTATTTCGGATCGAGATCCGAGATTCACCTCTGATGCGGACATCGCTTACCACTTCTCACTTCTCCACGGGACCGGATGATTGCCATTATGTTTAGCTTGATTTCCGAAGTCTAGCTATGTATTTTTTATCTTTCCTTGAGTCATTTTGATGTACTTATCTTTATTTTGAGTCATGGTCCTAAGTCGTCACATTATCTATCTAAGTATGTTAGGCTAGGAAGTCGTTTGGGCCCAATTAGATGGGCCTGGCCCATGGGCAACCTCTTCTTTCCTCAACCCCCTTGCTTATTTGCTTTTAGTAGTTTATCCAAGGACTTTTTATAAATGTTGGGATTCCTATAAATAGGACCCCAACTCCACTTGAGTTCAGTAATGAAGTATTAAGCAAAATTTGAGCCATTGAGTGCATCTCTCCTCTCTCTCTAAGTCTCTCTCTCTCTCTCTCTCCTAGGGGCGAACCCCCTCTCTCTCCTCTCTCTCTCTCTCTCTCTCTCTAAATTCGGAATTCCCCTCTCTCCTCACCTCTTGCCACCTCACTTGCCACCTAGGCAAGCCTTTTCACCTCCCAAGACTCCCATTACTTCACCATTAACCACTCCACCTCCCCAAGCACCCTTTCACCTTCCCAAGGCATCCCTCCCCCTTCCCTAAGCAACCTTCCACCTCCCAAGAGCCCTTTCCCCTTCCCTAGAACCCCTTTCACCTCCCAAGGTCGTCCACCACCTTCCCCTCCCTCCTAGGGTCGACCCCTCCACCCCATTCCACCTCCCATTGCTTGGCCGACCACCTCCTTCCCCTCCCTCCTTGCTAGTCTGCAGGTAGCAGAACTGGGTACGTGTTGCAGAAGCTGCCCCGAGTTCATACGACAACGTCTGAGGGCGTGGCATACCATTCTGGAAAGGCCTCCCTGTCCTCTTCACAGGCGAGGTGGAATCGTCCAATTCCGAGTTCGTGGCCGCCCGTGAGAGCAGTTCTACCCCGACTGCGCCAGACCCCACCTGCAGACAGCCTGATCCTGGTTGGAAGCAGCTTCACGGCCAACAGCGAAGGATTCAGGCTGAAGACTCTTCTTCAACATTCTTCCTCCATCTGTCCACGACCAGAAGCACAAGACGGAACTTAATTCGGCATCCGAGGGCCGGAGTTGTGACGTTTTTTTCCTCAACTGCTCGGGTCTGCCTCGGGCAGTCTGCAGCGACCAGGACCCCTTCTTCTGGGTACCACGATCAGCCTCGGCATCGGATTGCAGCTCCGTTGACTCCGTATGAAAGCTACTCCGACCACGGAGACGACGCCACCGGTTTCGTGACAATTGGAGTTCGGGAGCGCCCGTAACGTCATCTGCAACCTGCTGCCACAGAACCAGGGCTGACTTGGTGCCGCCCCTGCCAGAGGATCAGACTCACCTTGCAGACTCTGCCACGGCGAACCACGGCTGAATCAGACCAAAGGTCCTTCATCAAAGATATTCCTCCCCCTGTCCCCGATCAGGATCAAGAAGCAGAACTACATTCGGCATCGGGGAGCCCAACTTCCGAATTTTCTTCCTCAGTCGCGCGGGTCTGCCTCCTGCAGTCTGCATCGACCAGGTCCCACTCAACGGCCTCCCCCTGTCCACCCCGACCTCAGAAGGTGTTGCTGTCAGTTTTTCTGTGCAGAAGCCTTGTCCACGGACACAACGACTCCGACGGTTCGATATTCGGAGTTCGGGAGCCCAAGGTACAACTTCTGCATCCTACTGCATCCATTCTGAAGCTGCCAACCCCAGATTCCTACGTCCTGTTCGAGTCTCCACCACGACCACCGGCGACGACAGAAGAATTGGATAAAAATCAGAGGAGTCCCCATCCCTGTTACGAAGCCTCTCCCTCAAGTCTCGTCATCAGCAAAATTCCAGAGGACGAGATACGACTGCAACAGCGGCAACCTGTCCCCTTGCACAGCAAGTGAGCGGATCCACGTCGGCTTCCGTTCCGTCTTTCTCGGCGACTTTCCCCCTCCCGCCTGGCCGGCTTAGCGCCCCTCCCTGCGTGGAGGTAGTGTTTGATGTAATTTTGATTCCCCCACCCTTAATCCAACCCTCCTGCGTGAGGAGTAGTTCATGTAATTAGCAGCTCAAGCTACATCGGCGCAGTGTGCGGGATCACACTTCCCCGCTCGCCCACGTCTCCGAACGGGGTTGGTTTCTTCAAACCAACCAGGTGAGCTCTAAACTTTGCTCCAGCAATTTTAGTGTTTGTTCATCTAATATCCGTAGACTTAGCTCCGTTGCGCATGTGCGTGAGTGCTCGTTCCCGCAGCCACCATTATAGTGTGGTCACCGTGGTGATAGTGAGAGAGTGGGACCTAGTGCCCCAATTGGCACCGGCCAGCCCCAAAGGTGTGGGCCACATACCCTCGGGAGGGCAACCCTAGCCCTGCTGGCACTCTACCAGCAAGGGTCTTGATCCATCACCTCTTTCTAGCATCATATAGTCACCCGGGGCTCGCGTGTGTGCGACGGTGTTTCGGTCCCGATTTATCATCTTAATTGCTGTGTGTTTGTGAATGCGGATTAGATCTTAAGTTTTTTTGTTTGCTTGCTGCCTACCCCATATTGGTGTCACATCAAATTGGTATCAGAGCCAGGTTCTAGACTTGTCTCTACTAAGTCTTGTCCTAGGGCGCATAAGCTTTTAGAGTCTTCATTGGGCCACCCCGTGCATCATCATGTATACTCCCCATTGGTCAAGTCCCCCCAACATGGCCTTCCACAAGGATCCGATTGACCCTCTCCTCATGGACATCATCCTAGAAGGGGACCTTAGTTTTGATGGATCTAATCCCAATGCCTACCTAAAATGGGAGACTACCATGGATAAACACTTTGATAGGACTTGGATCTATGGACATGCTAGAGTCCGCAGGGCCACGGGGTGTCTTCGGGGACAAGCCAAGAAGATGTGGGAACACAAAGAGAGGTTCAGAAGAGTTTGGGGGCAAGAACCCATTCACTCATGGGATGACATGAAAAAGGAACTTAGGAAGACCTACGCTCCCCGACCCGACCACTCCTACCATGAGGACTACAACCTGAAGAACACTCCCACTACCCCGTTTCCGCCCAGTCTATCTAGAACCTCCACTAGGACCAACACTCCACCACCCAAAAGACCCCAAGATTCGCTAGAAGAACTAAGGATTGAGTTTAAGGAGATCTTCACCTCCCTCAGGGCTCAAACTCCACCACCCCAAATAAGTCCAACTTACACCACCCCATCGCCAAAAGGCCTTCCCATTTCCTTAGAGAGCAAGACCCCTACACCACAAAGGGATGAGATTGAGGTTGAGGAATATGAGGCCTCCCCCGAATGGGAAGAAGAATATGAATCACAAAACCATGGGTTAGGCCAAGAAGTTCCCATCCCAAGAGGAGAAAGCATCATGGCTCACTCCACCCACACCATTCCAACCCATGTGGACCCCATGTCCACTTCCCCTAGGCCCATGATGGCCACCACCCTCCCTCCCAAAACTGATCAACCCAGTCCGTCTCAACCCATCCATCTTCCACTACCAACCCCTATCCAACCCCAACCTAGGCCTCCACTTCTCCCCTTACCGACCCCAAACCAAGTTCCCCTTTACCTCCCACCCCGGGGGTACCACACACCTACCCTCATCACTCCACCTTCAAAGGACCATCCCACCTCCTTGGGAGAGGAACCCATGACTCCCACACCCGACATCATAGTGGTGGACACCCTAGAACCGCTCCACACCTTGGAGGAAACCCTTGCCCAAACCAAGGGAAGAACTTCACCTTTTACACCACCCTCTCTAAATAGGAGTGAACTCGTCATAAGTGAGCCCCTGGCTAAATGGCTAGAGGAAAGTCCGGTTCACCCTATCCTGCCCCATGTCAACCCTCCCATGGAACAACACCTCCCCATACTACCCTTCTCCACCTATCACACTACCATCCAATCCTCTTACCAAGTGGAAACTCTAGGAGACCTCCTAAAAGGCCTCGCATGGCAAGTAGAGTTGACGGCTATGTTGAACCCTATGGTCGACCAACCCATGAGCCTTGGTCTTCTACACCCATGTGTTGGGTCTTTCACTTCGGTCTGCACGGTTGGTTGCTACACCAGCGACCTCCTTCTCTTTCTTCCCACACCCGATGAGCCCGAGGCCATCCTTAAATTGGAGCTCCTCATTTCAGGGAGAAAACCCAATCATCCTTTCAAGGCTGACCCACCCACCAACAACTTTTGCCCAAAAATCTCAATAGAGGTGAATGACCCCCACCCACATGTGGACCTTGAGTTTCTAAGTGACCCATACCATGACACATTCGATCCCTTCCTATACCCACCCACCATACCCAACACCATCATTTTCCTACCACAACCTACCATTTTAAGCCAAGACTACCTCTCCCAAGACCATGAGGACCAAGAGTTCTCTCCCCTAGATGACCCATTCCATCCCTCCCAATGGAAGCCAAAGAACCCATGGGACCTAGTCTCATTACCCACCCCCACCCACCTTTTCCTACCCTCACACACCATGACAAACCTAACCCACCCATTCCAAAACTTAGCCCACACCATAGGAGCCATGACCAAGGGTGACATCCACCTAGGAAGTGAGGAATCTACCCATCCCAAGATGTCCACTTTCTGGGACCCCTTTGATCCCCATGAGTGGAAACCCCCAAATCTCACAGATAGGACCATCTTGATAGGAATCCATGTGTCACAATCTTTTACATCATGTGGTCAGGCTAGTCACCTCATTTGTGTCACTCACGCACTAGGACTGATGCATGATAGGTTCACATCTGGGTGTCTAGGCCCCCCCTTTGCAGTCAACCATGTTAGGGATCACTCACAAGTCAGAACCCCATTTGAATATCCAGGACCCCCGGCATCGAACACTCCTTTACATGATAGTCTCATCTATGGATGTCCCGGTCCCCCTAGGTCCATCAGAGTCTACATAACACCATTACATGATATGTCCCTATTTGGTTGTCCAGGACCCCCTTTATCCACTAGTGAACCAACATCCACAAGGTTGCATGAGGAAATCCGCAAACGCATTAACAAAAGCAATGAGGTTTATAAAAAGACGGCCGATTCCCACCGCCGCCGCCAGGAGTTTCACGTAGGTGATTATGTGATGGTAAGAACTGAGAGGCTTTCCCCTGGGAATGTCTCCAAGCTGAGGTCGCGTGGATCAGGCCCCTTCCAGGTCCTAAAGAGGATTGGCACGAACGCTTACGTGTTGGACCTCCCCGAGTAAGTCTCACATTCAATGTGGCTGACTTGGTGCCATATAGGGGTCCCACGGTGACACCTAGTGAGAATGTTGAGCCTGTTCTACTTCTTGAGAGAGTCACTACCCATAAGAGAGTTCCACCCACCCAGAGGGGCCAACGTGAGCAATTGGAGCGGATATTAAATGAACAGGTTACTGCCGTCTGGAGCAAAGGGATGGGCACTACCTTGCTTGGTGGAAAGGACCAGCTACCTTTGGTGGACTTGAGAGCAACCTCGCTATGGCTTCCTCCGCATACGATGGATTTTTACTCGACAGAGTCGAGTTCTCTGCAGCCCGGGAGTATGATGGGGACATCGCTTACCACTTCTCACTTCTCCACGGGACCGGATGATTGCCATTATGTTTAGCTTGATTTCCGAAGTCTAGCTATGTATTTTTTATCTTTCCTTGAGTCATTTTGATGTACTTATCTTTATTTTGAGTCATGGTCCTAAGTCGTCACATTATCTATCTAAGTATGTTAGGCTAGGAAGTCGTTTGGGCCCAATTAGATGGGCCTGGCCCATGGGCAACCTCTTCTTTCCTCAACCCCCTTGCTTATTTGCTTTTAGTAGTTTATCCAAGGACTTTTTGTAAATGTTGGGATTCCTATAAATAGGACCCCAACTCCACTTGAGTTCAGTAATGAAGTATTAAGCAAAATTTGAGCCATTGAGTGCATCTCTCCTCTCTCTCTAAGTCTCTCTCTCTCTCTCTCTCCTAGGGGCGAACCCCCTCTCTCTCCTCTCTCTCTCTCTCTCTCTCTAAATTCGGAATTCCCCTCTCTCCTCACCTCTTGCCACCTCACTTGCCACCTAGGCAAGCCTTTTCACCTCCCAAGACTCCCATTACTTCACCATTAACCACTCCACCTCCCCAAGCACCCTTTCACCTTCCCAAGGCATCCCTCCCCCTTCCCTAAGCAACCTTCCACCTCCCAAGAGCCCTTTCCCCTTCCCTAGAACCCCTTTCACCTCCCAAGGTCGTCCACCACCTTCCCCTCCCTCCTAGGGTCGACCCCTCCACCCCATTCCACCTCCCATTGCTTGGCCGACCACCTCCTTCCCCTCCCTCCTTGCTAGTCTGCAGGTAGCAGAACTGGGTACGTGTTGCAGAAGCTGCCCCGAGTTCATACGACAACGTCTGAGGGCGTGGCATACCATTCTGGAAAGGCCTCCCTGTCCTCTTCACAGGCGAGGTGGAATCGTCCAATTCCGAGTTCGTGGCCGCCCGTGAGAGCAGTTCTACCCCGACTGCGCCAGACCCCACCTGCAGACAGCCTGATCCTGGTTGGAAGCAGCTTCACGGCCAACAGCGAAGGATTCAGGCTGAAGACTCTTCTTCAACATTCTTCCTCCATCTGTCCACGACCAGAAGCACAAGACGGAACTTAATTCGGCATCCGAGGGCCGGAGTTGTGACGTTTTTCCCTCAACTGCTCGGGTCTGCCTCGGGCAGTCTGCAGCGACCAGGACCCCTTCTTCTGGGTACCACGATCAGCCTCGGCATCGGATTGCAGCTCCGTTGACTCCGTATGAAAGCTACTCCGACCACGGAGACGACGCCACCGGTTTCGTGACAATTGGAGTTCGGGAGCGCCCGTAACGTCATCTGCAACCTGCTGCCACAGAACCAGGGCTGACTTGGTGCCGCCCCTGCCAGAGGATCAGACTCACCTTGCAGACTCTGCCACGGCGAACCACGGCTGAATCAGACCAAAGGTCCTTCATCAAAGATATTCCTCCCCCTGTCCCCGATCAGGATCAAGAAGCAGAACTACATTCGGCATCGGGGAGCCCAACTTCCGAATTTTCTTCCTCAGTCGCGCGGGTCTGCCTCCTGCAGTCTGCATCGACCAGGTCCCACTCAACGGCCTCCCCCTGTCCACCCCGACCTCAGAAGGTGTTGCTGTCAGTTTTTCTGTGCAGAAGCCTTGTCCACGGACACAACGACTCCGACGGTTCGATATTCGGAGTTCGGGAGCCCAAGGTACAACTTCTGCATCCTACTGCATCCATTCTGAAGCTGCCAACCCCAGATTCCTACGTCCTGTTCGAGTCTCCACCACGACCACCGGCGACGACAGAAGAATTGGATAAAAATCAGAGGAGTCCCCATCCCTGTTACGAAGCCTCTCCCTCAAGTCTCGTCATCAGCAAAATTCCAGAGGACGAGATACGACTGCAACAGCGGCAACCTGTCCCCTTGCACAGCAAGTGAGCGGATCCACGTCGGCTTCCGTTCCGTCTTTCTCGGCGACTTTCCCCCTCCCGCCTGGCCGGCTTAGCGCCCCTCCCTGCGTGGAGGTAGTGTTTGATGTAATTTTGATTCCCCCACCCTTAATCCAACCCTCCTGCGTGAGGAGTAGTTCATGTAATTAGCAGCTCAAGCTACATCGGCGCAGTGTGCGGGATCACACTTCCCCGCTCGCCCACGTCTCCGAACGGGGTTGGTTTCTTCAAACCAACCAGGTGAGCTCTAAACTTTGCTCCAGCAATTTTAGTGTTTGTTCATCTAATATCCGTAGACTTAGCTCCGTTGCGCATGTGCGTGAGTGCTCGTTCCCGCAGCCACCATTATAGTGTGGTCACCGTGGTGATAGTGAGAGAGTGGGACCTAGTGCCCCAATTGGCACCGGCCAGCCCCAAAGGTGTGGGCCACATACCCTCGGGAGGGCAACCCTAGCCCTGCTGGCACTCTACTAGCAAGGGTCTTGATCCATCACCTCTTTCTAGCATCATATAGTCACCCGGGGCTCGCGTGTGTGCGACGGTGTTTCGGTCCCGATTTATCATCTTAATTGCTGTGTGTTTGTGAATGCGGATTAGATCTTAAGTTTTTTTGTTTGCTTGCTGCCTACCCCATATTGGTGTCACATCAACCTCTCACTTCTGGAAAGGTTTGCAATCATCTATGGGTACTAGGCTAAGATTTAGCACTACTTTTCACCCTCAGACTGATGGACAAATCGAGAGGATGAATCAGATTATTAAAGATATGTTGAGAGCATGCGTGATAGACTTCAGTGGAAGTTGGCATGAACATTTACCGCTGACTGAGTTCGCTTACAACAATAGCTATCAATCTAGCATTCAAATGGCACCATTCGCAACTCTATATGGCCGAAGTTACAGATCGCCTCTAAGTTTGAGCGAGGTTGGAGAAAAAGGATTAATTGGTCTCGACATTGTCCAAAACACAACTCACAAGATCTAGTTAATTCAAGAAAGATTAAAGGTCGCTCAATCACGGCAAAAGAGTTATGCCGACAACCGGAGGAGAGACCTTGAATTCCAAGTGGGGGAGCATGTCTTTTTAAAGATCTCGCCCACTCGTGGAATTAAAAGATTCGGCATCAAAGGAAAGCTGAGTCCGAGATTTATTGGCCCTTTTGAGATTCTGGAATGAATCGGCGAGGTGGCGTACAAGCTGGATTTGCCTCAATTGGCCGGTGTACACGATGTCTTCCATGTATCAATGCTAAGGAAGTACGTGTACGATCCTTCACATGTGATTCAATTTCAAGAATTGAAGCTGCAAAAGGACTTATCATATGAAGAAAGATCGATCAAGATATTAGATCGGAAACTACACCAACTGAGGAATCTGGCTATACCGATGGTGAAAGTCCAATGGAGCAAATGTGGATTCGAGGAAGTCACATGGGAGTTAGAAGATTCTATCAAGAAGAAATACCCAGATTTAATCTCAGGTTAGAATTTTAACCTTTCTATTTGAATTTATGAATTTTAGTTGTATAATGTGAATTTGGAGGATCAAATTCTTTTAAGTGGGGGAGGATGTAGAAACCCGGTAAATAAAGATGAGAAATAATTTTTTTAATTTTATTCTATAATTAAAATTTTCATGAAATAATTAAATTATATTTTTACTATATGTAATAAACTAGATAAATACATTTACTTGAATTTACTTAAGGTAAAATGAAAAATAAATGCTTTAACCCTTGGAAAATCATAGGAAGCCCAATAAAAGTCTATATAATGGACTAGGATTACAAGTGGCCCATTGGATAATTCATAATGGGTTGGATTAAAGGATTTATTAAAAGATAATTAGACCAAAATTCGTAACACATGTTTAATATGGCATTTAAGGGATTAAAATAACCTCATTTCTAGAAGATTAACTCAAGAATCAACCCTTACCTACTAGCCACCTTAGACCAGCCGTTTTTACATTGGTTTCACACCAAATGGAGGCTATGTTAAGAAGAAAAATTAGAATATTCTCCCAATTCGAAGTTGAAAAGTTTGGCATTGTTAGACAAGGAATCTTGACAAATTTAGCCAAGTTTTGGCTATAAATAGAACCACATTCGACCCTCAAATCATCCTTGGTGGCCTAGGCTATGATACTGCGGAGATTGGAGGGGATTTGAAGGGAAGATTTGGAGATCAAAGGGTTTTCTTATTATTGAGGCTATTTTTCTACCTCTTCCTTAGATCGGCTCAAAGGTAGGTATCTCTCAGGCTAAATCTCAATTAAAGCATGCTATCTTGTGTATTTTTCAGTGCCCTTTTCATTGACACATGTTTCCCTAAATTTCGTTAAGAAATGAGCAAGTTATGGTCATTTTATTGAAGGGGTATTCCCATTTTTCGTCAGAACTAGAACGTGCTATACCTCATGAGCGCGTTCTGATCGCGCTGCCCCGACATAGCGCGTTCATTTAGACCCTATTTCTCCTGTCCAGTTTTCAAAAAAAAATAATATATGCCATATCGCGCTAGCTTTGGACAGCGCATTCTTCAGATCGCGCTAGCCAGAGCCAGTGCCTTCTAAAAAAATTTCAGATTTAATATATATATATATATATATATATATATGTGTGTGTGTGTGTGTGTGTGTGTGTGTGTGTGTGTGTGTGTGTGTAAACATCCAGATCGCGCTACCCAAGGCTAGCGCGTTCTTCAGAATGCGCTAATCGAGGATTGCGCGTTCAAGAAAATTTTCTCGGAATGCCGGGGTTCAAAATAAATTATGAAAAAACTAACCTAACCTCGGCTCGGCTCGGCACAAATAAATAAATAAATATATTAATAATTTTGTATCCACACACAACTCGAGCCCACATCCTATGTCCCTTGGTTCTTGACCCAAGGGTGAGCTCTCCAACATATAAAGCCAAGGAAGTTTTTCAAAATTTCAATCTGGGACTAAAAATTAGCCACTATACAATAGGAATTATAACATTTGAAATCCATGTTAATTGTATGCATTTAGTCACCAAAAGTAAAGAAAGGTAATATTAGCATGCTTGAATTCTTACAACATGTTAAATATTATTTTTTTTAGAATAAAATTATTTTTAGCATGTAAAAAAATCTATTTTTAACCATAATATTAGTAAATTAATGCATGAAAAATATTTCCAGCATGTTAAAAATGAATTCCGGCATGATAAAATTATTTTATTCATACTGAGATATAAAAACTATTTTTCAGCATGTAAATCTAATTTTTTGCATGATAAACCTAATTTCTTATTAAATAATTAGTAAATTGATGCATGAAAATTACTTCCAGTATGTTAAAATTACTTCCAGCATGATAAAATTATTTTCAGCATGTTAGAATTATTTTTAGCATGTTAGAACTATTTTAAGCATGTTAGAACTTTTTTCAGCATATTAAAGCTATTTTTTAGCATTATAATTCTATTTTCCTATCAAATAATTAATAAATAAATGGAAAAAATTTATTTTCAGCATGATAAAGTTTATGTTGTTATCGGAGAATTTCTGTAATCAGCATGGTAAACTTATATTTATCATCATATCAGTAAGTTAATGTATGATAATTATTTTAGCATGTTAAGTATTAATTTTAGCATGTTAAATATTAATTTCCAGCATGTTAAAAATTAAATCCAGCATGAAAAATTTATTTTTATTATCTTATCAGTAAAGTAACATATGAAAATCATTTTCAGCATGTTAAAATTATTTTTAGCAAGCTAGAATTATTTTCGGCATAAAAATCTATTTTCATAACAAAATTTTGATTTTTATAATAATAAATCACCGTTTTGACTAAACTAATGCATCCCTAATGTACAAAAACTTCCTGAAAATATGTCTAAATACTTGTAAACCAAATGCACACAAGATTAAACTATGGATTTAAATTAATTCTATTAAACTATAATTACTTGAATTTTCTTCCTAGTTACCGTTCTTTCTTGAATTCCACGACTTAGTGTCGTTAAACATGATGCCTTAAAATTATTATTCACTCCTCTTGCTACTTCTGAGATTTTTGCCAGATCTGTACTTTTTATAAATGAGTTTATTTTTGAAATTCATTGGCCATAGTGTTAAGTGGATGTCTAAACATACTTGGGATCTTATGATCCACCGACCCAATGCCTGGCATTAATGGGGCCCGGTCTAGTCTTGAGAGGAGCGCCCGAAAGTACTTGTGCCCATGAGAGTTGATTGACCACAGTGTGGCATTACACCGAAATGCATGACTTGCTAGATTATTTATGACATTCCACACTTCGTTATTGTACTCGTTTACTTGTTACTTGAAATTACTTGAAATTACATGATATATTTGACTTGCATGAAATGGCCAAATTCTTTCATGATATCCTTTACATGTTCAATATTCAATACTGAAATTATCTTGGAAACCTTGTTATCATGTTATTACTTGAAATTACGTATACAATTTCTTACTTGCTATTCATGATCTTAAACACTTCTCGATTTATTTGAAAAAATTGTTTAAAATGATAAATACTTAAATATTGCCTGATTATAGAGATATAAAATCCTACTGAGCTTTTTGCTCACCCTACGTTTTGATAAATTATTGCAGGAAATGAAATTGAACAAGGGAATGGACAAGAGTGAAAGAGTATTTTTCTTTTCCCTAAGATTTATGTAGGTCATTAGTGATTTTACAAGAATATTATATTTTAGAGTTTGAAGATTGTAATTGCCTTTATGGCTTATGAATTAGTGATGTAAACTTATTTTTATGGAATAAAAGTATCATTTTTTCATCTATCTTTCTCTTTAGAAATCAAATTGTACATGCTCTGATCGACACGCTCGTTTACGACTCGCTCACGCCCTCGATATTCCGCGTCGGGGCGTGACAGCCAAACACTTCACAGCGTCTGAGACCCGATGGAGTACCAGGTTGGACTCGAAGTTATGCATGTGGTCGGTGGGGTTGGTGGTGCCGCCGTATAGGGTGAACGTCTACAACTGGAACTCGGGGGGGATCAACGCCTCTATGATCTCCCCGAAAAAGGATGCGTGGAAATCGAGGTTATCATCGATGAGCCCCCTAGTTCACTATCTGGAGGATGTTGTCCAGGTAGTGGATCTTGCCTTCAAGCTCACGCTCGACCTTCTCATAGCATCGTAACTGTTGTGCCATCTTTGGATTGAGATGCAGCGGGCTGATAGGACACCGTAAGTGTCGGCTGCGCGGTCATCGGGAATGTGTGACGAAGAGGGGCGAAGGTTCGCTCTCCCGGTGGGACTCCACTATGGTGGGCACGCCATCGTTCTGGGGGAGTACCGTCAGGGATCGTTCCTGTTCCACCTGGAGCTTGAGGAGGTCTTGATAGGTCTCCATTAGCGTCTGTATCTGGTGGCGCATCTCCACCACTTGTTCGTGGCGGGATCGAGTGGAGCCGCGCCGCGGGGCGGATGAGAAGATGCTTCCTGGGAAGCTTGTTGAGAAGCTTGTGCTCCCTAGTAGTTGCTAACGTTGCGATAGTTTCCTCATGATGCCATGACTTCCTGCTCATTTCTCACAGGCAGTGCCAAAAAGTGTAGAGACTTGAAAATATTTCCTGGATCTAGTACCACACCTTTAAGATTTATTTGTTGGGGAAGAGCAGCTGATCACATGAGGAAACCTACAATCACTAGACAACGACATCAGAAGGAGCCCTATGAGCGATCCTAGAGGACAACCCTCCGATGCTTAAGTCAGAAGCGTACGAGAAGGCCAAGAAGAAGGATGAAGAGAGAAGGGGTTTGTAACGACCCGAGAATCCGATTACCGGGAAGGCCCGATAACCCGAGACTCGCACCGCCACCCACGAGCCCGAAGACTCGGAAGGGTTAAAAGGATGGTGTGGAAACTACACAAGTATCGCAAGTAATTACAGAAATTAAACAGTTATAATATTAAGCAGGAAATAAATTAACATTTTACATGGTCCACACAAGAAATTAACAACAATAACAATAGTCCACGACTAGTACAGTGACAAGGAAGAAAAGTACAGCTACACGGGGCATACCCCGGCTCTGACCTCTGGCACTACCTCTGGGCACCCGCACCACGCTGCGCTCCTGACGCGCTCCCCGAAGGTGGCGCCTCACCTGAAACGCGGTGAAAATACGCAGGGAATGAGTCTCGGAACAAGACTCAGTAGGGATCATTCGAACCCTACCTCGTAAAACGAGAAACCACTACTCTAGCGGTAGGAAGGTACCTCGGAAAGGAAAGTCCTGTACTCTACAAAACTAGACCTTACAGCACGCAAACCGACACAGGTGCCACGGTACGAGAAGACCGAAACTCAACGGTCGAACCGCCAAAACCCGAAGGTCAGAAACACTTGACTGACAGTATGTCACTCCGTACTCGACAAGAGTACCACCTACTAGAAGCACAGCCGGTAGCGTCCCCTGACGTCTTACACCGCGCTGCAGGTGAACCGCCTGACGTGGTAGGTCCTACCCGAGGCGCAGACACCGTACAAGTAACCACAACAAGTGACTAGCTGGGGTCACGCCCGTCGACGTGGGTCCAACCTCCCCCAACCACGTGTGCACACACAGACCACGCGTCCTAGGTCTGGCCCTCTGACCGGTTTTCCCCCGCAGCTGGACTCTGGCTAAGACGAGGAGCCTACGGTAACCGGTCCACAAACCGTCTCGAAAGGTGGTTACCCGTACACCACTCCCAGGTGAGACCAGCACCTCGTACTGGTGGGCTACGACTAGTGGAGGGTCACTGAAGGAGTAGACTCTCAAGTCAACGGAAAACACTTCGCAACCGCAGGTACGAGGAACGCTCATTGTACCAACACCGACGCACGGTGACACAAGCCGAAGTCACCACCTCCCGGGACCCCACGGCACCCCACGTGTAGCCCCCACATGATGCCCCACATCAGTCGGACTACGGGTCAGCACAGGGATCGAGACTAGCTCGTCCGGGACTCAAATCGGTGAAGAAGGGGAGTCGCGGTCACCGGAGGACCGCCTCCTGTGGTAGCGGCCGACCCAGGACCGCTATCACCTGGTCGCGGTCGGCCTGGAACCGCGACCACCCTGGTGCACGAAAACGTGAAAGCGGTCGCGTGAAGACCGCCTTCACCTGGTAGCGGTCTCCTGGAGACCGCGACAAGACTCCAACGGTCAAAAAAAACCCGTCTCGAAGATCGTGCCGGACCCACGGTGAAAGCGGTCGCCCCCTGACCGCCACCAGCAGTCGCGGTCAGTCGCGAGACCGCGACCGCCTGCCGACAGCACAAGCCCCAACGCTCGAAACCTTGATGAAGGCGGTCCCCACCTGACCGCTACCTGATGAAGGCGGTTACTGGTGGACCGCTATCATCCCAGAAAATCGAGAACGGCCGGGAACGGCTAAAAACACCATTCCACGCCCCCATACCTCCACCGGAGAGGGGGAAATCAAAGGGGAAGACCCCTGGGGACCCCTAGCATGATTCTAGGCCATCAAAACACGAATCCATGCATCGAATTCATAGATCGGGCGACTCTCCCCATAACATGGAAAAACCCCAAACATGCTCAAATAAGCCCCTCTCGGCCTCCCCTCGGGCTATAAATCACGGAAAAGATCGGCTAGAGGCTAAGGAACGTCACCCTACCTCAATGGAGCGAATGCTCCGCCGAATCACCCACGGATCGCGAAGAACGCGTTAGGCTTCACGAACTCCCCACGCTTCCCACGCTTGCAGCACGCCCACGAGATCGCCTCGCCGTCGCCCACGCGTCCGCGCCGTCGCCCTGCCGCCGTCAACCGCCGGGGAGGGGTCCGCCGCGCCCGAATGGGAGAGAGGGAGAGAGGAGAGGGCGGCCACGGTTGGGGAAGGAAGGAGGAAGAAGAAGAAGAAAGAGAAAGGAGAAAAGAAAAAGAAAAAGAAATGGGTTATATAAGAAAATTCGAATTTTCAAAAAAATACCGAAAATTAGAAAAATACATTTCCGAAATCCTCGGAACGCACCGATCGCAATGGTACCACTCGTGCCTGGGGAAACTGCCCGGTTTGCCCGCAGCGAGCTTCCGAAGGAAGAGCCAAAACACACACCGGAAATCGGAAAACACGCGCGGAAAAGCCGCGGAACGCCTCCGGGCCTCCGAAACAACTCTGGATCGCGCCGATCCGAACCCGAAAGATGTCCGAAACGAAATTTCGGACACAACGGAGCCGGACGCTCCAAAAACCAGATCCGGGACCCACGAAGAAAGGATCCGAAAGGTCCGGGATATTACAGCCATCCCCCCTTAAGGAATTTCGTCCTCGAAATTGAGAACAACCCAAGGGGAAAGAAGAGGAAGACTCACTCAAACAGATACGGGAACTGCTGACGCATCTCATCCTCACGTTCCCAAGAAGCCTCACCACTAGAGTGTCGCTGCCACACGACCTTTACCAAGGGAATAACCTTGTTCCGCAGGCGCTGCTCTTGCCTATCCTCCACGCGGATCGGAAACTCTGGGAGAGAAAGGTCTGGAGTCACCTCAGGCCAAACGAAAAACTCGAGCACATGAGAGTCATCGGGCATATACTTCCGCAACATCGAGACGTGAAACACGTCATACACCGACGCCAACTCAGGAGGTAGCTGCAACCGGTAAGTAACTTCACCGATGCGCTCCACAATCGCGAAAGGACCAATATAGTGGGGACTCAGCTTCCCACGCCATCCAAAACGCATCACCCGCTTAATCGGAGAAACTCTCAAGAACACATGATCGCCCACGGCGAACTCGAGAGGCTGCCTCCTACGGTCAGCATAGCTCTTCTGCCGACTCTGGGCCGCCAACATGTTCTGACGAACCAGGTGCACAACATCCACACACTGCTGCACCAATTCCGGTCCCGTCAAAACACCCTCACCCACCTCAAACCAATCAAGCGGAGTCCGACAAGGACGCCCATACAGAGCCTCATAGGGAGCCATGCCGATGCTCGAATGATAGCTGTTGTTATAGGCAAACTCCACCAACGGTAGGTGATGAATCCAACTCCCCTGCCACTCCAGGCAGCAGGATCTCAACATGTCCTCCAAAGTCTGAATGGTCCTCTCAGACTGACCATCTGACTGAGGATGATACGCCGAGCTAAACGCCAACTCCGTGCCAAGAGCTCGCTGGAAACTCCTCCAGAATCCAGAAGTGAAGCGCGGATCCCGATCCGACACGATCGAAATGGGAATCCCATGCAACGGCACGATCTGCTCCACATAAAGACGAGCCAACTTAGGCACGCTCCAGCTGACCTTGACCGGTAACAACCGCGTCACCTTCGTCAGCCGATCTACCAGCAACCAAATACTGTCCTGCCCATTCGGGGTCCTCGGCAACCCCACCACAAAATCCGTGGTCACATGATCCCACTTCCAAGCAGGAACATCCAAGGGCTGAAGAGTACCTCCTGGTCGCTGATGCTCTGCCTTCACCTGCTGACAGATCAGGCACCTGGCCACAAATTCGGCAACATCTCTCTTCATGCCAGGCCACCAGAACTGCCTCCGCAAGTTCCGATACATCTTCGTCGCACCCGGGTGTACAGTGTACCTGTTCCCATGAGCCTCGCGTAATACCGCACGACGAACCTGCTCCTCGGCTGGGACGTACAGCCTGTCACGAAATCTCGCAGCACCGTCCTCGCCGAGCTCCACATCAGCCATCGCAAGAATCCGGGGCAACTCAGGGTCCGCATGCTGAGCCTCTGTCACCTGACGACGGATAGCAGGAGTGACAGTCAGACTCGCAAGCACTGCCAACCCTGGCTCCTGGGGAATCTTGAGCCTGAAGGATACCTCGGGCACTTGTTCCCAGAGCCTCCACTTCCTCAGCATCAAGGTACTGATCGCAACCTTCCGACTCAAGGCATCGGCGACGACATTCATCCTGTCCGGCTGATAAGACAGGGTGAAGTCATAGTCTTTCATGAACTCCATCCAACGCCTTTGCCTGAGGTTCAGGTCCTTCTACGAGAACACGTACCTCAAACTCTGATGGTCAGTAAACACCTCGAACTTCTCACCGTACAGATAATGCCTCCAGATCTTCAGCGCGAAGATCACCGCCGCCAACTCAAGGTCATGGGTAGGGTAGTTCTCCTCATGGGGCTTTAGCTGCCGAGATGCATAAGCCACCACTCTACCATGCTGCATCAGAACATCACCCAACCCGACGCCGGAAGCATCTGTACACACCACAAAACCTCCCGATCCAGAAGGTAAAACCAACACCGGAGCCGAGGTGAGCAATATCTTCAGTTCGCTGAAGCTCTGCTCACACTCCTCGGACCAAACGAAAGGCACATCCTTCCGTGTGAGCCTCGTCATCGGGGTCGCAATGCGAGAAAAATCCTGGATAAACCGACGATAATAACCCGCAAGCCCCAAGAAACTCCGGATCTCCGTCACCGACCTCGGCCTCGGCCATTGCATCACAGCCTCAACCTTGGCGGGGTCCACGGAAATGCCATCACCAGAAATCACGTGCCCCAGAAAGTGCACCTCGATGAGCCAAAACTCGCACTTGCTGAGCTTCGCATACAACTGGTGATCTCGCAACGTCTGCATCACCACACCCAAATGGTACGCATGCTCCTCAGTAGACTGCGAATAAACAAGGATGGCATCCACAAAGATGACCACGAACTGGTCCAAATACGAATGAAACACCCTCTGCATCAAGTCCATGAAGGCTGCTGGGGCATTGGTGAGCCCGAACGGCATCACCAGAAACTCATAATGCCCGTACCTCGTACTGAACGCAGTCTTCTCCACATCGGACTCGCGAATTCTCAGCTGATAGTAACCGCACCGCAAATCAATCCGCGAGAACACTCGCGCAGACTGCAGCTGGTCGAACAAATCATCAATCCGCGGCAACGGATACTTGTTCTTAATGGTCACTTCATTCAGCTGCCGATAGTCAATGCACAACCGCAGACTACCGTCCTTCTTCTTCACAAACAACACGGGCGCACCCCAAGGGGAAAAGCTAGGACGAACATACCCCTTGGCCAACAGTTCCTGCAACTGCGCCCTCAACTCCCTCAGCTCAGCGGGGCCATTCGGTAGGGAGCCTTCGCCAAAGGTCCCGTACCAGGCACAACCTCGATCACGAAATCGATCTCCCGCTGGGGAGGTAATCCAGGCAACTCCTCGGGAAAAACGTCGGGAAACTCGCACACCACCGCAATATCCTCGACATCCGGCTCCATCCGGTCAGACACCACCACTGACGCGAGAAAATCCTGACAACCAGAATCAAGCAACCGACGGGCTCGAATAGCAGAGATAAGGAATCGAGAAGAGATGGAATTGATACCTTGGAAATAGAAGGTCCTCTTGCTCGGATGCTGGAAGTAGACCCTCTTCATTCCATAATCCACCACCGCTCCATGGGTCTCGAGTCAATCCATGCCTAGAATCACATCGTAATCCCGAAGCTGCAACGCATACAACCTGCCTGGCATACTCCGCCCATCGATCCAAACCGGAACCTGATCGAAGCAATACGGAGTGATCATAAAGTCACCCGAAGGCAACTCCACTGCCAAATCACAGGACAACTGGGTCACTGGCTCCTCGACGCTCGACGCGAAATCCTCCGAAATGAACGAATGAGACGCGCCATAATCAAACAAAACTCGAGCCGCACAACCCAAAATCTGAACGGTACCTTCCACGAGCTGCGACGCCACTGCCTCTGCCCTGGTCATATGCGTGATCTGGCCCCGAGCTCTCTGCCTGCCTCCCACGCTAGCTGACCTGGGTAGCGGCGGATACTGTCCCTGATGCTGCTGCTGCTGCCTCTGCTGCTGGGGAACCTGCTGCTGCTGAGGAAACTGCTGATGCGGTCTCTGAGGATAGTCACGTGCCATATGCCCTGGCTGGTCACACCGAAAACAGACGATCGGCGCCGTGCACTGCCTGCCTGGGTGGGTCCCACCACACCGTGGACAAAGTCCCCGCGATCCACCCACTGATCCCTGACGCTGCAAAGGAATCGGCTGTTGTACACTGCCCGATGAAGCCTGCCCCTGATCCTTGGACTTCTTCTTTCGAAAATTCTTCGAGAAGAACTTCCTGACCTTCGTACCGAAGGACGCAGATCCTGTCACCGAAGCTGCCGATGCCGGTACTCCTGAACCACCCGACGCATGCTGGAAGAAACCCTGCTGCTGGGTAGCCGACTGCTGGCTACGACCTGACAAGGACTGCCCCTGGCTGATCGGTCCTTGAGTCCTCTGCATATCCATCTCCAAGGAAATCGCAACACGAGACGCTGTCTCTAGATCAGTGGCCCCGTTCGCAATCAAATAGTGCCTCAGCTCCAGCCTCAAGCCCTGCACAAACTGCGCAGTCCTCACCCTCTCATGCTCCATGATGTGAGGTGCGTACCGACCCAGCTCGATAAATCGGGCCCTGTACTGCAACACGGACATGTCACCCTGCACCAGCTCCAGAAACTCCCGCATTCGCTGCGTAGCAACGACGTCTGGACAGTACGTACGGTCGAAAGCACTAACGAAATCATCCCACTCGATCTGCTCAAGTGGACGAAGCTGAAAGGACGTCTTCCACTCGGAAGACCACCACCTCCGAGCCGTACCCTGTAACTGGTTGTAGGCCAACACAACTCTGTCCTCGGCAGTACTCCTCGCGGAGCTGAACACCCGCTCCATCTCATCAAGCCAATCACGAGCCGCATCAGGGTCTGCCTGGCCGCTAAAGTAAGGTGGATGGAACTGCATGAAGTCCCTCACTGCTCGGCCTGGCCCACCCCTGACTGACGAGCCCTCACCAGCCTCTCCGCCAAACTGCTGAGACATGAGATGGTACATGCCACGGAAGAAATCCTCGGCCCCCGGAGCTCTCGCAGCATCCGCGGCCTCGGTAGCCCCCGGAACTCTGCTATGCTCCTCCTGGTCCCTCTGGACCCCCTGCTGGATCTCCTGACCTCCAGCCGACTGCCCCTGCTGAGAGCGAGAGCTCCTCCTCGGCGCCATCCTCGCTCCTGAAGCAAAAGACAGAAAACATGAAAACGGCAAGGTCAAGAAAAACACACGATGCCCAATGCCAGCGTCACCTGTACATCATCGCTGTGGACTAGTGGACCACTACAATTACCTATGATTCTCATGTAATTCCACAACCGCGCTCTGATACCAGCTGTAACGACCCGAGAATCCGATTACCGGGAAGGCCCGATAACCCGAGACTCGTACCGCCACCCACGAGCCCGAAGACTCGGAAGGGTTAAAAGGATGGTGTGGAAACTACACAAGCATCCTTTTAACCCTTCCGAGTCTTCGGGCTCGTGGGTGGCGGTACGAGTCTCGGGTTATCGGGCCTTCCCGGTAATCGGATTCTCGGGTCGTTACAGGGTTGAAGTGGGGGAAAGAGGAGAGCCTGCAGCTTGGAGAGTGCTCGGAGAGATAGGAAGAGAAGAACCGGGGGAAACCTCTCTCTCACTGCTATACCGCTAGCGATGTGGTCTCTGTCTCCCTCCCCTCTTGCCTTGTTTATGCTCTCTTTGTCTTCTGACCTCTCTCTCGGTGTGTTTGGGTGTATCCTCATTATTTTTCTCCCTTTCTTCTAGGTCTCATTGGGAACCTATTTATACAGGGAACAATGGTGACGCTGGTCGTTCACTAGCTGAGAAATGGCGTAGATCATAGAGTAACCTCTCCTTGATCGTGGGGGTCCCTCGTTGCGTGCTTGCTTATTCCCGGAAGGGAGGCTTCAAGGTGGGGATCTCGGCGACGTGGGTGTGACTCGATCCACGTCGGGAAAAGCCTTGTGATGGTAGGGGCGACGTTCGTCTGTTGGCGAGTTATGTGACATCCGGATCCTATGTGCACAATAATTCTACCCATGAGTTGACGGAGTTTCCTTGGGCCTCGGCTGGGCCACACTGAATGGGCCAGAGGCTAGTGGGTTGGTCCATCACGGGCTCGGCCTATCCAGACCGGAGTGGGCCTAGCGATATCGGGCCGCGCTAGACTTGGCGAATTTTACCCTTCTCAATGACACTTATTTTAAATTCGTATGATTCAATCTCTGATTTTTGTTTATACCCTTAAATATCATCTAATGTTAATAAATTATGTATGAATTAAAAATTATTTAATTGTACATTTATTTCTAAATACAAAATGAATGACTTAGATAGTGCAATTTACTTTATGGTATTACATGATATGTAAATTTTTATATTAGATTTGAATGATTTTTAATTTGTGATTAAATTGATGGCATTAGGAAAGTAGTTTTAATGATGTTTGAGGAGGGTAAAATCGGCATGGCCCATGACAGACCCATCGACGCTAGGCCCGCATCGACCCAAGGTCCGCATCACGTATAACGGACCCCCGACGGGTGCGGCCCACGACAGGCGGCCCAAGAAGATCAGCCATCAGATTCTCCGATCCACAACGGACATCAACCCAGGTGTATCGGACACCAGACGACCCTCCAGTGACCAAAACGTTACTCTCGTCATCGTCGACCTCAACTCCACTAAAGGTGAGCACGCCCTGCGGGCACCATGAGACTCGCCTAAAGGCCGCCCAACTCCGGAGAAACGGACCCTCAACGGGAAACTCTCCACAATCGCGGGGAGACGTTATCACACTACTCACGCTCTTCCCTACTAAGAGATAGGCCTCCACCGTCAGGGCAACCCCTATAAATGGACCGTCGTCCAGGGAACAGGGGACACACACAAACAGATAGACAGACACGGCAAGAGAGACTCCGACCCACGTTGTACGGTCAAGCCTTGAGAGGGGATTCTACAGATTAGAGCTCCAATTATCTTCCGAGCACCCTTACCGCCCAGCGAGCACTCTCCGAACGCCTACTAGACACGACGAGCACTCCTTCGAAAGTCCGACCACCACTCCAGGCTTGCTCAATCGCCTCTCGACTCTCTCACTCTCTCCTCCGTCTCTTCTTAAATCCCCATCCTCCACGGTTCTCACTTAAGCATCGGAGAGTTGTCTCCTATGGCAACGTCCAGGGCTCCTTCTGATGCCTTCTCTCTGGTGTTTATAGACTTCCACGGGTGGTCGGATGATCTTCCCCTAATAAACAAATAATAAAAGTGTGGTACGGGATTCGAGAGACTATTTTCTCGCCTCTACAATGTTGATAGAAAATTAGAAATTGAACCATATGATTTTAAATTAAGTGACATTGTTATTATTTCGTCAACTTGTGACAATGGAACCCTCCTCAATTTAGAGATAATCCAGTAATTAGACAGATGCTTAAGGTATTTTTTGTCATATCCCACCCTTGACCAGAGGATCGTCTAATTAATTAACTCATTAATGATAGTGACCAGGAATCATTGGTTCAGGTTCCTTTTCCCCTTAATTGCCTGATTGTTGTAAACAAGGGATGTTGGATGTCTAAGATCTGACGGTTCATTTTCAGGGTTTAAAGGAATATATGTTCTATGTTTTTTTTTTAGATTTTGGCGAGGAAAGTAATCATCCGCATTAAGATAATTTAAAACATAGATAGGAATTCATTTGTTTTCTAGTTCGATTATGTACTGTTGTTTATTTTGTTCATATTAGTCCTGAATCACATCTAATTCACGGCTCTTAATTATCACCTGTCTATAGACAGAAGTCTAATGACAAACACGTTGTTGCTTGCACCGGAGACGGAAGAAGTAAAATAAATAACACGATCTTCAGACGTCACTTTCTACAATCTATCACATTCAACAATTATCTTCCTGATTTTAACTCTTCATAATTGCGTACTTGTTTGATAAATAATCTCCGTTAAAAAGACTTTTTCCAAAGATATGAGAGAGCTATTCTTAAATTTATAAAGGACTAATAAAATAGTCTAAACTTGTGGAAGAGTATAGCTAAACATCAAGATCAAACCGATTTAACAAAAATATGGGATGATATGTAGACACCCCAATAAACGAACATGTAGATCAGATAATCAGAGACATAGGTTAGGTGATGTCCTTGCTGCCAATTTAAACACTCTCTCCTTTACCCCTGCCTGATGTCAATCTAGGTAAGATCATTGCCACCAAGCTCTTTTTTTCCCCCTCAATAGTTACATGACTTAATGGTTTGAGACCGGGGGATATTGGGAGGGAAATGGGGGGAACCTAAATTCGAAATTAGTGTTATATAATTTTTTCATAAATTGGGGGCGAGTGATCTCACTAATTAACAACTTGATATCCACGAATAATTCAAGGATGAGTGATCACACTCTGCACGATGGAGAATAAAATCGAACACATGACCTCCCCATCACGGGGGAGGTGGTGAATCATCGAGACATAACTCTGATTATGCCACCATGCTCTTAGCATTGGCTTGCAATGACGAGAAGATGATAGCTGATGTATGACCATTGGCTCTAGAAACCAAGAGAAATTGACTACTTTTGGAGCTTGGCAGGTGGTAAGCTAAACTAATGAGGTTATTCCCTAGAGACTAGCAAAGCCATGGGCCCATGGGTGAGGCAAGCTGCCACCTAACCATTTATTAAGCTTGCTTGTGCAGAATTTGGCATTGAGAAGAGAAATGACTTACCCTTTCTTGTGAATGTCTCTGTGAGAAAGAGGAGTAAGTAAGAAGTTGCGTATGGTCTAATGAAATGGGAATAGGACTCGAGATATGGTTGTCATTGCTCACATGTGGAGGATGCCTCTCGTAGCTAAGTGTATGCCTGAAGGGAGAAGAGCAAGAAGAGCGGGAGAGAGAAATGTTGGGAGATAAGTGGAGACATCAATAGGAATGGTACAGTGCAAATCGTGGCAACAAGTAATTCTATATAGATAGGGAGCAGTGATCATACACATGCATGCATTAGAACTGAGACTAATGGTCGTGCTCACACAGTTCTCAAGTGAAATCGATTTTAGACTTTCATAAATATATATCAGTTAGTTATTTTTAGGGGAGGATAATAGGGTGTTTGGTTACGTTTTTTCCCCTCTTTTTATCTCAAATTTAAAAAAGAGAGGGAGAACTCACTAAAGGATGTTTGGTATTCCTTTCCTAAATTTTAGAGAAAGAATCTCTCCACGTTATAATCTGTTTCAAAAAAAAAATAACTCCCTCCTCATTTTTTTTTGAGATTGCTCTCTCGTCTCTCTCTCCCCCTACGTCCTCCCCCCTGCGTCCCCCCTCTCCCATCTCCCTCACCAGCCTCTCCCCTCTCCCCCCGCGTCCTCCCCCGCCGGTCTCCCCTCCCCCTCCCTCCCCTCCCTCCAGTTCCCCCCCTCCGGCTCCCCCCTGCGCAGCCCCCTCCCCCATCTCCCTCGCCGGCCTCTCCCCCCTCCCCCTGCGTCCTCCCCCGCCGGTCCCCCCTCCCCCTACGTCCTCCCCCCGCCAGTCCCCCCTCCCCCTCCCTCTGGTTCCCCCCTGCGCAGCCCCCTCCCCCTCCCTCCGGTTCCCCCCTTGCAGCCGGCTCCCCCCATGCGGCCCCCTCCCTCGCCCCCTCCGGTCTCCCCCTTCCTTCCCTTCCCCTCCCCCGTGGCTCCCCTCCCCGGCTACCGGCCTCCCCTGCGGCCCCCTCCCCCACTGCTCCCCTCCCCGGATGCCGGCCTCCCCTGCGGCCCCCCTCCCCGACGGCGGCGGCGTTCTCCATGGCATCGAAGCTGGACGAGTGTTCCGGGTCCTCCCCCTGCGGCTCCCCCCTCTGATAGGCCCTCCCGTCCCCTTCGGCCCCCCTCCCCTCTCCCGCAGCACCCCTTCCAAACATGTTACACCGATTTTTAAAATTTTTATCATTTTTGCCAAACATCTTACACTGATTTTTATCAATTTTAAAAATGAAGTTAAAAATCAACTTAAACTATTTTTTTAGAGAGAAATAATTTCTAAAAAAAATATTCCCAAACACCTTATAAGTCTTAAAAAGAAGTTGGGTACCCTGATCATTGTCGGTGGATGATCAACAAAGTCTTCATTCGGTGCTACATGAATATCAAAACGGTGTTTAATGACAGTTGAAAATAGAAGAGGGGCGGACACAAGGATTGAAACGGAGGGGAGGTGGGAGAAACCCTTCTAAAAAGATGGATTTCACCCATCCAAAAGAAGCAAGTAAGAATAACTCATCTTTCCGAAGTCTCAAATCTGATCCCCAACGCACACCTCGTTGGCGATAGTTCCTACACTAGTATCATAGCCCAGTCGATCTCTCGCCGCTGTGCCGATTTGTCTGCTTCCACCAAACCCCTTGTCTGCCTAGCAGTGGACCGCCATCCACTGCTGTAGAAGCGCCATCGCAGCCATTGCAGAAGCTCCCTCTGTCGCTTGCCTGCATGCTTCGTTGCCCCACCGCGAGCCACCGCGGCTCCACCTTCCTCTTCTGCCGCTGTCGTCAGTCACTTCGCACGCCGAGCGCCACTGCACCCACCGCTGCCTCCACTCCACTGCGCTAACCGCCGCCACTCGACACCGCTACTGGTCGCCGATCGCCGCCAACAACCGTACCGGCGAGGCCGGCCGCTGCTCGCTGTGCTCTTGCCACCACCGACGCTCCCCCCGCTGCCCTCTGCGGCGCCCCCCGCTGCTGCACCTCCCTTCTGCTGCCCCTTGCGGCCTCGCCCAGCACCGTCGCGCGGCCGCCCGTGCCGCCGCCAGCTATCCTACTGCTGCTGCTATTCGCAGCCTCTGCCGTTGTTGCGTCCTTCACTGGAACTTCCCTTCTCTTTTTGCATCGTTGAGTGACAGGTGATCTCCCCTCTCGTTTTGGCTATTTGGGAAATGAAAAGCAAAAGAGACCCACGTGACAACGCACCTTTCTATTAAAAAAATAGATAGGGATATGAATTGTAAATAGATATCGTTCAGTTCGAGTAGATTAATATCATCTTACTCTAAATTTTTTATAAATATCATATCCAGATAATACTTTATTATTTTCATAGGTATGAATATAGGTATACTTGTCACATGTACGAATATACCTGCAGATATCTATATCCATATATAAAACATGAGTAAGTCTATGTCTAAAGAAATGTGAGATTTATACGAAGTGGAAAAAGAGAAGTTTTGTCGATTCTTTCCTTTCCAAAGTTATTTTTATATTTTATAAAAATGTCCTTACAAGCTTAGCAAGAATGTCAAATTTTTTTTTGGTAACGGGGAATCTAGCGGAGTGGTACGGAAAGCTGAGCGATTATCGGGCCACTCGAGTTCGAGTCTCACCCTACGCATCAAGCCACCCCTTTTTGTACCGCTGCCATAAAATCCCGGACTCACATCTCTCGAAGATTAAATGTGAGACAGGTAAGCCCCCCGGACAATGAGTTATTAAGAACGGGTTCGGATCGGGTATGGGTTCGGGTGTAAGAAATTTATTCCCTATTCGAATATGAAATCGGTATTTTAAACATATCCAAACTCGAATGTATATCAGTTTATTCGGATAGGGGCAAGAAGGGAAGAAGGGAGCCCGCCTTCTCCTATCGCCCCTTTCGTGGGAGAGTACAAACATATCAAAGGATAAAAATGTAAAAAAACATAGAATGTCTGTGAACTTTTTTTTAAAACTCCTTTTATAATACTAAAATATTATGTTGTGTTAAATTTCGACTTAAATTTTAAATTTGATAAAAATTAACACTATCTATTTGACAAAAATATCATAATTTATTAATTTTATATAGACCTAACACTTTTTATTACTCTTTTAAATTATTAAAGTGAAAATTTTAAATTACTAAAGTTTAAGAAAATACTATCATTCGTAAAAGAGAAAATGATTATTAAAATAAATTATAATATAATGTCATCAAATTCGTTGACAAATATGACGTTAAAATATACACAAATATAAATTAACAGACAGATAAAAAAATGCACAAATACAATTTAATCCTCGGTGCCTCCTTTGTAACAAAGGTTTAAGTGAATAAGGGAGAAGGCCCGGTGGATGTACAGGAATGAGGAGGGAGAGGGAAGGTGGATGCTGGAATAACGGTGATCTCCGGCGAATCTAAACTTGCCAAATGAATTAATAATCACAGCTTGACCAAAAAATGAGTTAAAAATCACAAAACAGAGTTCCAAATCGCCCGAATTTAACAGTCTCTTCACATTATTAAAAGCTGAATTACCCACTACCGCCACCAACATGGTCCCTTCGTGTCATAAAATAAGACATTAATCCTTCTCCCCCGAGCAACAAAATATCTGTGCTCTGTACAAATATTCCAGTAGCCCTCCCAACGCAAATGACAACAGATTCAAATCCAGAGCACATCAGAGAAGGCCATAGAATATTAGAGAGAGTTTAAACGAAAGCAATACACCACATCATGTATTCCACATCATACATACATCATAGACACAGGTCAACGGTGGAGTAAGGCGGAGAGGGAAGGATCATCGGAGGATGTGCGAGCAAGACAAGGAGAGGGGAGTGGGGGGGTTGGCAGAGCGTCGGGTGTGCAGGAACGAGGCGAACGAGGAGGGAGAGGAGAGAGCCAGAGGAGGGCTCCTCTTCTGCAAACTGTTGGTGGGAAGGGGCGGCGTGTCTTGTGGGAGAAGTCAGCGTTCAGAAGAGCAGAGTGACACGAACGCGAAAGGGAGCCCAAACGGGAAGGGGCACGTCATGCACAAGTCTTAAAAAAAATCGCCGGAGATGAGTTTTTATTTCGAGAGAGTTTTAAACGGGATAAGATTCTTTCCTTGAAAAAAAGATAAGCCTTACCAAAGGTGTTTACACGGACTTCTCTATCTTTTTTTTTTAAAATTTAAGAGAAAAACGGTAACAAATTACAACTAAACACCCTACTAACTTTTCTTCTTTTGACCTCACGTGAAAAGTAGGTCCATGAGTCCGTCTCTTTAATAAAAATTATATTTATATCTCTTGAAAATTGATATAATTTATTATCAGTATCATGATTAATATTAATTATATGTATACTCTGTCCAAATAATAGAAACTTATTTAGTTAATTCTTGAATAGCTATATATTTGCGCTCATATCCCTATTTGCTAGTATTTAAACATATTTTTTCATGCTATTAGAGATTGATACATAATTAAAATTAAAAAAATATATAAAATGATGTTTGTCGTTTAGTGATAATTTTTAAAAAAACTTACATATTTGGATATGATATTCTTGCATCTTTAGTTATTTATATTTATTAATCAGTTGTTTTGATCACAAATTAAATAAGATAAGAACAAATTGTAAAACCCCTTACAAAGAAATGGCAACATTGATCGACATAAATTTTAGAATAATTTTTGTCATCATGTTTAGGTTTACAATTAAATTAATTTACCTAATTTTTATATTCATTTTAATCGAAATGGCCAGTAAGCTCATTGTTTCGGAGTTGGTAAAACTGAACAAACTTAATGGAACCAACATTGACATGTGACACCAGAAAATCTAATATGTCCTCATCCATGACAACATAGAATATGTCATTAACACCAATATATGCTCTAGAAGTTAATAATATATTTACGAAGGTGGAAAAGAAAAAAGGGAAGCAATGGTTGATAGATGACAAAATTCTAAGAGTATAATGCTCATGTTCATGGAGGATAATTTGATTAAGTTTTTTGAAACTTATAAAAGCTCCAATGAATTGTGGAAAGCTATCAAGAAAAAATATGACACCGAAACTAAGGTGAATATTCCACTCCTGTTATATCGTTACAACACATGTAAGATGCAAGAAGGTGATAGCATGATTAAGCATGTAAATAAAATGATTGCCATGGCTAAGGAGCTATCAACTGTTTGAACCGAAATTCCAGAGAAGATGCAGGTGGCGATTGTACTGAATAGTTTGCCAACATCACTAGACATGACTGTCACAACTTGAGAATGAGTAGTTCTATTATAAGTGTTACAGACTTGCCAGTTATGTTAGCAATTGAGCAAGACATAATGGCCAGAAAAAAAGAACTGGAGATGAACCTACAGGAGGTCAATGTTGCACACTAAAAGCCCATTGGCCAAAATCATCCGCTTAGAACAAATAGGCCCCAGTTTAAGGGTAATGAGTTCCAAGTAAAATGAAAGAAGTTTCTTCGAAGTGTTTGCTATACATGTAGGAAGTTTGGCCATTTTAAGGTAAACTGTCCCCATAGTCAAGGAAATGAGAGTGGAAATAAACACCTAGAAAATAGATGAGTCAGAAAGAGAGAATTCATCGACATCACAGAATACAATGTCGTGATGGTCGACTCAAATGGTATGACGACTTTGGAGCCACTCGACACATTGTGAAAACGAAAAAAATGCTAGTGATGCTGAACAAGATCAAGGCAGGAGAACATAGGGTATATATAGGTAACAACATCTATCTAGATGTAGAAGGTGTTGGTACATATAGGCTTGATCTTAGGGATAATATTATGATCCTCAAGGATGTGTTTATGCACTCAAAATCTGGTGGAATCTGATCTTTGTACCGGTCTTGATGAAAAATGGCCTAGAAGTAAAATTCTACAATAATAAAGTGTCAATAGGGATGGATAAGAAACTACTTGATATGAAAAGGTTTATCCCTGAGCATGATTTATTTTGTATCCCTGTAATTGACACCAAGAATAATAACATTGAACTTTTTAAGTATTCCTTGTGTTCTTTATCAGAATGTGATCTGTGACATTTTAGATTGGGGTATCCCAGAAAATCTAAAATGGAATAAATGATAAAGATGGTTCTACTGCCGAGTTTGACAAGGTGAAACTAGCTCCTTGTGAATATTGTTTAGTCAGAAAATTGACTAAGTAATCTTTCGTAGTAAGACATAGATCGGAAGAATTGTTAAGGTTGGTCCACTCGGACATTTGTGGCTCCCTAAGTATAAAGACATATAACAACAAGGAATATTTCATAACCTTCATAAATGATTATTCCAGATTTGCCTATGTTCATCTGATTTCTGCAAAATCAGAGACATTTGATTACTTTCAAAAATATAGAATGAAACTGGAAAAGCAACATGAAAAGAATATTAAGGTGTTAAAATAGATAGAGGTGGGGAATATAACTCAAAGAATTTGAGTCATATGTGACAATGCCTTATACGCCATAACATAATAGTGTGACAGAAAGAAAGAGTGAAATTTTAATGAATGTTATTAGATGTATGTTACCGCATTTAAGTCTTCCTAAGAATTTGTGGGGAGAGACATTGTTCATGACAAATTATGTCTTGAACAGAATTTTTATAAAATCCATAGAAAGTACACCTTATGAATTATGGAATGAGAGGAAACCCGATTTGAGTCATCTCAAGATGTGGTGGTCAATTACCCACGTTCTCATTCCTAGTCAACTAAGATATAAGTTGGACTCAAAGACATTAAAATGTAGATTCATAAGGTATTGTGAGAAATCATCTAGTTATAAATTTTTTTCATAAAGAAAATAGGATCATTGAGTATAAGGATGTGGCATTTCTAAAAAATCTAGAAGAAGATGAGTCTCATGAAAATGAGAAGGAATCTATGCTTATAATAGATGTCGACTATTACAATGACATCCCTATAGATGATCCGAAAATTAAGGAGGAACTTCAAAATATGGAAAATGAACCAATACCTATGAATGGAGTGCAGCACGATTAACCTGGAATAGGCAACTGACGCGGGATGAATCTCGGTCGGAACTAGGACCTACGTAGCAAGCAAGCACACTCAAAGCACTAAGGCCTAGACGACACGACGAGCACTCACGCGTGGTGAAATCCCAAGGGGAACCGAGTGGTGGGGGTGGGTCTTGACCCGTGGGACGTCGGACGCAGTCCGAGTCGTATGGGGGTGGATAGAGACCAACCCAAGGTAGTGGATTAGGCACCTGAGTTCAACCGGGCAAACCGGCACCGAGGGACCGGTTCTGATGTACACTCAACTCACCGGCAACAAGATCACACCGTATGTGAAAATTATGGAACATGCACTCACTCCCAATGGCGCAGGTAAGAACCAATACGAGAAGAGCAGAAAATAACGAAGCGAGGCAACAACACGCACTTAGCCGGACCCGAGGGGTTGGCTCCGATTGGAGACGAGGGGGAGCCAAGAGCGTGCGCACCCGGCGGACACGTTGCGTCGAAGTAGCTTCAGCCGTGACCTGTGTGTACAACCAAATGTAAAACCTCCACGTAAGGAGGGGGAGCTCGGGGGTGGGAGTACACAATACAGCACTACCCTCACGCAGGAGGGGGGAACACGGGGACGGGAAGACTCACGTCACATTCCTCGCACTATTCTATAGGCCAGAACCAAAGTGTTCTGATCGGTACGCAACGTACAGAGCTCTAAACGAGGTGTCGCTTGCGCCAAAATGTCACTGTTGAAGTGCAGCAATGCGCTGTAAAATTCGGTGATGATCCGAGGTCACTGGTGGGCGAGGCAGAGCCGAGAAGCCTACCTGTGCAGTTCTACCTCGCAGGATAGGTTGGCGCAGTCGCAATGCCAGTGGTGGAACTCTCGCTGTGGACCTCCAAACGAGGCTGGACCAAGGTGGTTGAATGGATAACTGGGAGTTGTACGTACCCTCAAAATTTTATGGTCATCGAAGCGCCGAGCGCAGTGTGGTCGTCTCTGCAACTAGGCTTAGTTTTCTGGGCATGCAGACAGACAGGGCGACGGTGCGCGAGGTAGTACGCCTAGCATAGAACTCCGATCGTGTCCAAACCACCTGAGATGGCTTCGGGACGTCTTGAGGTACGCCTCCGAGGAAGGGCTCGACCAGAAGATCGACGAGGAAGGCGTGGTGCGATCTGCAAACTCGCTTCACGCTCTAGGCGAGCAGCTTCGCAATGAACTTGCGCAGTCGTATGAAAAATGGCGCCACGATCTGTACCGAAGTCAAAACGTCACGAGACCACCTTTGGAGCAAAGTATGCTCGAAGCTGAACAAGCCCATAGAAGAGAGTTTGAGCTGATTCGGGCCTTGAACGTCGGTGTTGCCTCTGCAAGTCGAGCCTCAGAACCTGGCTCGGATCTGCAGATAACAGGATGGTGATTCCGCTACTGCCGAGGATGGGGGTGATGGCGGGAACTCCGAGGCCGCCGTGGACGAGCCTAGGAGGTGGGGTGGTGAGGGAAGCTGTGGGAAGGAGGTAGCAAGAGGCTGGGGGCATGGGAGGCTGGGATGGGGCGAACTAGGGTTAGGATTTTGGTGGAGTGTGCAGGGTTTAGGAAAAAGGAGGGGGGCGCAGCCAAGGGTGGTGGAGGGAAAATATTTTTGATTTTGGTAATTTTTTTGAATAGGAGGAGGAATTTTAGGAGATGGGAATCTTGGGAGAGATAATAGGAGGAATTTTGGAGGGCTGAGATTGAATTTGAGAGGGATTAGGAAGGTGATGAGAGAGGTATGAGGGGATTAGGAAACTAGATGAGGGAAAGGGGCGCAAGTTGGAGAAGGGAAGGAGGAATATGGGGAGAGATTTTAGGAAAGATAGGAGGGGAGGGAATCTAGGAGGCTGAGGTGGCAAGGGAGATTGGGAGGTGGGGGTGTTGGCCGCGGCCAAGAGAGAGAAGAGGGAGGTGGGATGCGATCTCAAGAGAGAGAGAGAGGGGGGTGCACAAGAAATGGAGAGAGAGGGAGAGACTCAGAGAATTCTTATCAAAGCACAATTTTTCAAATTCTTTATTAACCTCAAATGTAGTCCATGCCCTCCCTATTTATAGGAGAAAGTCTGGATCCACCAATGACCACAATTGTCCTCAACAAATCCTAAAAGACTCTACTATCCTAGGTGCTAAGCATAAGCAAACATTGACCCTAAACCAAACAAACACACTAGTGGCCCTCCGGACCGTATTAAGTTGGCCCAATAAGGCTTACATGACACTAAATGAAACTAGCAAAAGATAATAAAAGAGTAAGCATGCTAGATGCTCCACTGATGTAGCTCTGCATCCTTCAAAGTTTCTTGCTGGGCCGTGATGTCCCCATCAGCAACAAAAGATTGAGAACTCTACCGGTATGGATTGATGATTATCATTTGTATTCTTGTGAGCCTTCATGTATGGTAAAAGACATGGAAGATAAAAATTGCATAGATCCCATGAATTATATAGATGCGATGAAATCGCATGATACGGAATTATGACAAGGTGTCATGAATGAAGAAATTGATTCTATGAAAAGGAACAATGTATGAAAATTATGTGATTGACGAAAGAATAGAAAGACTATAGGGTGCAAATAGATATTTAAGAAAAAGATTCGAGTTGATGGGTCTATTGATAAATATAAGGTCCAGTTAATTGCCAAGGGTTTACACAAAAATCAGACATAACTTTTCAAGAAATCTATTCTCTAGTAACTAATTAAGTTTGCATCCCTAAGAATGATCTTGACAATTATTACATATTTTGATCTAGAGCTACACCAGATAGATGTAAAAATATTATTTCTTAACGGAGAGTTGAAGGAAGACATCTATATGTAATAACCTAAGGGATTTCAGGTGGAAGGCCAAGAGGAAAGGGTATGCAAGTTAAAAAAATCGATATATAGTTTAAAACAATATTCTAAACAATTGTATCTCAAATTTCATGATGTAGTTGTCCAACTAGGGTTTGTTTCAAACAAGTTGGATAACTATGTGTATGTCATGAAAAGTGGGAGCAAGTATACCATGTTATCCCTGTATGTGGATGGCCAACAAAGTCTTCATTCAGTGTCAAACGCCAACAAAGTCTCCATTCAGTGCCGAACGTACACGAATGTCAAAATGGTGCCTAGCAACAATTGAAAGTGGAAGGGGGCGGACACAGGGGATGGGACGGAGGGGAGGTGGGGGAAACCCCTATAAAAGGATAGGTTTCACCCATCAGAAAGAAGCAAGCAAGAAGAACTCACCTTGCCGAAGTCCCAAACTCGATCCCATACACACACCTCGTTGAAGATGGTTATTACAATCTTTACCTCCCTCTCGTATAGTCTCGAAAGAAAAAAAAGACACTTGTAAATATATTTGACCTTAACTTTTAGGATTTAGAAACTCTTACTTTCAAGTTTTTAAAAAATATATGATAGAAAAAAATGGTCTATGTATTGGATTGTTTAAAAGTTTCAAACTTGTTAAAATCTTCCAGACACATGAAAAATAAAAACAGCTTAACTTATGAATGAAGAAGGCCCTAAGTGATCAAACCATCATAATCCTTTTATTCTTAGTGAAATTTTTGTCCCCTCTTGTGGAGCATTAAAGAATTTTGCCATGACATTTTTAGATGGCGTAGGTGCTATGATACTCACCTCATGGGACACTTCCCTTTCAACCAATCAGATTCTTCATAATTCACATCTTTGTTGAAGAAATTTCTTGAATACTCTATGGATGTTGTACTAGAGGCATAATTTGGCACTATTTGATAGTGCCTCTTGGATAATTAAATATCTCTTGATCGCATGAGACCCACCATTTTCACATCTGCACAAAAACAATATATGTGCATAATTATGGGCGTGCAACTATGATCAAAGTGTCGTAATTGGGTGTTATTGAGCCACACATCTAAGCTCGTGTTTGACATTTGTATTGAGTCTTGACTTTTAACCTTGAAAACTCCACCTCCTAAAAGTCAAATCAAATACATCCAAATCACATCAACTTTTTAAAAAGCTAACTTTTAAATACTAGAGAGAGATATAGAGAAAATGTCACACCTTTCAAAAGCTCTAAAAACTCTTATATACTATCTTTTTCACTCTCTAATGACTTTTGAGAAAAAAATCAAATTTTATATGGATTGCCAAACACGACCTTAGAACTTGACCACATGCTAGCATTATGCATATATCAATTGGGTGTTATCAGTAATGTTGTCTCATCTCTTATATGATTTTGGCTCCACCACTAATTGTTGAAAGTGAAAACTAAGAGTAACTTTCATTTAAAAGTTACATCAATCAAATCTTAAACACTAGTAAACTCCAGTTTAAGTCTAACACCATGAAAGAATGATCTTTTTAACCCTTTCTCTATGAAATAAAATCTTAACATAAAATATTATCTACTTCACTTTAAGATTAATTTCAACGAGTAATTTCAATGATTCAATTTTTGGGGTCATTCCAATCAAATAGTGGGCAATTTTATTTTATCTTTGCTAATATATACCACCTTATATTTCAGTGATATAGGTCTCCCTTCTCTTGACGAGAAGTTTCTAGGTTAAGGGCTGATATGAGTATTTTATATACATAGTCGAACCTATAAATATGATATTATTTTTTTAGATGTAATAAACTTAGAATATTATCAAAAAAGAAGAAATTATTTTGATGCAGAAAATTCTCTTATTTTGTGAGAAATATTTAAAAATATTAAAATTCAAATTCTTACTATAAAAAGAACTTCTGAATACTTGACTTAAAAAATTCTTCATATTTTCATGATCAAGATACGTCGTGTAATGCAACTATTTTTGACCCAAATTATAGATATCTCATAGCAGTTGACTTCCTACTAGAAAAATATTAAAATTCAAATTCTTACTATAAAATGAATTTGTGAATACTTGACTTAAAAAACTCTTCATATTTTCATGATCAAGATATATCGTGTAACGCAACTATTTCTGACTCAAATTGCAGATGTCTCGTGACAATCGACTTCATATTAGAAAATATTAAAATTTACATTCTTACTATAAAAAGAATTTGTGAATATTTGACTTAGAAAATACTTCATAATTTTATGATCAAGATACATCGTGTAATGTAACTATTTCTGACCCAAATTGTAGATCTCTCGTGGCAGTCGACTTTATACTAAAAATATTAAAATCTAAATTATTATTATAAAATAACTTGTGAATATTTGATTTAAAAATTCCTTCATATTTTCATGATCAAGATACGTCGTGCAATTCAACTTTTTTGGCCCAAATTATAGATGTCTCGTCACAATCGACTTCGTACTAAAAAATATTAAAATTTAAATTCTTACTATAAAAAGAACTTGTGAACAATGTTTGACAAATGAGTAAGATGTCTCGTACCATACGTATCGTATTATATCAACCGGTGATCGATACGACCTGTGTGTGGTACACAATTGATATGTTATCATATCTTTTAAATATTATATATTTTATTTTACATTTAAAAACTTTTATAGGTGGACTGATTAGACATCTCATATTTAAATGTAAAGTTTACTAATTCAAATCACACATGGTGCATGATTTTTTGTTTGTTTTTAGTTTTCTTTAGATATAGAAGATTAAAAAACTCTAAAAATCATGTGACATTTGTGAGATTCAAACTTAAAGCATTTATGAAGAGATCACAAACCACCTAATCAACTGAGCTATAAATTTTTTTGAATCATTTTACATATAATGTATATATGAAAGGTCCTTTTTCACCTCAATATATAACGGTACCAAGTCATATCATATCGTATTGATAAAATATCAATATGACTAGTATGATCAGTCCGTCAAATCTACTTGTGAATACTTGACTTAAAATTTTTTTTATATTTTTATGATCAAAATACGTCATGTAATGTAACTATTTCTGACCTAAATTATAGATATCTCATGACAATCGACTTCATAGTTCATACTAGAAAATATTAAAATTTAAATTCTTATTATAAAAAGAACTTGTGAATACTTGACTTAAAAAATCTTTCATATTTTTATGATCAAAATATATAGTGTAATGTAACTATTTCTGACCCAAATTATAGATGTCCCGTGACAGTTGACTTCGTACTAGAAAATTAGGTCACATATCTATTCAAATCCTAGGGCTGCAGACATAATAACAAATATGTTAGGTGCATAAAGGGGAAAACTGTCTCTTCTTTGTATTTTTTCTTTCTACTCTATTGAATCCATTCTTCCCCTTGGATGCGCACTGCGGCCACCGCCCACCCACACGGTCGCAGTCGAACGCGTCGACCTTACCAAAGAAGAGGGGATGAGATGAGCTTGACGCTGCTACAGGGCTACTCCTCCGCCGAGGAAGAGCACGCAGGGGGGCTCTCCTCCGACGAGGAAGGAGGGGGCACCTCTTCTTTTATCAGCGATGAGGACGGCGATGGCGCCTCCGGCAAGAAGAAACCCACCGGAGCGGAGGATTCCAAGCCCCCCTTCTTCGGCTCCACGGAACCCCCGTCCAATTCCTCGCTTCCTTCCGCAATCGCGGCCTTCTCCGAGGTAGCCCTCCCCACTTAGTATCTCCCCCCCCCCCCCCCCCCCCCCCCCCCCCCGACACAAGGTAGATTCTTGAGATTTGTTTGATAAAGTTTGTCTTTTTTCTCGGTTTTTCTTGGTTTGGAGGTTTCAGGGCCGCCGGATTTCCTGAATAATTCTGTCGAGACGTTTGCTGTGGAATCAAGGGATTCGCAGAGGGAGGTTGGCAGATGGGGCCTGCATCCGCGGGGGAAGCCCAGGAAAGAGAGGAAGGACCTCCCAGCTGGTAAGCATAACTTTTTGAAGAGGTTTATGCTTTTTTGTATGTCATGATTAATAGTATTTTGGCCATTGTACACCATGAAGAAGCAATTTTATGTGCAAATTGAACTGAAGTTGCTTTGATCTGTGAAGGATAGAGTGTGAGTGAAACACATAGAGATTGCTGCAGGTCGATGTGTACATATTGAGGGCACTTGAGGAGCTTTAAAGCTGGATTGTGGCATGCTAGAACAGTAGAATTGTGCTTTGTGATATCCAAAACAGTAATGGGAGGCATGTAGTCAGTGAGTTGGATGCCAGTTCCTTGATGTATTAAACTGCAGCACCGCAATTGGCAGCATGATCTTATTGTTAGTAGTTCACCTTAGTAGGGAACGGAATAATGAGGTGAAGTAGTGACAGAAAGAAAGACGAGTAACAAGTTAGAAAAGGGGATGCAATGAGATTATAGAAAAAGCGGGGGGTGGGGGGGAGGGAAGAAGACGTGAAAGGTTGATGTGGTATGCCCTTAAAGGCGTCCACAATATCTGAGGTGTGTATGACCATTAGCCAAGCCCTTTTGATGCATGGACTGCCAGTCTGAACCAGCTTTTCTTTTAAAAAATGATATCTTCATTCACTAAACTGAAATCATAAATCATGTTGTACTACCGCACTTTGTAATTTATTAAATTCGTTGTACAATCCATCTTTCCTCAGACAAAAAAGAATGAATAACTGAATGCATCACTCAATTGCCTTGATTAAAATCAATTCAAGGGTAATATCCAAAAGGGATACAAATGAATTTGTGAAACATGTATTCAATCATTATATATATATATATATTTTATAAATATATATATTATGTGTGTTCATGGAGGATGTCGGGCATCTTATGATGTTGGTTGATGTTTGGGAGAGACATGTATTCATTTTTATATGTATGTATATTATGTGTGTTCATGGAGGATGTCAGGCATTTCAGGATGTTGGTTGTGAGAGAGAGAATAAACTTGTGTACGGCTGAGGAGCAGTTATGTGGATGGATGGATGACATTAATGGAAATGATAAAATGTGCTTTGTTCACTATTAGTTGCGATCATGCCAGTTCAGAGAAGTGGGTCTCTGCAGAAGTATCTTTTTGCTTGCTTTATAGGTAATAAGAATGCTTATATTAGACTCAAAGGTCAATCTTTCAACATGATGAGGGTGCAATGCTCGATTGCTTGCTATTTGCTGGGGTAATGTATTGGAAACTTGTTGGCAGGAGTACATTGGAAATAATGCCTTCCTCATGGCCTATAAAATTTGGAGGTATATAATTTTAAACTTAACAATGAATCTATAAAATCAATGGGATATTCATATTGTAGCAAAATACTCCTACCATAAGATCAAAGTATTTCTTTTGTATTGCTAGTTATATGAAGACCACATCAACCTGAAGAGGCAGGAGGATATGAAACAGGGTAATGATGCCCTTCTTGATGGTTTTCAAATTTTGTGCTCATAAAGTGAAGAGTTGGCAGTTTCCTGCTGAGATGCACTTTCTCCACCTAACTGTGGGAGGGAGACGGAAAGGTTTGGTGGACACTCCTAGACACCGCCTTGTGGGTACTTCTAAATAATGGAACAACAGGACATTTAGGAGAGTACAGCGAGATGTTTGCAGGTGTGTATCAGCAGCATCAAAGGAAGTGCTAGTTTCTGGGCTGAGGCTTTGGGGCCATCCCTATTGACTTATCAGCCATTTTGGGAAGATTGTAATGAGTGTTTGCGTATGGTTGGGGTAACTTTTTTTGTGCTTCTTCATTGTGCATAGCTTCTGGGTGGCGCATTAAAGGCTCTTGTTTCTTTGGAGGGCTATACTTGCCTTTCTTGATACATTTGTAGTACCGGCCACTTCCGAGAAAATACTAAAACCATCAGCGAATATGTAAACTCAAATAGGATATTCTTATCTTGGGAAACTGCTCCCACCTAAACCTCAGACTATTTGTTTGTCCTGCTAATTGCCTTGAATAATGAAACAGTCGCCTTTTTATCTTAGAGTTGGTGCGTCACTTTGAATAATGGAGGGGAACAATTTCCTCTTTTGACATTCCACATTATCAAACAAAGGTTGGCTTCCATAATTACATCAAGAAAATAGGAGATGCATGCGTGCTTCCTGTTTGGTAGAACCCATCTTACTTTTTATTGGTTGACTTACAGTAAGAGGGTGGTAAACCAGGGGGCCGAGCACAGATACATGCTGGGCAACATCATCACAATTCATGAAGCGTTGTACAATTTATTATTAGTTTACATGCGTATATTTCCAGATCATCTGCCATGCACTGTCCGTAGACTAAAGACTACACATTTTCTATGTTGCAATTCTGTTGGTCCATACGAATTGGTTGTAACTGCAATTAAGTGAGGATGCCTTTTGACCTTTTTTTTTTTTCAATCGCAACTCCGTTGGATGCAAGGTTGGACATTTATAGAAAGTTTACACTTTTCTTATCCATATAGGCGTGGTTGTGGAAGCCAAACCGCAGCTTGTTGGAATCCGTGAAAGAGTGAGAAGTGACTTGGATGGGGGTCATCCTCCTGCATCAGGATCTGGCGTTGGAAACTCTGGTGAAGGCAAGAGAGTTGTTTCTGCCGCAAATCCTGAACCCAAGGATGCTGCAGATCTTCTAAGGTATTTTTCACAGCTGGGTCCAGACTAATTCTTGAAACAAGTTTAGCACCAGTTGCACAGTTGATCTCCATGTTTTAATATCTAGTCCAGCCTATGGAACTTTCCACTCATATGGGTCATGCAAACATTTAGTTCATCAACTTCCATGACATAAGCACCTGTTTGCTACCTTGCAGGATCTGCCTTCAATGTGGGGTTCCGAAGACCTATACACATTCGCGAGGTATGATCTGCCCAATTTGCGGGGACCGGCCTCCTGCAGATCCGAATAGTGTTGCAGAGAAGAAGAAGGGCTCAACAATCAAGGATAAGGAGAAGAATAAGCGGATGAAGGGACAGTCTAGTCACTCAACATGGAAGAGTGAGACAGAGATGCTGTTGAGGCAGCAGTTCGATTAACATGGGACTTGGGAGTTTGCTTGGAACGTGTAATCAGTTTTTGGGTTGTTAACAGGGTTGCGGATTTGGCCCTGAAAAGTAAAATGTTAGAATTACTCGTTTCCCTGTCATGCCTTCGTGTTTAATGTTCAAGATGTTCAGCTCTACCTGATTCCCTGCTGCTGCAATCTCCGGTTTTTTTTTGGATTTTTTGCATATTAATCCCTACAAACTTAGTGAATTACCTATTAATCCCTCAATTCTGAATATTATTTTAATAGTCCCTATAATCTTAGTCGTTACACGTTTAAGTCCCTACCGTTCATTCAGTTAACTAAATTATAGTTATTTTATACTAAAGGTAATGAAAATATTAACTTACCTCTGGGTTAAGTGTGAGAGTGTGAGAGAGAGATAGAGCGAGGGGTGCCTCCCCCCTCCCCCTCTGGCCGCCCCCCCCCCCTCTGACCGGCGCGACCTCCCCCCTCTCCTGCGACCTCCCTCCCCCCTCCCTCTCCACCTCCAGCCTCCCTCCCCCCTCTCCTGCGACCTCTCCCCTCCCCCTCCGGCCTCCTCCTCCCGGCCTCCCCCTCCCGGCCTCTCTCCCCTCCAACCGCGGCCGCCTCCCCGTCATCCTCTTCCCCCTCCTTGGACTCCTCGCCGCCGTTGTTGATCCCCCATCCTAGACTCCTCCCTGTTGTAGTACCGCCGCCGTACGGAGAGGAGGCCCAGAAGCGGTCGCTGTGGTGGAGGTGGTCGGAGGTGTGTGGAGGTGGTGAGGGTGGCAGGGGGCTGCCGCGGTGGCGTGTGCGACGTGGTGTTAGAGGAGGAGAAGGCTGCCGGGGGTGGGTTGGTGGCTACGTGGCCACGGCCGGTGGCAGAGTGGAGGCCGGAGGGGAGGCTGCGGGGTGGTAGCAGGAAGAGGAGAGGCGGGCGATCGGCGATGTGGTGTGGGGTGAGAGAGAGGGAGAACGAGAGAGGATTGTGATACATCAACACAAAACACTGAGACTACAAAACTAGTCATGCCCTTTACAACTAACGTCAGCTTCAAACTTTGTCTTCCAAGATAAAAGCCGATATTAACACAGCTTGGAAGTCATTTCGGATTCAAACAGAGCTCATTCATGGGCAAAGCATGTTACCTCTGATACTCTATTCCTGGGAATTGAACATATGCCCTGAAGTGACTTGAGTCTTCCTAAGCTGCGATGAAGACATGAAACTAGTTAAATTGCAATTTACATCCTAGGAAGCAGTTGTATCTGTTTATTTAATAAAACAATAGAAAGAAGCTTATGAGTCGTTATTAACTGCTACTGTAACGATAATCTAGCTGGTGGAACAGCGCCTGCCCACAAAAGAGGATCAGGTACAGGATCAATTGGATTACAAGCAGTCCTAGATAATTCATCGGGAAGAGGGGCTCCTGAATATGCTACTCTTTGATGAGGCATGTCACACAGGCCCAAAGTGTCCCCTGATCTATCAGTACCATCATGATGACATGGCACTGGCACATATCTTCCATCAGCTATTTCCTTACTGCAACTGCCATCTTGTTTTTCTTAGAACGTCTGCTGTAAGTTTTTGAACGTTGTAGATTGTGATAATATATCACATGCAGATACAGAAGATGCATGAAAGTTTGTTTCATTGGAGGTGTCTAGAGAGGGCAACTGGTATGGTTCGGTAGGCTGCACAGCAGATTCCAGTGTTCGAAGTTCTTTGCCGGCATCGTCTGAGAAAGCAACAGTTTCCTCGTATGATTTGTCACCTGAATCTTGCTGACGTCCTCTGCTGGGAACCCACCACTTGATATAACGAGTCAAGTCAATTTTCTCTCCATGCAAAAGCCACCAGCATATTTTCTTTTCATTTCTTCATCTCTGGATGTACCTTGGACAGGTCGACCTGTCCCTTGGACAGGTTGACCTGTCTTCAGCCCACTCCCACCTACGCACACATCTGCATATGTTGCATGAGCAAACTAAAGTCTCACTCACACATTGCATAAATTTAATTCTTATGCACTCCATGAATAAAATCAAGTCTTGTGCATATGTCCAGGGATGATATCACGACTTTACATTCGTCCCTCCCCGGGTCTGGCCCGGGGCGCAATAGCAGGTCGACCTGCTTGCTATCCCAGGTCGACCTGACCTTCGTGAACCGATTGACCTGTCTGCTGCTCCAAAGCTGGCCTGACCATCATACCCATGTGCATAATCTCTGTGCCGAGTTCTCACACTCATATGCATGTCCCCAAAATCGCATACATATGCGTGAATTCTTTTGAACTGGCAGGTGTTTCTTCACACACGCTTGGTCGCATGAATGAGCTCTCCTGCGCGGGTGGAGCGGATGGCGGGGTGGAGCGGACGGCGTTCGAGCTCTCCTGCTACCCCCCCTCCACGGCGCCAGCTGATGGTCTCCACGGTCGCTTTGCCTGTTCGCCGGCCTCCTCTTTACTTCCACGGTGCTGAGCACCCCTTCACTGTACTTGATGGGACTGTTGGTAGAAACGATCCCCTGTTTTCATCTTTGCGCGCCTCCCCGCCATTCTTTAGTGCTCCGCCGCTCGCCGGGCGTCCACCAGAGGTCCTTCCTCCGACTGCAGCACCTTCTCTCGCTGCTCCTCTTGCTCTAGGGACCCCAGCGACTTTGGACGTCGCCAACCGGGGCCCCTCCCATGCGATCTTGTACATCGGTGCCCCTCCTCTTGCAGCGCAGACAGTTGGGTCTGTCTTGGGGAAGGCTGGCGGCGTTTCTCCTACCATCCCTTCCTCCGGAGGGCTTCGCTACAGAGCATTACCAGCTATCTCCCCTTGGTCTGGCACCGCCAGTCCGGCTGTTCCTGGTGTGATTCCCCCTGCCCTTGTCTCCTCTGTGTCCCTGCTTGCGGTGCTGCCTTGTGGGGTCGACTTGCCCCCTCAAGGGGTCGACCCCTCTCCACTAGCTGTGCTTGTCGCCTCTTTTGGTGTTCATTCGGGGCTGGCTGAAGTGGCCCCAGCCGTGGTGCTTGCCCCACCTGCTGTCTCTTCTACCGTTGCCCCGCAGCCTCCTGCTGCCGCTCCTTCCATCGTTGGTTCTTCCTCGGTTGCTCCTGCCACTCCCTCCGTGAGTGGTCCTGCCGTCACCGCTCTACCAGCCTCTCCTGGAGGGCCCTGTGGCCTTCTTGGTGATCCTAGTGGTTGTGTGGGGCTTGGGGTCGGGGATCTTTCGCCTGCGGCGGGATGGCAAGGGCCGATTTGGAAAGGTTACATGGCCTGCAATACAAATTACAGAACTTGCAGAAACTAATGTGTGTAAGAAGGGGAAAAGATTTCCACTTTCAAAATCGGAAATATACGCGGAAAAGCACACATGGGGCAGTGCGTCTGCGGCGGGGCTTTGCGGTGGCCGGTGGGGCGTCGACGGTGGGGCGTTTGCGTCTGCGACTGGGGCGTCTGTGGCTGGGGCAGTCCTCTAGAGGCCTTGCGGTGGGGCGTCTGCGGCGGCCGGTGGGGGCAGTCCGCAGATTACAACGACGGTGGGGCGTCTGCGGCTGCGTATGGGGGCGGTGGGGTGTGCGGTGGCAGGTGGTGGGGTGAAGGGTTTCACATGGAGAGGGTTATGATAAGGGTAGTTTAGGATTTTCAACTTTTTTTAACGGAAGGATGGAATATTCCATCGAATATCCAACTATTTTAACGTCGATGAACTACATGGACCTTTCTGCTAGAGTTATATGATTTTAAGGACTTTTTAAACAATAGTGAGATTTTAGGGACTAAAAAGTAATTCGTCATATTTGTAGGGACTAATATGTAAAAAACCCTTTTTTTTGTATTATAAACTCCGAAGGTGTCTTCTTCTGGTCAGTGATGTTCCTCTATATTAACCAGTGTTATCAAAATCGGATCGAATCGGCCTGTCGGACTGGTCCGACCGTGAACCGGTTCAGGAATCGGTTCGATTAAGACCGGTTCAGTCTAATGTTAAAGAATCGGACGAACCAGATGAATCGAGGTTCAACCGGTGAACCTTTCCGAATCGGTTCGACCCGATTCACCTTTTATAATAGAAAAATAAACGTAAAAATATTTATATATTCAAATTGATATTTATGTGTGAATACAATTATCTTGTTATTATTTATCATTTTATTTAAAATATATTTAAAGTTTAAGAATTTAAAGGATTATAAATGTCAATTGAGAAGAGTGAAGATTAATAGAATATTATAAAATTTTAAGGTCAGTTTATTTAACCATGTTATTATTATTTTTTACTTGTACAGTTACATAATCATGATTAATAATCATTGATGTATATTTTTTTATTTTAATTATTATATCTTATTTTTTATTATCTTGGATTATAAAATCGGGTCGAATTATGTATCAATATTATGATGATGTTACGGTTCAAACCGGTTCGATTGAAGTGTCTAATCGATTTGAATCGAACCAACTTATTGACCGATTCAGATACCTGTTCGGTTCTGATAACATTGATATTAACGGATAAATGTCACCTGTAGGGTAGGGATGTTCATAATTCGGTTCAAATTAAAAAATTAAATCGAATGATTTAGATCAATTCGATTTGAAGTCAAATTCGATTCAATTCAATTTTATAACGTGGTAAATTGAATTGAATTTATTATTTATATTTATATTTATTAATATTATATATTAAAAATACATTAAAAATTTAACTATATATACATATAAAAGATAATTGTTTTATTTTTATTTTATATACATATAACTTATTAAATATATATATATTATAATAAAATATAAAATTTTAATTTGAGTTGAATTTGTTCTATTTGCTTTGATGGTAAAATTTAATTTGATTTTATTTAAAAAAAATATCTCTAAATTGAAACAAATCATGAACACCCCTAGCGACGGGTGGTTTTCTCTACACTGTTAGGACGTATTTGAAAAGGATTGTGGGGTGTAATTTTTTTTCAAAATCCCCTAAAAAGAGGACATTTTGAGTAATTTTCGGAGATTTTAAGTTCTCACTTTTTTTTCTCTACCTCTTTCATTACTCAATAAAATCTCTCTTCTCCAAAATCTGATGGGACCGAGTTACATTGGGAAAGGCTTTATATGAAGGGTGAGAATTCTAAGACCATAATCCCTCCGAAACGCTACCTCAGGGGAGGAGTTGCACACACATTGGTCGTATGGTTTTCCTTGACAAGGCAGCAGGTGGCTTCTAGTGTTTTTTTTTTCTTTTTTCTCTCAATCCTTCATTAGTATCGGTGCATCTCCATTCGGAGGCTTAAAAATGTTTAGGTCAACTTCCCTGAGGACGGACACAGATTGTCAAAATAAGACCATGACACTCTCCTATTAGCCGAGTGAAGCATCCGGTTCTGAGGATCTCGCAATTTCATCCTCCACGCTGTTCGTGTCAGCATCTGAGAAAACCAACGATCACGACAAATGGCTATACTGAGCAGCACATGAGATGCAGCATCAAGTAACTATATCTTCACTTTAATAAATATCTCATACGCATTCCCAACAAAAAATGGAAGCACTTTCGATCTCTCGTAGCACACGGTCTTCCAGAGTCTTTAGGATACAATGCACAAGGAGACCATGGGCAAGCCAAATACAATGGGTGTGTCTCAGTGACTCATTAAAGACCAACAAACTCCGGCTTTTCAAAAATTTCCCATCCTCGAGTATCTGTAGCTGACCCCAGTTCGCTATAGAATCCCCTTGGCTTTCGCGTAATACACTAGAATGGCTAGTAAAATAATGAAAAACACCACCCACAATTTCATCCCTATTCAAACAGAGGAAAACATGTTAGTAATATAAGCAAGCAATATCAAGTGGCAGGAATAATTCAATTACTAGAAAATCTGCTCACCGCTTGGTTTTTTTTCTTCGATCACTGTGATGTGTGCAGTTGAGTCGAAGGATGCGGACGCCAATGTCCTGTATAAATAAATCAAACAACCACCGAGTTCAGAAATATGAAGGAATGCATGGCACGCTACACGGAAATTAATTCGTTCTGAATCAGGTCGACGGAACAACGACAACCTGGAATCTTGAGAGAAGACCAACGTTGTGACCAGGCCAAGGTGTGCCTGCTTGACTGTGCTATGGACTTGCATGTTCGAGGAGTTCAAAATTACAACATCCCCTTCAATTGTCCCGCTGTAGATTGACAAGGAATAGAGGTTAACTTCAAGAAGGGATCTGCTGCATAAAATCTACAAGCTGTAAAGCACTGGTACGCATTCGAGGAAATATTAGCTTCCTCCCCTCATTACACTATTGCATATTTACTGGGACAAGTCCTCTAGAGCAAGAATGGTTAATCCAGTGGCGTAGATGACCCCTTTTTTGACATGAAGAGCACGGCAAAACTAATATACTCTTCAAATAAAACACAGCAAATAAATTGAATATTTGGCCAGAAGAAGTGGATTAGTTGATTCAAAGGAGCAAGTTGGAACCAAAGTGCATTATTGACCTGGGGCAATAGAATGTTCATAGACTAAAAGATGGAATCCTTGGTGACAAGGGCACAAGTAGGTAGCATGAATCCCATCGAGAAAACTTACTGTTTTACCATGTGTAGCTTACCCTATGCAAAAGAAATCACAAATTGATAAGTAATGACAGGGATGTGGGTATTGTTCAAAAGTTAGTATGACATTAGCTGGCAGTCACCATATTCAAGTTTATGACAGCAAAGGAGGCATTATAAGCTGAAAATGAAGGGATTAAGTAAGCATCTACAACCTACTTAATTGAACTGAGAATCACAAAGCTCATAAGAGATGAGCAGAAACACTTACACAGCAAGGAGTTTTCCGTCATTGGACACACTGAATGCAGAAATAGGGTCCTTGGCCACCTTTATTGACATAATCCTATTCCATGATATTGTGCTCCAAGACACAATTCTTCCAAATTGACCTGTGAATTGAAGTTCAAAAGTGAACAAATTGTAAAAATAAAAGAAAACCATCATTAAATATTCAGGGTTATCATTAAAAAGTTCACACCATGACTTGCTGTTGTATAAAGAATTCCATCATTATTTGTTGCCTGGGAAAACCTACAGAAGCCGAATTTTTCACCCTAAATAAGAGGAATAATTATTATTCAGATTCGCATGTGCCTACAAAATGGCAGGCTAGTGAAAACTGACATCAGTAAGGCAAATTGCTTACATTCTCTCGTGACAGATTTGCTACAATTGTCTTCGAATTCAGATCCCAAACTCTGCCAAGCCCACTATTCACCACAGATGCAAGGAACTTGCCATCAGAGCTGCAAAATATGGTCAGAAGAGAGGGATGTCAACAAAGCACTTATAAAAAGTTCAAACCATGCTTCTATCTGATCAGCACACTATTAATGAGTTGATAATGTTTGTTTAGCCATTTACCTGAAATCTAAATCTTTCACAGATTGATTGGTTTCACTTTGTTCAAGAATTATCTCCACAGCAGGCCACTTGAAGATCCTCATATGACCATCCTACGTCCCAGAGAATTGAAATATGATGAGCGGTTATAGGCATCTTTTACAATACACAGACTAAAGCCTACCACATCAGTAAGCATTGCTTAGAAAAAGAAAGAGGATAGGATTGTACTTGATTTCGTATGTTCTTGAATGGATAGATTTGTGCATGCAAATCATATAAACCAACACCCCCCACCCCCCCAAAAAATGACAACAGATGTAAAGCCACCCTCTCTTTCTTTCAGCAAACCCTAAGTGCTAAACAAGAACATTCACTAAATAAAGAACCGAAATGTGCTTCAACTAGTAATAACAGTCAGTCCCATTTCCATTTGGACCTCAGTAATCAAAGATCAATCAACATTCTTGCTCATCAATATTTACATTGTTCTTAGCCTATTTCCAATTACCTAGATTATGGCCACACAGGCTATCATTTGTATAAATGCTAGGAGTTCCAGACTCTTCCAGAGAACCAATAGCATGAAGGCAGGTGAAAGCTGGAAGTTGCATCTTCCCACCAGAGATGTAACTCAACAGATCCAAGATATCCCAAAATTCAAACAAGATAATATTAACCAGAAGATTTGGTAACTTAAGCCGCAGGTTAATACTTTGAATCAAAAGTCAGGCTAGTTTTGTCTAGCAGTTTGAAATGAAATTACACATCAGGACTCATCAAAACTAAATCTTTTAATTTATTAGCTGAAATTCTTTGTTCTTTGGACAACTTCATAGATCTTTGACTTCTTAGGATTGAGATATCATAGTCTGGTAAGATAATTAGAAATCGATTATCAGGTGATACTAGAATATTTGGATGCATATATTCATCAAAGTCCAGATTTACTGGATCAAGAAATGAATTTCGGGAATCAAATCTTTTGGTACATGTGATAAGAGAGAAATAGTGCTCCCAAGATTTAGAAATATCTGAGAAAGCATTGCTGCATGATTCTTTCCTTTTCTTTATGGCACATGGAAAAAAAATTTAAACAACATTTACATGGAGAGGCTGCAAGCTTATTAAAGGTGTTAGATTACATAATTGTATACTGTGAATCGGATCATAACCAGCCAAGGATATTAACTTCATGGCATTTTTGTTATTATTTAGAGTTTATTCATTAAAAAAAGAACAAATCTGAATTTTGTTAAATGAATCATCCTGAAATTTTACACCTTCCCAATACCTTCATATGACGGATAAGTGAGCCAGAGGTGACAAAGGAGAGGAAGCATGGGGCAAGCCATCCACCTGCCTGCCTGCTGTCACTTCTGCAACTGCCTTTTGTCACCATGGTTGGCAGTTTCGGCCGAAACCGATACGTTTCGGCCGAAACGTATCGGTTTCGGCCATAACCGATCCGAAAAACACCTTAAACACTGTAGCAATCCGAAACTAAAGGGGGGTATCGGTTTCGGGCGAAACCGATACTAGTTTCGCCCGAAACCGGTCGGTTTCGGCCGAAACACGTGAACTTATGGGTTGTGTTGGCCCCCGAAACCCCACTACCCACAGGTTTCGGCCGAAACCCTCCCCCCCTGCTGTCTGTCGCGGGTGCTGTCTGCTGCTGCCGCTGCTGTGCTGCTGGTGAGCTGCTGCGGCTGCTGCTACTGTGCCTGCGGCTGCTCCTGCTGGCAGCGACTCCGACCAAGGGTGAAAGCAAGGTTGGCAGAGGTGGACAGGCCCGACCGCCCGAGTCCGACAGGGAGAGGCCGAGAGGGAGCCAACACAACTTCAAGGGTTTGATTGTTTTGTTTGAGATTAATTTCATTGGGTTTTGTTTGATTGTTTTGTTGTGTTCTTTTGGTTGGGTTAAAAATTTGGGATAAGCAAACCTTGCTTATTAAGTTTCTTCCAAGGGTGATTAAGGGCTTAAGGGTTAATTGCTAATTAAACCCTAATCAGTTTATAAAAATTGGGGCTTTTGTCTATTTTGATTTGCTTAGGCTCAATTGAAGTTAAATTAAGGTTCATCGAGGATTTTGGGGTGGGATCATGCGGGTAATTAATTTTTCCCAAGGGTGATTAAGGGTTAATTGCTAATTAAGCCCTAATTAGGTCATAAAAATTGGGACTTTTGTCTAAATTGGTTTGCTTAGGCTCAATTGAAGTTAAATTAAGATTCATTGAGGAATTTGGGGTTGGATCATGCGGGTAATTAGTTTTTCCCAAGGGTGATTAAGAATTAATTGCTAATTAAGCCCTAATTAGGTCATAGAAATTGGGGCTTTTGTCTAATTCGAGTTTCTTAGCCACAATTGAAGGTTAATTAAGTTTCATTGATGAATGTGGGGTGGGATCATGCTGGGATTATATTTTTATGAAGGGTAATTAGGGCTTAATTAGTAATTAAGACTTAATTAGTTCATAAAAATTGGGCCTTTTGTCTAATTCGAGTTTCTTAGCCACAATTGAAGGTTAATTAAGTTTCATTGACGAATGTGGGGTAGGATCATGCTGGGATTATATTTTTATGAAGGGTGATTAAGGGTTTCGTACTTACAATTGTTTGTCTTTGACTGTGTAACTTCTTAATGCAGCATCATGCCTAGACGTCAGCAAATACAGGAGCAGCAAGGGCAGGAGGATCCGGGGTGGGCCCACATGTCCTTAGTTGATGCTAAGAGAAGGAAGGTTAAATGTAATTATTGTGCTAGGGAGATGTATGGCGGAATTACCAGAGGCAAGCAACATTTGGCAGGGGTACGAGGAGAGGTGAGACAATGCGACCACTGTCCACGAGAGGTGCGAGAGGAGATGCGCCAGTGCCTTTTGGGGAAAAAGGAGAGGGTGCAACAAAGGGCTGAGGATGAGGAGGAAATTGCTGAGGAGATTTCTGGCAGAAGGGTTAGGAGGGATGATGATGAGGAAGGCACTGAAGATTCTGATCCGGAGCTGACTGAAGCAAGGGAGCGTGAAGAAGCCGCTCGAAGGAAAGGAAAGGCACCCATGGGTTCAGGAGGGACCTACACCAGTACAGCTGCACGACGTCCTGATGTTGCTGCCCCGCCCCCGCAGACGCAGAGAGCAGGCCCCATGGACAGTTATCTCCACAGAAGGCCCCAGGCTACACAACCTAAGATCAAAAGTGCATTAAGAGGGGTCAAAAAATCTGCAGAAGTTGCAGGGCATGCATTTAAAAGCATCTGTAAATGGTTTTTTCATGCAGGTGTCCCTGCACATGCTGCTGAAAGTGAATATTTTCAACCTATGTTGGATGCCATAGCAGATGCTGGCCCTGGCTTGAAGGCGCCGTCACGTCGGGACATATACGGGCGTGGCCTTGAGGGAGAGGTTGAGGAGCTCCATCAGTGGGTTGAAAGCTTCAAGCATATATGGATGGAGAGAGGATGCACTATTATGTGTGATGGTTGGACTGGTACCACGAAAAAGTCCATGATTAACTTTTTGGTGTATTGCATCGAAGGTACAGTATTTGTAAAATCTGTAGATGCATCAAATTTTGAAAAAAATGCCAATTATTTATTTCATTTGATGGACAACATGGTAGACGAAATTGGTGAAGAAAATGTTGTACAAGTTGTGACTGATAATGAAGCCAGTTATAAGGCTGCAGGGAGGAAATTGATGCATAAGCGCAGGCATTTATATTGGATCCCATGCGCAGCACATTGTCTTGATCTCATACTTGAAGACATAGGGAAGGACAAACATGTGAAGAAGACGGTTGAAAGGGCACAAAAGATTACCCAATATATTTATGGCCATCCTAGGATATTGAACATGTTCAGGGAGCATGCAAGTGGGGGGCGGGATATTATCCGTGCAGGGCCAACTAGATTTGCTTCAAATTTCATTTCTTTGGAGTCTCTGCATAGGTATACTATTGAACTCAATTATTACTTCTTTATCCTTGTAGTTATGATCCGTATTTGATTCAAATTTTATTTCTTTGCACAGGTATAAGAATGAGTTGAAAGCTTTCATGTACCACAATGCCCTGCGGGAATACATCGAGAAGGGCAATGTTGATGCTCAGATGGATTATTTGGATGTCTGTCAAATCGTGGACAACAACAAATTCTGGGGCAGAGTAACACGATACATGAAAGTAGTCACCCCCCTCGTTAAGGTCCTAAGATTGGTGGATGGCGATGACAAGAATGATATGGGATATCTGTATGAGGCCATGGACCGTGCGAAATTGGAGTTGCAGGAGTCCCTTCCCAAAGAACATGCAAAGTGGTGGAAGATTATTGACCATAGATGGGACACCACATTACACCACGACTTGCATGCAGCTGGTGAGTGATTATTTGTATTCATATATTATTGACCATACATTAACTATATACAAATGCAGGTTATTTTCTGAACCCTCGATTAATGTACAATGCCAATGCACATGTTGATGCCGAGGTGCTTCAAGGCACTTTAAAAGTCATTGGTCGTTTATCGAGGACACAAGATAAGAGGCTTCAGGCGGAAGTAGAGGTTGGCCTGTTTGATTTCATGAATAAGAGGTATAGAATTTACTTACGTAGTAATGCTAATCTATTATGTAATTTTTGTAGATGACCTCCTATAGAATGAGAAGTGGGACGTATTCTGACTTCCAATTGCAATACGCAGTGGAAAGAGTGAGCCCAGGTATACTTCATCTTTGTGCTTTCTTTGCAATTACATCTTCCTTAATTAATTTTTATTTACATCTTATATTTATTTGTTTATGGTTGGTTGGTGTAACAGCTGACTGGTGGATCATGGTGAACAATAGAGAATTGGGCAGTTCTGCATTGGCTTTCATTGCAATCAGGGTGTTGAGTCAAACCACATCAGCAAGCCAATGTGAAAGGAATTGGAGCACATTCAGCCTTATACACTCAAAGGTTCGCAATCGGCTAAAGGCTGATCGGTTAGAGAAATTAGTGTACTGCCACTACAATATGAGGTTGAGAATAAAGAATATGAGGTTGAGACAACAGCTGCGAGACAAACGCGTCGCCGAGGATGCCGCCGCAGAGATTGATGTGGATGCCTTATTTGATGATGATAATCCCTTGCAGTCTTGGGTGGAGACACGAGAGCAGGTTGATGAGCCCGTTTTTGATGTTGATGATAGAAGATGGGCAGAGGGCATACTTGATGAAGATGAGGCAAGAGATCCCGAATTAAGAAGCAAATCAAAGAGGGCCAGAGATACTCATGCGCACCAGTCTAGGGTGGTTGATGACACTGAGGAGCAGTTCGAGTTTGAGCCTGCTAGACACTCAGATACAGATAGCAGGCCAGTCACTCCTAGAATGTCCTCCTTAAGAAGAAGTACATCAGTGCATGGGCAAACTGAGAGGGCAAATGCTGCTGCTCGAGAGGACCCAGCAATTGAGGAGTTGAAGCAGATTTATGTGAGGCACACGCCAAGGGGAAAAGGACTCGTGTCAAAGTTGATTGAAAAAAGCACTCCAAAAGAGAAAAAAACATCCTCAAAGGTTAAAAGGCGACTGGTTTCTTATGATTCTGATGATGATGATGATCATCCCGAAGGTGCTGCAGGTGGTACAGGTGCTGCAGGTGCTGCAGGTGGTACTACTGGATATAGTCAAGGTCAACACGGATATGGTTCACCAGGTTACGAAGGTGGCCAACAGGAAGCAGCTATTTATGGGGCCCAGAATTATGAACCATCATTTCAGTTCCATCCATATCCGACCAGTGACTCTTCTCTTTCTCAAGATTCCTATGTTGATACTGGATTCGAATCAAGCCAACCAAACACTCCAAGAGGGATCCAAAGAGGGATGCAGGACTTGGCTACCTCATTGTTTGGTTATAGTGAATATAGACCATACATGCAACCTGGTTATGGGTATCGACATCAAGGGCCAGACGATGAGGGAGAAGGTTCTTCTAGTAATTATTATCCATATTAGGTAAGAATCAATGAATTTTTGTAACATTTATTTTGTCTAAATTGGTTTATTGTACTGCTTCTATTAATGTACAATGGAATATGACTTTAACTTTCACATGTTCAATGTTTGAAGTTGAATTTTTGTAGTTGTCTACTTCAAGGTTATTGCATTAACTTATACAGCCAAATGCATGTGTAATGATTTTTGTGATTTTTGTGATTTTAAGTGATTATTTATATTTTTTATGATTTTTTTTTCAGATTTTTTAGAATTAAATTTAATTTTTTTAACCTGTTATATGGGTTTCGGCCGGTTTCAGCCGAAACCGAAACCGAGTCGACTCGGTTTCGGACCCGGGCGAAACCGAGTCCGAAACCGAGTTTGCCATCCTTGTTTGTCACAGGCTGCACATTTTTTTCTCTCCTTAAATGCATCCACTGCTCCCCCTCCTCATCCTCTAGGCACATCATCGTGAGAACCAGCAACCTCCAGCTGTTTCAGCAGCTGCTGATGCCTGCTAGTTCTCCTCTACCACTTTACTCTCCTTCCCTCATCCTCCTTTCCTCCTCATTCAACCGTCTTCACTGTCCACCCCCCCTTTTCCACCTGATACCAGCTAATGCTGGCCATACACCATCAAAACTGAAAGCGGACAGGACAAGTCTGTTTCCGGATTCAACTTTTAATTCCCTATCTCTAAAACCCCAATACCATCAAATGATGAGTCAGTTCATACAAACTAAATCGTTAACTTTTTGAGGATCCTCTATCAATGGTTGAATTTGATTTGGTTAAACAATGTATGGTTGGTAAACAAGGATCCTTTTTTGGCCCTCTCTTCAGCCCTATGTCTCTTGCTGACTTGAATTGACTCATAAAGCATTATCCAGAGTCCACGATACTTTTGAATTCATTCTGAGTTTAACTGAAGACTTTTCTATCCTCATCTACCAGAATGATTCTATGCGTATCAATCCAATGATCACCAATGTCCATATGAGGTGTCAGGCATGCGGTTTTGTCCCAATTATATTAACAATACCCTCACTATTAACATTGGGTACCAGAATGAAATGATCAAGAGAAAATGTTTTGTGCAGAAATCAGCAATCTATTCCCTAAACTAGATTGTGAGGTATATCAGGCATTCTGTTCCATGACACTTTAGACTGTTTTTGTGTAATCCGAGATGGTATGCTCTAAATAAATTATGCATGCAATGCTTTAGCAGATACTCAAAAAATATATCTTTCTTAAGGTATCTATGTTTTCATTTTGACTGGTAAACAACAAGGGATGTCTACTTCATTTCTTCATTTTGAATTTTATTTAGTTCTTTTCTTTGGACATTATAAGTATATCAAATATATGTCTTGAAAAGATATCCTAGCACATGATTAGTTCACATTATAGGAATGGGGACGTGAAAGAGTCTCTCTACCTCACCGCCACTTGCCAGCAAAGAGCCTTCTGCATTGAAAGTCAATGCCAATTGTAGACCAACATCTTCCAACTGAGTCAATGTCTTCTCTGATGATTTTAGAGTGGGCTTATGCACTTTCGTACACTGTGGCAGATCCCACTCGAACCACCTATACAAATAATAAAGAAAATGATAAACAGAACTCTCAGTTTTGGTCATATGCATCATTATTTAATGCACAATGAATGCTAAAAAATGTTAACATTGCTCTTTATTTTTACCAAAACATGGCACAGTTCTCATAAGATTATAAGGAAGATAAAAGACAATAAAAGTCTAAACACCAAAAGAGTGAATAACTAAGTTGGTAGAGGTGGCGAATGCTAATGATAGAAGCCATCCAACACTTGCTGAAAGTGCAATTAAATATTTCTTTGGAACAAACTCCATCCCACAAAACGTCTCAGATCAATATCTTGTAATAAACCATTCAAATACACAACCTTCAGGATAACCGCATAGTGTAAATTAGAAGAATAAGAAAAGCTGGACATTAGTGACGGTAGGAGCATAAGCCTATTCCACCTATAGACTGATGACACCTACATTTTGCTGGCTATATGTTTTACTTGTTAATTCCTACTAAAAGCCATTAAATTTGCCTTCCTCATTTCTAACTGGACAGCACAACTCAATTTTCCTTCTCAAATAATTCTCTCTCACACTTGTCACTCTCCCTCTAAAGCCTAAGCTTCCATGTTGAAAGCTGTTTATATATTTAAACTAATCCAAATAGCCACATCAAGAGTCCTCTCTCCATAGCAAGCATCCCATGCCAGGTGCTCTTTTACCCATTTTGATTTCATGAAATAGCACAGTTGTTACTATGAATTTCGTGTAGGCACATTAGATATTCAGCAATAAAAGGAAGTGCAGAAAGAAAATGCCGACTCCAGAACACCATCATATTATGTGGACTATATTTTTCAGCCAACTCAGTGATCGTACCAACATGCTGACAGCCTCGATAATTATAGACCTGTTATTAGTTCATGGTTGAACCAAATCATGTTTGAACAAAATTCCAACCGTGACTTTCTTTCAGAATTACAAGTTAGCATTCAACCATTCTCATTCCCAAATACATCTCATCACAACTTGCAAGTTCTGCATGCAGAAGAAGATGGAGCATTCAACTGTTGGAACATCCTAAGGTATCAATAAAGAGTGAAATTAAGACTAGGATGCATACAAAACAAAGAGAAGACAGTCTAAATAAGGAAAACCACCAGGTTTGAGAAAACATAGAACCAAAAAAACTCTAAAGCATGGCCAGTAAATAGACAGCCACAGAGAGAGTAAGTGAGATCATAGGACGACTATCTAGGAACATCCCTAGCAAGATCAACATAAAGAAATCACTCTCCAGGTCATATTGGGAGATGTATCCCGTCAAAAAGCATGAGAGCTTCCAGCCAGGGTCTCAAATTGCCAACTAATTGTGCCACACAAGCAAGCAAATGAACCAAACAAGAGATGAATAACAGAGATGGAACCGTTGAAGGCATGTCAGATGCATAACGGTACAATATTCGTCCAAACTAAAATACGGCATGTGTTATTGTTTAAAACTCCATTTCAACTACTTCACATATGTTGAGCAAACCAAGCGTGCTATTTCCAATTTTTAGCTTCAACGATGTGCAGACACATGCATACATACGAGGCAAATTGAAAGAAGGACAACAAGAGGAAAACCTGCAACCATTGGGAAAGGAACAGAGAATGCCATCTCCTCTCGGATGCAACGCCATCCTGTACGGCACATCCTGACCAGTTGAGAGCCTATGTACCTAACAAGGCAACAAAAGATAATTAAAAAGCAAATCCTTAATCAGCTCCACAAAGCCACCACACGATCTCGGAATTTCCGGGGAAGAACAACCAGGATCCACCAAATTACAACACAAGAAGAACATGTGTCCGATCCTGATGCGTCAGAACCAATCTGAGATGAGATCCGAGGCTAAGCAGCACTCACGGGGTCCTCCGAGAGAGAACGCAAGGCCGGATCGAAGCGTGCGACGAGGAGTGCGTTGGGGATGCCACTGCGGCCTTCACCTCCGCCTCCCCCGAGCAACAGCATCATCTCGCCGCCAGCGTCCTCCTCAGGTGCGGCGGACCCCTCGCTGGCGCTCCCTTCTCCACCGCCCGCGGCTTCCTTAGATTCATCACCTCCCCGGGCCTTCTCCTCCGTCTCCTTCTCCTCCTCGGCTTCGCCCGCGGCGGCGGCGGCGAACTTGTCGATGGGGACCCAGGAGGCGCAGTAGAGGGGAAATCCGTAGGTCTTGCAGGAGTGAGGGATCTCCCGCCGCCTGCCCCGCGCCATTCCTCTCGCTCTCTCGCGCGCTCTCTCTCTCTCTCTCTCGCTCTCTATGCTTGATTCGATCTGTCTGACTGCTGCATTTGGGAACGGCTGCCACGACTGCGTCAGGAGTAGTCAGAAACACGTTACAGTCTCTCTCTCTCTCTGTCTCGCTCTCTCTCGTGGCATGACGAGGCAAGTAATAATGCTACGTTGCCACCATTTTTATATTCACTCTAATCTCGGCCGTTCAGTGAACTTAATTTTAATATTTATAATTTTAAAAATATTTATTACATATTTTAATTACGACAAGTATAGTTATAATTAGGACGAGACTTGATTTCATGACTTGTCCTTGATGGTATCACTAACTATTCTCTTTTTGGAGAGATCTCGGGTTTGATCCCAAATTCTCACTCCTAATTTAAAAAAAGAGTACTTAAAAAAATCTAGTGATAAAAATAGTGAAATTATAATATTTTTCGTGATATAATACAAAGAGGAGTGTCAAGTGCCGTATTTGCCATCCTCCTCGTCGTTCATCTTTTCGGCGGCATCCGATGAGATGTTGAATGTAAATTGGGAGGGATCAACGAAGGGACCGGAAAAACTCAAGATCTTTCACTCCCCTAACTAACGGGAGAGTTAAGATTTAAACTCGAGACTTCGTAATTCTCCACGAGATGAATAATTAACTGGGTTAGTCAAATGATTCCACAGACATTCCTCTTCACATAAGATTAGCTTTTATGTATAACTGAATTTACTATGTAATTTTTTAGACTGATACTAAGAAATAAAATAGTAAATTAATTATAATTGGATTATACAAAATTTTATTAATGGTAATAGTCGTATTAGGTGATGTTATCACTTTGGCTGGATGCTTGGCTCTTTGATTGGACAGGTTATAGACAGTCTGTTTGTATTATCGGATTTGGATTTAGACACGCCTTGTGTTCATTTCGTAACTTCCTGCATTTTCATTCAGACTCTGGCTTCTTCAGAAAAAGATGTTGTTAGCATGTTGTTTAGAATTTATTTTGTTCAGAATCTAACGCGTTAGCTTAAAAAAAATGTAACATATCTTCCTAAGTAAGATTGAAGTGGTCATATAGCGGTGAGAAAGATCACGATCTTCTAGTCACTCAAATCACTTAGGGTCACTTTGATAATGGGTTAGGTTAAGAGCGGGTTACTTATCCGGGTTAACTCATCTCACCCCTAACTCTAACTCGGGTGGATTAACTCATTCTACATATTCTCTAAGGACCTGTTTGATATAAAGTGGACACGGATTCGCCGATTTTTATCTGCACAGGTTAGCGTATTCGACCATTTCGGTCGAATACGTAACCCATGTAAGATGGCATTCTTGTAATAAAATTAAGAGCATTTAATGCGTATCCTCACATTACTCCCATACTCCATCAAAGTGCATATAATATGTCACCGGCGAATAAGACTCTGGACCGGTGAATATGCTGCCTTACCCAGTGGTATTCGCCGATCAAAGAGGCCCTAAGAACGAGTTAATCCACTTTAACCCTATCCGACTCGGGTTAAGAAAAAAATTATCAAATAAAGAACAACTTATCTGACCCCGATTAACTCATCCTAACTCAACTTAACCTGTTACCAAAGTGACCCTTACTGTTACAGTTTAGCCGAGGTTTCTCCACCTTTTTATTAAAAATTAGACTTAGAATTAATCTAGAGAATGGAGCCAAGTTATAACCTGATCAGATAGAATTAAGTTTCGTAAATGTGTTTATCAAAGTTGAATTATTCATATGGTGCGAATATTTCCTAGGAAATTTAATAACCAAGAGATTGATGTTTTGTGTGGATTCACGCATGTTTCCTAACATGTCCTAAGTGTACAACATAACATAGAAAAGGAACTCATCAAATCAGGTTTGTGTTCAATCAAAATTAAATTGTTGGTGTATCATGGCTGTTTCCTATTTAATATTAGGATAAGAAAGGATAATCTCAACTTATCCTATGATCTCTATAATTTTGATGTGCCTAAAAAAAGTTAGGATATCCCAACTCAGGTTATCCTTATGACTTAAATTCAAAGACAAAGGTAGTGTGTACTATGTAGTTTGTCAGATTTTAAAGATATTATTAGTTTTAGATAAAATTTGTTAAATCGGGACGAGACGGTTTGAACCGTTCGTCTCAGACCGTCCCAGCTACAGATCGGGACGATCGATCTATGAAACGTAGTCGAAACGCTTTATATATTATTTTAAATTTTTTACATTGAATGTATTTTATAGATCGATTGATTGAGAGATCTCATGTTTGAACGTGAGATCCTCTGTTCAAAATATGTTTTAACATCGTTTTTATTTGATTTTTTGAATAGTTATTTTTAAAAAAATATTTCAAAAGACAATAGAGACATGATTCGAACTGTGAACGCCATTTAAACAATATATCACTCACCTAACTACATTAAGAAATCATTGAAGTTATATTATACTAGAACATATATATATTTATATTATATTTTTATCTCGATACGTAATGATATCGATTCATACTGTACCGTTTCAGTGAAAGATCGAGATAGACCATACGAATAGGTTGACAGACCCTGATTCTAGAGAAAGTTTGATCTATCCCTAATTTTGAGATTATTCATTCCAACAATTTCATGGAATGAACTATCTCCGTGTCATCACTTGGGTTATCCTCACATGACTACTTACTCCTGCCAAACAACTTGGGGACGAGTAAATAGATGGAATAACTTACTCCTGTACCTAACTAAAGTGATCGGTTCACTGTTATTCCCTGCACATCCAAATGTACATCACGTATAACAACTAGGGCTTAAACATTATTTTTGTATCTCATTAAATAAATATTTAGATAAATTAGTTGTAAGGGCTTGAAATCTTCAAAAATATCTTATACATACTCATGTTTAGGAAAATGATATAAACACGCCTCGAATCCAAGGAACAACTCTGTTCATGCCCCCGGATGCTTAGGGCGTATTTGGTATAGATCTTGGGGCGAAGATTTTTTAAAAATCTGTTAGAGAGAGAAAATTATCTTGAGATAATTTTTAGAGATTTTTCACTCCTTCTTTTCTCTCTATATCTCTCTACACCTCAAAATTCACCCAAAAAAAAATTTGATGGGACATTATTTGATTTGAAAAGACTTATAAAAATAGAATAATTCTAATGATTGGAGAGGGAAAAATCCTTTCCCTCTCCAACATTGTTTCCAAATGCACCCTTAGTTAAGCTTTAGGTTACGTATGAAATGACTATAGTATTCACAAAAGAGGTCAACTACAAAGTTTTACCTATACTCATGTACATGCGTACCTCTACCAAAAGGAAAGTGCCCAGGGCATAGAGTCTTGGAGGGGGGGTACAAATCACCTTTAAAAGGTAAGAGTTTTTCTTGATATTTTAAAGAGATTTTTACATATATACCCCTTTAAAATTTTTTATTGTCAAATATATCTCTCATTTAAATATATTATCATGAATACCCTCCAAATATTCCCAATGATTACAGCTATAATCTTGTCGTAACTCCTGTGTATTTAACCAGAGTTAAATGTGAGTTAAAGAATAAAATACCTAATCTGTCATTAAAAAATAAAATAAAAAATTAGAGAATTATGATTATCCTCTCTCTCTCTCTCTCTCTCTCTCTCTCTCTCTCTCTCTCTCTCTCTCAAACTGAAACCCTAACGAGGTGGGGGGGAGAGGGGGAGGGAGCCATCGGCGGTGAGGGGGTGGGCAACGGAGCAGCAAGGGGAGGGACGAGCACTGTCGCCGATAGAGGTGGGGTAGAGTAGTCAACGGTGAGAGGGTTGGGGGGGAGCAACACCACCAGTGGAGGTGGGGGAGAGCAGCAGGGCTGCGAGGTGGGGGGAGAGGGGGAGAGCAGCAGGGTTGCGAGGTGGGGAAGAGGGGGGTCATCGACAGTGAGGGGATGGGGGGTGAGCAATGTCGCAGGCAGAGGAGGGAAAGAGCAATTAGGTTGCGTAGTGGGGGAGAGGGGGAGGGGACCGTCGGTGGTGAGCAGGTGGGGACAGAGCAACAGTGATTGCGAGCAGTGCCACTGGCAGGGATGGGGGAGAGAAATTGGTGGTGAGGGGGTGCGGGGTAGAGCAACATCGAGGGGGGGAGTAGTAGCACCGCTAGCAAAGGCGGGGGAGCGCAACATGCGGTGAGGGGGTGGGGGCAAAGTAGCATGCATGGAGGGAGGGTGTGGCAGTGTCGCCGACTAAGGTGGGGGAAAGCAGTAGGGCTACGAGGGGTGGGGGGGAGAGGGGGCCGTCAGCAGTGAGGGGGTGGGGACGGAGTAATAGGGAGGCAGAGGGGGAGGGGGAGCCGGCGGTGAGGGTCAACGACACATGGTGAGAGAGGGTGCCAGCGGTGAGGTGGGGGGAGAGGGGGAGGGGGTGCCAGCGGTGAGGTGGGCGGAGAGGGAGAGCAAGGAGGGCGGTAGAGAGTATCTCTCTCTCTCTCTCTCACACACACACACAGAGTAGAGATATTTTAGGTATTTCACTACACCTAACAGCAGTATATGACATATTTCATGGAATATTCATCTCCCAATATCGACGACATTAAATCCGAAGGATATCATCGCAATGTCTAGGGCTAAATGGAATGTATTTACGGTAATAGATCTAAATGAAAGATATATTTGATAAAATAAATATTTAGAGGGTATATATATGTAAAAATCCCTTTTTTTTATGCATTGCACGTCTTTCTTACAATATTTAAGTTATAACCATGAGTGATTGGTGTACTATGTGGAAGTTCCCCCACACGTCTACATAGTATGTACGTGTGTACAACACAAATTATTAGAAAAAAACTGATAACACGACAAACATCTGGAAGGCATTTAAGACACCGTGCACCCATCCAACATTAGCTAGAATACCTCTTAAAGAACCAAACCATATATCATCTCTGAGAGCTGGACAGAATGTCAAACTCACCACCAACGTAGTCTGCATCAACAAACCAGGATCTGCTCCCACAAAAGAACTCAGAAACGTAGAGAGATTAGAATGCCGAAGGCTGCTTTTAGAGTCCATTCCATCGCCTTCTTCCTTGGCACCATCTTGACCCTCATCACCCTCTCCTCCTTCCTCACAGCAGGGCAAGACGAAGAACCCACAATGGTAAGAACCCAGCTGCGTAAACTTCTCCTCCTACTCTTCTTTTGGTCATTTCATCGAGCAGCTAGGCATTGCTGTCTCACAACCTGTTCGTTCTGGGGTCGTCTTTGCGATAGCAGGCGGAGAACGACCTGTGCGTCTACACCGTCTACGTCAGCACGGGGTCGGCGTGGAAGAGCGGCACCGACGCCGTCATCGGCATCAAGCTCTGCGGCGCCGCGGCCGGGGACTGCCTCTCCGTCCCCGACCTCGAGGCCTGGGGTGGGCTGATGTGGCCCGGGCACGACTACTTCGAGTGGGGCAACGTGGACGCCTTCTCCGGGCGGGGGCGCTGCCTGGCCTCGCCGCCGTGCTCCATGGAGCTGCTGTCCGACGGCAGCGGCCCCAGCCCCGGGTGGTACTGCGACTCCGTGCAGGTGGCGGCCACGGGGCCGCAGCTGCCGTGCACCCAGCGGACGTTCAAGGTGGCGCAGTGGCTCGCCCACGACACGCAGCCCTACAAGCTGCTGGCCGTCCGGGACGAGTGCGCCGGCGATGAGAAGAACCAGACGGAGAAGGCTTGCCGAGGGCGGCGGTCTTGCCATGCGTGAAGAAGAAATTAAGCTGCCCTGTATGTTTTATGTACTTTAGCTTCTTTTTGATTGGTGACGGCCACAGATTAATAATAATTGTGATGATATGAGAAAAGGAACTGGTAATGGATTTTGGAAGTGAGAGATCTGAGAGTAAGCTATGTTTCTGTTAGCGAGTCTTGTTTCGTCGTTTCACATATATAAGTTGGGTTTTAATTTTGAACATACATAAGCCGATAGTTTTTTTCTCTCTCTCTCTCTCTCTCTCTCTCTCTCTCTCTCTCTCTCTCTCTCTCTCTCTCTCTCTCTCTCTCTCTCTCTCTCTCTCTCTCTCTCTCTCTCTCTCTCTCTCTCTCTCTCTCTCTCTCTCTCTCTCTCTCTCTCTCTCTCTCTCTCTATATATATATATATATATATATATAATTTTACCCCAACTATACCCCAACTATATATATATATATATCTAGCTCAACGACCCATTTATCTAGCTCAACGACCCATTTAGATCTGCATAACCCAATAAGGCCGTGTTTGTTAACCGAGCACGGTTACCGTGCTCGACCCCGGAGGGGGAGGCGGGTCCCGTCGGATGGTCGAGCACGGTAACCGCCCCCGGTTAGTCTCTTTTGTGTGAGGGGGAGGCGGGTCCCGTCGGAGTTTCTCTCTCCCCGGTTCCCAACAATCTGCCGACCACCCCGCTATCAAAGCGGGGATCGACTGGTTTGATTTTAGATACGATTTGGACTTATTTTTTCACTTAGGTTAATGTTCTCACGTGGGTTTCACATGCTTCTCATTCGAATTGTTGCTCCAGCCGGGAGTTGTTTTTGGGTTTCTTCATCTTTCACATTGTTTTTTACCTAATTTTACAGTTGGAGACTCGTTGGGAAACTTGAAATTTTCTAAAATTATAGACATACTATGATCATAAATTTACTCTTAAATGTGTAATTTTATTACAATTATGCATCACATTCTCTCTCAAGGTTATTTTAATAAAATTTAGCATATATATAAATCAGCACACTTATTATAATAAAAATTATTTTCATATATTCTTCATGTAATTTTATTGAAATTACCCATCAAATTCTATTATAAGGTTGTTTCAATTAAACTTAGGATGCATATAAATCAGCACAATTGTTTTAATAAAAATTACTTTCATATATTCTATCATGTATTTCATATAAAAGTAGATTAAATATGTAATGTATATAAGAAGGGAATTGCTCCGGCTTAACTTCCTAGTGTACCATCCCATTTACATGATGTCTTGTTTCCTTAATTAAAAAATAATAATTTAATATAGTCCCTAAAACCTGCATGTAGTTAGCCTCTATTTGGGATACAAAGAAGATTCAGTTTTCCTTCACAGAATTAAAATTTAAATCACAGAATTGAGGAGTTTTTTATCTTCGATTCTGATTCGTGTTTATTTGATTTAGAGAATCATGTGTGAACTATGTCCGATTTTGAGAATCCCTGACATAAACCTTTACCCCCTTAATTACAGAAACGGCATTTGCATGCCATCGCAAGGCATCTTGTGAACATCCAAGACACGACATCTACCACTCTCTTCTGGATGCAACATTTCTCCTTGCTTTCTGTAGCGGCAGGAAAATGGTTCCTAGGCCACGTACCACCTTCTCTATTTATTTGTCGGGGAAGTCGTCTCGCGCCCGTGGAGGCCTGTAAACACCAAGAAATCAAGGAGGCGTCAGAAGAAGTCCCGGGTGTTACCTCAGGGGACAACCCTCCTGTAACGACCCGAGAATCCGATTACCAGGAAGGCCCGATAACCCGAGACTCGCACCGCCACCCACGAGCCCGAAGACTCGGAAGGGTTAGAAGGATGGTGTGGAAACTACGCAAGTATCACAAGTAATTACAGAAATTAAACAGTTATAATATTAAGCAGGAAATGAATTAGCATTTTACATGGTCCACAATAAAAAAGAATAACAACAACAGTAGTCCACAACTAGTACAGAGACAAGAAAGAAAAGTACAGCTACACGGGACATACCCCGGCTCTGAACTCTGGCACTACCTCTGGGCACCCGCACCACGCTGCACCCCAGACGCGCTCCCCTGGGGCGGCACCTCACCTGAAACACGGTGAAAACACGCAGGGAATGAGTCTCGGAACAAGACTCAGTAGGGATCACTCGAACCCTACCTCGTAAAACGAAAAACTACTACGCTAGCGGTAGGAGAGTACCTCGGAAAGGAAAGCCATGTACTCTACACAACAAAGACCCTACGGCACGCAAACCGGCACACGTGCCACGGTGAGACAACCGAAACTCAACGGTCGACCCGGCAACCCGAAGGTCAAAGCCACGAAACTGACAGTCTGACACTCCGTACTCGACAGGAGTACCTCCCACTAGAAGCACAGTCAGTAGCGTCCCCTGACGTTACACCGCACCGCAGGTGAACTGCCTGACGTGGTAGCGCCTACCCAAGGCACGAACACCGAACAAGTAACCACAAACAAGTGACTAGCTGGGGTCACGCCCGTCGACGTGGATCCAACCGCCCCCAACCACGTGTGCACACACAGACCGTGCGTCCCTGGTCTGGTCCTCTGACCGGTTTTCCCCTCAGCCGGACTCTGGCTGCAAGACGTGGGGCCCGACGGCAACCGATCCACAAACCGCCTCTAAGGGTAAGCCCGTACACCACTCCCTGGTGCGACTGGTACCGCGTACTGGTAGGCTATGACTAGTGGAGGGTCACTGAAGGAGTAGACTCTCAAGTCACGGAAAACGACGCCCGCATCTGACGACGCACGGGGACCACCCCACGCACCGGCCCCATCGCACGGTGGCCACAGTCGGACTAAAAATGGGGTTGCAGCCCTCTCGGGGCAACCAGGCGCCTGACGGTCCACCCCGGGACCGTCACAAGGCTGTAACGGTCTAGGCGAGACCGTTACACACACACTTGGCGGTCTAACTCAAGCCGTTACACGGCCTGAGGAACGCAGAGGGTAACGAGCCTGGTCCAGCGCGTTACACGAATGTAACGTGCCTGGCCCAGCGCGTTACGCGAATGTAACGCGTCCGCCCTGGCGCGTTACACATGCAGAACCCCAACGGTCAAAACCAACGATCGGAAAGCCCCTAACGGCCCAGCCCAGGCGCGTCATATACAAGTGGCGGTCAATCGTGGGACCGTCACAGTCCCTGACCCCTAAAGGCTAACCAAAGGGCATGTGACGGCCCCCTCGAGGCGCGTCACATAATGTGACGGTCCCTGGAAGGATCGTCACACGTACCCGACGGTGAAAACGGCGAGAAAGCCCAAAAACTTCAACCACGCCCCCATGCCTCCACCGGAGAGGGGGAAATCAAAGGGGAAGACCCCTGGGGACCCCTAGCATGATTCTAGGCCATCAAAATGCGAAATCATGCATCAAATCGATAGATCGGGCGAGCTCTCCCCAAATCATGGAAAAATCCCAACATGCTCAATCACACCCCTCTCGGCCTCCCCTCGGCCTATAAACCACGGAAATGAACGGCGGGGAGTTAGGGAACGTCACCCTACCTCAATGGAGCGAATGCTCTGCCGGATCGTCCGTGAATCGCGAAGAACGCTTTTAGAACCCCGCCTCCCCACGCTTCCCACGCTTGCCGCACGCCCGCACGATCGTCTCGACGTCACCCACGTCCTTGCCACGTCGCACCGCCGCCGTCTGCAGCCGAAACGGTGGTCGCCGTGCTCGAACGGGAGAGAGGGAGAGGGAGAGGGCGGCCACGGTTTGGGGAAGGAAGGAGGAAGAAGAAGAAGAAAGAGAAGGTGGGGTAGAGAGAGAAAATAGGGGGGTATTTATAGGAAAATCCGGAAATTCCAGAAAATATCAAAAAATAGAAAATTACATTTCCGGAATCCTCAGGATGCACCGATCGCAACGGTACCACTCGTGTCCAGGTGAACGGCCCGGTTCACCCGCAGTGAGGTTCCGAAGGAATTGCCGAAACACACACCAGAAATCGGAAAACACGCGCGAAAAAGCCGCGGAACGACTCCGGGCCTCCGAAACGACTCCCGATCGCGTCGATCCGAACACGAAAGATGTCCGAAACAAAATTTCAAACACAACAGAGCCGGACACTCCGAGAAACCAGATCCGAGACCCACGAAAAAGGATTCGAAAGGTCCGGGATATTACAGCCCTCCCCCCTTAAGGAATTTCGTCCTCAAAATTGAGAACAACCCAAGGGGAAAGAAGAGGAAGACTCACTCAAACAGGTACGGGAACTGCTGCCGCATCTCATCCTCACGCTCCCAAGAAGCCTCACTACCAGAGTGCCGCTGCCACACCACCTTTAACAAGGGGATGACCTTGTTCCGCAGGTGCTGCTCTCGCCTATCCTCCACGTGGATCGGAAACTCTGGGAGAGAGAGATCTGGAGTCACCTCAGGCCAATCAGAAATCTCGAGCACATGAGAGTCATCGGGCACATATTTCTGCAACATCGAGATGTGGAACACGTCATGCATCGACGCCAACTCAAGGGGTAACTGCAACCGGTAAGCAACCTCACCGATGTGCTCCAAGATCACAAAAGGACCAATGTAGCGGGGACTCAGCTTCCCACGCCGTCCAAAACGCATCACCCCCTTCATCGGAGAAACTCTCAAGAACACACGATCGCCCACGGCGAACTCGAGAGGCTGCCTCCTACGGTCAGCATAGCTCTTCTGCCGACTCTGGGCCGCCAACATGTTCTAACGAACCAGGTGCACAACATCCACACATTACTGCACCAACTCTGGTCCCGTCACAACACGCTCACCAACCTCAAACCAATCAAGTGGAGTCCAGCAAGGACGCCCATACAGAGCCTCATAGGGAGCCATACCAATGCTCGAATGATAGCTGTTGTTATAGGCAAACTCCACCAATGGTAGGTGATGAATCCAACTCCCCTGCCACTCCAGGCAGCATGATCTCAGCATGTCCTCCAAAGTCTGAATGGTCCTCTCAGATTGACCATCCGACTGAGGATGATACGCCGAGCTAAATGCCAACTCCGTGCCAAGAGCTCGCTGGAAACTCTTCTAGAATCCAGAAGTGAAGCGCGGATCCCGATCTGACATGATCGAAATGGGAATCCCATGCAATGGCACGATTCGCTCCACATACAAACGAGCCAACTTGGATACGCTCCAGCTGACTTTGACCGGTAACAACCGAGTTACCTTTGTCAGCCTATCCACCAGCAACCAAATACGGTCCTGCCCACCTAGGGTCCTCGGCAACCCCACCACAAAATCCGTGGTCACGTGGTCCCACTTCCACGCAGGAACATCCAAGGGCTGGAGAGTACCTCCTGGTCGCTGATGCTCCGCCTTCACCTGCTGACAGATCAGGCACCTCGCCACAAATTCTGCGACATCTCTCTTCATGCCAGGCCATCAGAACTGCCTCCGCAAGTTCCGATACATCTTTGTCGCACCCGGGTGTATGATGTACCTGCTCCCATGAGCCTCGCGCAACACCGCACGACGAATCTACTCCTCCGCTGGGACGTACAGCCTGCCGCAAAACCTCGCAGCACCGTCCTCGCCGAGTTCCACATCAGCCATCGCCGAAATCCGGGGTAACTCAGGGTCCGCATGCTGAGCCTCTGTCACCTGACGACGGATAGCAGAAGTGACAGTCAGACTCGCAAGCACTGCCAACCCTGACTTCTGGGGAATCTTGAGCCTGAAAGATACTTTGGGCACTTGTTCCCAGAGCCTCCACTTTCTCAACATCAAGGCACTGATCGTGACCTTCCGACTCAAAGCATCGGCGACGACATTCATCCTCCCTCGCTGATAAGAAAAGGTGAAGTCATAATCCTTCATGAATTCCATCCAACGCCTCTGCCTGAGGTTCAGGTCCCTCTGCGAGAAGACATACCTCAAATTCTGATGGTCAGTGAACACCTCGAACTTCTCGCCGTACAGATAATGCCTCCAGATCTTCAGCGCGAAGATCACCGCCGCCAACTCAAGGTCATGGGTAGGGTAGTTTTCCTCGTGGGGCTTTAGCTGCCGAGATGCATAAGCCACCACTCTACCATGCTGCATCAACACAGCTCCCAATCCAACGCCGGAAGCATCTGTACACACCACGAAACCTCCCGATCCAGAAGGTAAAACTAACACCGGAGCCGAGGTGAGCAATCTCTTCAGTTCCCTGAAGCTCTGTTCACACTCCTCAGACCAGACGAAAGGAACATCCTTCCGCGTGAGCCTAGTCATCGGGGTCACAATACGAGAAAAATCCTGGATAAACCGGCGATAATAGCCCGCAAGCCCCAAGAAACTCCGGATCTCCGTCACCGACCTCGGCCTCGGCCACTGCATTACTACCTCGACCTTGGCGGGGTCCACGGAAATACCATCACCAGAAATCACGTGCCCCAGAAAGTGCACCTCGCCGAGCCAAAACTCGCACTTGCTAAGCTTCGCATACAACTGGTGATCCTGCAACGTCTGCAGCACCACACCCAAATGGTACACGTGCTCCTCGGCAGACTGCGAATAAACAAGTATGTCATCCACGAAGATAACCACAAACTGGTCTAAATACGGATGAAACACCCTCTGCATCAAGTCCATGAAGGCTGCTGGGGCATTGGTGAGCCCGAACGGCATCACCAAAAACACATAATGCCCGTACCTCGTACTGAAAGCAGTCTTCTCCACATCGGACTCGCGAATTCTCAGCTGATAGTAATCGGACCGCAAATCAATCCGCGAGAACACTCGCGCAGACTAGAGCTGGTCGAACAAATCATCAATCCGTGGCAACGGATACTTGTTCTTAATCGTCACTTCATTCAGCCGCCGATAGTCAATGCATAGCCGCAGACTACCGTCCTTCTTCTTCACAAACGACACAGGCGCACCCCAAGGGGGAAGCTAGGACGAACATACCCCTTGTCCAGCAGCTCCTGCAACTGCGCCCTCAACTCTCTCAACTCAGCGGGGGCCATACGGTAGGGAGCCTTCGCCAAGGGTCCCGTACCAGGCGCAACCTCGATCACGAAATCGATCTCCCGCTGGGGAGGTAATCCAGGTAACTCCTCGGGAAAAACATCGAGAAATTCGCACACCACCGAAATATCCTCGACATTCGGCTCCATCTGGTCAGACACAACCACAGACGCGAGAAAACCCTGACAACCAGAATCAAGCAACCGACGGGCTCGAATAGCAGAAATGAGGAATCGAGAAGAGGTGGAACGGATACCTTGGAAATAGAAGGTCCGCTTGCTCGGATGCTGGAAGTAGACCATCTTCATTCCACAATCCACCACTGCTCCATGAGTCTCGAGCCAGTCCATGCCTAGAATCACATCGTAATCCCGAAGCTGCAACGCATACAACCTGCCTGGCATACTTCGCCCATCGATCCAAACCGGAACCTGATCGAAGCAATACGGAGTGATCATGAAATCACCCGAAGGTAACTCCACTGCCAAATCACAGGACAACTGGGTCACCGGCTCCTCGATACTCAACGTGAAATCCTTCGAAATAAACGAATGAGACGCGCCAGAATCAAACAAAACCCGAGCCGCACAACCCAAAATCTGAACGGTACCTTCCACGAGCTGCGACGCCACTGCCTCTGCCCTGGTCATGTGCGTGATCTGGCCTCGAGCTCTCTGCCTGCCTCCCACACTAGCTGACCTGGATAGCGGCGGATACTGTCCCTGTTGCTGCTGTGGAACCTGCTGCTGCGGCGGCCTCTGAGGACAGTCACGCGCCATGTTGTAATGCCCCGGATTTTTTGGATATTTTTCGGATCATTGTAGTGGGTCTCGGAGTGTATTTTGTGCTTTACACGTGTTTTTCCCTGATGTGCCTTCGGAACTCTTTGCAGGGCAAACCGTGGCGTTCTACGACTCCGGGACAGTACCACTGCGTTGTGTTCCTTCCGATGATCGCGGAGGTAATTTTTCGTAATTTTCTGAATTTCTGTAAAATTCGGGTTTTCCTATATATACTAACCCTTTTCTCTCTCCCCCTCTCATTTCTCTCTTCCCTCCCTCTCTCTTCTCTCACGCCCTCTTTCTCCCCTCTCTTCTCCGGCGGCCGACGGAGCGAGGCGGGGGCGAGGTGGAGGTGGCGCGGGCGAGGATGCGGGCGAGGACAGGTGAGGATCGAGGCGGAGGAGGCGCGTGGAAGCTTGGTGGCGCGATCGCGAGCCGGCGAGGGTTTCGCGGCGTTTTCTTCGTGGATCGGCGTCTACGACGCGTCGTTTCTTCGGTGGAGGTAGGGTGATGGACCCTCAGCCCGTGTACTTCCTTTCCCGCAAGTTTCGTAGGCCGTGGTGAGCCGAGCGGGCTAAACGGGGCGTTTTGGGGAAAATGTGTGTTTTTGGGGTGTGAGCCGGATCTCCCGTTTTATGGTGTTTTTGGGCGATCCAGGGGTTTAGATGCGTGCCTAGGGGCTTGGGGAAGGTTTCCCCTTTTGTTTCCCCTTCACCTGGGGGTGAACGGGGCGTGGCATGGCTTTTCCCGCGGTTTCTACCGTTTCCGGGCGCGGACTGAGAACGCGCTATACTCCAGTAGCGCGTTCTTGAAGGTCGCGCTGCCCCGACAGGGCGCGTTCATCGGAGAAGATGAACAGTTTGGCGGTTCCTGTCGCGCTATAGGGCCCCAGCGCGTTCAGGGTTGTCGCGCTATAGGATCATAGCGCGACCTGGTCAGGTCGCGCTATGGACCTATAGCGCGTTCTTGTTGAACGCGCTAGGTATGTATAGCGCGTTCTGACTGAACGCGCTATGCACGTGTAGCGCGTTCTTGGAGGGACCAGCCGGGCTGCCCGGGGCGGGCGGTCTGCGGCTGATCGTGCTCCCCTTGGGCCGTGTGTGCCTTGGACACCTAGTGGAGTTCCGTGACCGTGTTTTGGGGTGTCTGGAGGTTCCGTTTATCTCGTTTTACGTGCCCGTGCGCTTAAGGGTCCGGGTGACCTTTTAGCGTCCGTTCGCATTGTGTTGGTCTCCGGTCGACCCGGTTGGGACCCAGTGGTCGACCTCCGGCCTTGTGAGTATCCTGGACACCCCATGGGTTCCGTGTCCTTATTTTTGGGGTGTCAGGAGGGACCGTGTTACCTCGATTCGTGTGCCCATCGGTGTGGTGGGTCCGGGTGACCCCATGTATTCCGGGCTTTCGTGTTACGCTTGATCGAGTCACCGTGTGTCGGTGTGTGTGCGGTGGGGTCTCCCCCGCATATCGTGGGTTCCTTTGGAAGGCGATTCCCGTGTGGGCCATGTGTTTGGCCTTGGACTGCGAGTCCAGTTGTCCGGCCTGGGGCTGGAGGTTCCCCGCTTGTTTCAAGATGGGAAATCATCGTGGCGGCTTGCGTGCTACCTTGGGAATCGTGCTTCTGTATTTTTTTCGTGTGGCCCGTGTGAGTGGCCTTAGTCCCTTGCGTTCCCTTCCCGAGAGAGTGGTCTTGGCAACTCGTGTGTTGTCTCGGTATTCATGCTACCGTAGTTTTAGACCTAGAGATTGGACTAGATTGATGGCCTTGTGCTGTTGCGTGCAACGGTCTTGACCCCGAGTCTTGTGACTCAAGGACCGTTGGCTGTAGAGTGTCTAGAGGACTGTCCAAAGTCTAGTGGCTTAGCGCCACTTGAGTTTACTCGACTCTAGTGCACGGTGCGTGCGTGGCCGTGGACTGTGAGTCCCGTTTCTTCTCCGACTGTGGTCACCGTGCGACGGGGCCGGTACGTGGGGTGGTCTCCGTACGTCGTCGGATTCGGACGTTATTTTCCGTTGACTAGAGAGTCTACTCCTTCAGTGACCCTCCACTAGTCGTAGCCTACCAGTACGCGTGTGCTGGTCACACCAGGGAGTGGTGTGCGGGCTTACCCTGAGGACGGTTAGACTGGTTTCCGTCGGGCCCCTCGTCGTAGCCAGAGTTCGGCTGCGGGGGAAAACCAGTCAGAGGGCCAGACCTAGGACGCGTGGTCTGTGTGTGCACACGTGGTTGGGGACAGTGGACGCACGTCGACGGGCGTGACCACAGCTAGTCACTTGTTGTGGTTACTTGTACGGTGTTCGCGCCTCGGGTAGGACCTACCACGTCAGGCGGTTCACCTGCGGTGCGGTGTAAGACGTCAGGGGACGCTACCGGCTGTGCTTCTAGTGGGTGGTACTCCTGTCGAGTACGGAGTGACAGACTGTCAATCTCTGTGTCTTGACCTTCGGGTTTTCGATCGTGTTGACTGTTGAGTTTCGGTTGGTTCACCGTGATGTGTGTGTTAGTTTTCGCGTCATGAGATTAGTGCTAGTGGCTTTACCGAGGTTGGGTCTTGTTGTGCGGTACCCGCGATCGGATGGTCGGGGTTGCACCTTGGACAGCGTGTCCAGGTTGACTGTCCGGGGGACAGGCCTCTACGGCGTGGTTACCGTGTGTTCTTGCTTCGGTAGGTGGTACTAGTGTGGTTCGGTAGCTTCGACTGCTTGATCGAGGTCTGCCTTCTGGCAGTAGGAGTAGCTGTAGTGCCGAGTTTTGACCGGCCACCGGTTTGCTGTTCCTGCTGTAGTTGTAGCTCTCTTTCCGCTACCGCCGTTGTTTCCGGTTGGGGTTCCGCGGGATCCCTGCTGAGTCTCTGTTTTGGAGACTCATTCCCTGCTTTACAGGTGTGGCGGTTCTTCCTCGAGGTTCGAGGGTGCGGAGCGGAGGTTCTCAGTTGCCAGCTTGCCGGGCCGAGTGTTCACTTGGCATGTGGTACGTTTTACTACTTTAGACTGTACTTTCTGTTGGACTGGACTCTGTTGTAGTTGTTTATTTATTTCTGTTATTTGTTGTGTTGTCCTGCTTTATTTCCTATTTCTTTGTGCCTCCACATTCCTTTTAGCCCTTCCGAGCCCTCCCGGCTCGTGGGCGGCGGTGCGAGTCTCAGGTTATCGGGCCTACCCGGTAATCGGATTCTCGGGTCGTTACACATGTGCCCTGGCTGGTCACACCGAAAACAGATAATCGGCGTCGTGCACTGCCTGCCTGGGTGGAACCCACTACACCGTGGACACGGTCCTCGCGACCCACCCACTGATCCCTGACGCTGCAAGGGGATCGACTGTTGTACACTGCCCGATGAAGCTTGCCCCTGATCCTTGGACTTCTTCTTGCCGAACCCTTTTTTGAAAAACTTCTTGACCTTCGTGTCAAAGGACGCAGATCCTGTCACCGACGCTGCCTGTGCCAGCACTCCTGAACCACTCATCGCATGCTGGAAGGAACCCTGCTGCTGGGTAGCCGACTGCTGGCTGCGACCTGACAAAGACTGCCCCTGGCTGATCGGTCCTCGGATCCTCTGCATATCCATCTCCAAAGAAGCCGCAACACGAGACGCTGACTCTAGATCAGTGGCCCCGTTCGCGATCAGATGGTGCCTCAGCTCCTGCCTCAAACCCTGAACAAACTGCGCGGTCTTCACCCTCTCATGCTCCATGATGTGAGGTGCATACCGACCTAGCTCGACAAATCGGGCCCTGTACTGTAACACAGACATGTCGCCCAGCACCAGCTCCAGACACTCCCGCATCCGCTGCGTAGCAACAAAATCTGGACAGTACGTACGCTCGAAAGCACTGACGAAATCGTCCCACTCGACCTGCTCAAGTGGACGAAGCTGAAAGGACATCTTCCACTCGGAAGACCACCACTTCCGAGCCGTACCCTGCAACTGGTTGTAAGCCAACACCACTCTGTCCTCGGCAGCACTCTTCGCAGAACTGAACACCCGCTCCATCTCATCAAGCCAATCACGAGCCGCATCAGGGTCTGCCTGGCCGCTAAAGTAAGGTGGATGGAACTGCAGAAAGTCCCTCACTGCTCGGCCTGGCCCACCCCTAGCTGACGAGCCCTCACCAGCCTCTCCACCGAACTGCTGAGACATAAGCTGATACATGCCGCGGAAGAAATCCTCGGCCCCCGGAACCCTCGTAGTAGCCGCGGCCTCGGTAGCTCCTAGTGGCGCTCTGCTATGCTCCTCCTGGTCCCCCTGGACCCCCTGCTGGATCTCCTGACCTCCAGCCGACTGCCCCTGCTGAGAGCGAGTGCTCCGCCTCGGCGCCATGCTCGCTCCTGAAGCAAAAGACAGAAAACACGAAAACGGCATGGTCAAGAAAAACACATGATGCCCGATGCCAGTGTCAACTGTACATCATTGTTGTGGACAAGTTTACCACTACAATTACCTATGATTCTCATGTAATTCCACAACCGCGCTCTGATACCAGCTGTAACGACCCGAGAATCCGATTATCAGGAAGGCCCGATAACCCGAGACTCGCACCGCCACCCACGAGCCCGAAGACTCGGAAGGGTTAGAAGGATGGTGTGGAAACTACGCAAGCATCACAAGTAATTGCAGAAATTAAACAGTTATAATATTAAGCAGGAAATGAATTAACATTTTACATGGTCCACAATAAAAAAGAATAACAACAACAGTAGTCCACAGCTAGTACAGAGACAAGAAAGAAAAGTACAGCTACATGGGACATACCCCGGCTCTGACCTCTGGCACTACCTCTGGGCACCCGCACCATGCTGCACCCCAGACGCGCTCCCCTGGGGCGGCGCCTCACCTGAAACACGGTGTAAGACGTCAGGGAACGCTACCGACTGTGCTTCTAGTGGGAGGTACTCCTGTCGAGTACGGAGTGTCAGACTGTCAGTTTCGTGGCTTTGACCTTCGGGTTGCCGGGTCGACCGTTGAGTTTCGGTTGTCTCACTGTGGCACGTGTGCCGGTTTACGTGCCGTAGGGTCTTTGTTGTGTAGAGTACATGGCTTTCCTTTCCGAGGTACTCTCCTACCGCTAGCGTAGTGGTTTCCCGTTTTACGAGGTAGGGTTCAAGTGATCCCTACTGAGTCTTGTTCCGAGACTCATTCCCTGCGTGTTTTCACCGTATTTCAGGTGAGGCGTCACCCCAGGGGAGCGCGTCTGGGGTGCAGCGTGGTGCAGGTGCCCAGAGGTAGTGCCAGAGGTCAGAGCCGGGGTATGCCCCGTGTAGCTGTACTTTTCTTTCTTGTCTCTGTACTAGTTGTGGACTACTATTGTTGTTATTCTTTTTTATTGTGGACCATGTAAAATGCTAATTCATTTCCTGCTTAATATTATAACTGTTTAATTTCTGCAATTACTTGTGATACTTGCGTAGTTTCCACACCATCCTTCTAACCCTTCCGAGTCTTCGGGCTCGTGGGTGGCGGTGCGAGTCTCGGGTTATCGGGCCTTCCCGGTAATCGGATTCTCGGGTCGTTACACCTCCGATGCTTAAGTCAGCAAGGTATCAATGAGCAATAAAGAAGAACAAAGTGAGGGAGAAGTAGATGCCGCAGTAGACGATCCAAGAGGTGCGTAGATCCTCTGCACGTGTGCTCACCGCTCCCAGCGGGTGCTCGGAGAGTGCTCGCTGGGTGGTAAGGCCGTGCAGAAGGAAGATTCTCTCTGGACGTGGTGGATAGTCTCTCTGTAGTCGTGGTGCCTCTGATTGCCCTATTCTCAGTGGGAAGTTCTTTGGTGAATGTATCCACCGTGTCTCTCCTCTTGCATAGTAGTATGGGGTTTAGTAGAGGAATTTACTGTCTCTCTTCTCTTCTGTCGATGTCCCTTTTATATGGGTTATCCTGGAACGAGAGACCTCATCTCTTGAGAGGGAATGGTCTACTTAGTAGAGTAACGTTCCCCCGCTATATTGGCGGGAGTTTCCCGTTGGGGGCGATAGCCCCGGCGCCGGCCGGTCCCTGGGCGAGTCTTACGGTGCTCATGGCGCGTGCTCGCCCGTTACGGGGTCAAGGCCGACATTGTGGGGGCAACGGTCGGTCGTCGGAGTATCCTCCGGCGAGAGCTTCGCTTGGGTCGTAGCCCTTGCGGTCGTGGAATCCGATGCTTTGCTGGGTCGGGCTTCCTCTTATTGGGTTGAGCGCATGTGCTAGTCTCCTGACCAGGCTTAGCACGCTCGAACCTTAATGGGCCGTCCGTCGTTGGGCCGTATCTGGGCCAGACCAAATTTACCCTCCTCACTTCCCCCTACTCTCAATTGCCGAGCACTCTGCAGGGGATTGAGAGTAGTCCAAGAGAGGGTTCTTCTGGGGTGTATGATCTGAAGGCGATTTCCTCTTACGATGGGAGTTGGTGGCTTCGAGAACCTGCTTGGCTCGCAAGGCGCCTCTGGCGGTGGCAGAAGTCATGCTGGCAATGATGACCCCGGGTCTTGTCTCGTTCTGGGGGCGTGCGCTCAGAACGATCTTCTAGCCTCGGTAGCTGTACCGCCGTAGCGACCGGCGTCTGTAGACACGCCGTTTTCACACTTTTCGCGGGTAAATCTCATATTACACCGTGATGTCCCAAAGTGGCTTATGCATTTGATTTACGTGCGTGATTAGTCATTTTTAAGGTTTTACATAAAAAATATAAAAATCAATCAAAAAGGGTTAGAAAAAACACAAATATATATATATATATATATTGAGAAAAGCATACAAAAAAAATACAAAAAAATTATTAAAAAGGTTTAAAGAAAATACAAAAAAAGGTTAAAAAAAATTAAAAGAAGGGCTATAAGAAAATACAAAAAAAATTCAAAAAGGTTATTAAAAAATCAAAAAAGTTAAGAAAAGGTTAAAAGAAATATAAACCTTGAATATATATGTTTTATATATAGAGAATGCTGTATATATATGTATAATATATAATATAAATAAATATATATATATATATGGTTGTAAATATATACGTAGATGTGTATGTATACTTAGTTTTATTTTTAATAACTTAAACAAACAAAAATCTCTTAATCAACTTAATCGCAATTAGTATATCTTAATCACTTCTCTCACCCCCTAAATCCCTCGATCTCAATCCTCGTGTCTCTCTCATGTTTCCTCTCTTATCTCCCTCTTGGCATCCACTTCCTCCAATCACCACCACACACCTATCTCTCACTGTCCTTTCTCTCATTATCTCCCCTCTCTTGTACACCTAGCAACCGGGCATGGGGAATCTTTCCCTCTCACGTCCCTCTCCATTTCACGGTCAACCCATCCAAGCCTATCTTCACCCATCTCTCTACACATCATCTCTTTCTCCCACGATCTCTCTCTCTCCCATCCCTTCCACGGCCACAACACCCACTGTCTCCACCTCCCTCTCTCTCTTCTCTCCACCTATTCCCTTCACCACTCCATCGCCATAAGCCTCCACAGGCCTCCCTTACCCTCACCGTCCCCACTCCCACCTGCTAACACCCAACAGCACAACCTGCCCCCGCTAAGCCACGCCCCTTGCTAACTTCTTTCTCCGCTAACTCCACGCCACGGCAACCACCCCGCCATCGTCTCCAACCGGCTGCACCACCTCCGTCAGAGCGCCCACGCCGTCCGCGAGCATCTCCGAGCGCCCCCGACCGTCACCCTCGCGAGCCACGTCCGCACACCGCAGAGCCCGCCGTGAAGTCCCCCAGGCAGCACCGCCACTGCGCCCACACTGCCGTCGCCACCGGCTGGCCGCTCCCAACCACCTCCGTTCCAACCAGTCTCCACGCCCACGTCGTCCGCCTCGTCACCGCCACACAGGAGCCGCGTCCACGCCAGCCACGCTCGCCGTCGGGAAGCCCTCCACCGCCGTCCACCTCGGCTACTTCCATCCCCGTCGTCCGTCCGCCATCGTGAAGCCACCTTCCTCGGCATCTTTGTAGCCGCGGCCATCGCCACTTCGCCACCGACGCCGCTGCTCACCGCTGCCGTCCACTTCCCCGGTGCATGTCGCCGCGAGCTTCACGCCGCACTCCACGCCCCGCCTCGCCGTCGCCGCTCACCACGCGCTCACCCCCCCGCCGTCCTCGTTGCGAAGCCACCGTCCGCGAGCAACCACACCACCGGTGCACCCACGTCCACCTCCATCGCGTGAAGTCCCGCGCTGTTGCTCCTCCCTCCGACTGCCGCGACCGCCGTTGCCATCCTCCGTCCATCCGCCTCCGGTTCAACGCACCACCGCGAAGCCCCCTGCACATCCCTCCGGCCGCCGCGAAGCCCCCCTGCACATCCCTCCGGCCGCCGCGAAGTCCCCCGCCGACCTTCCTCACCCGTGACTGCCGCCGGCGCCACCGGCTGCCCACTGCCGGCCTCCTCCTTTCCCTGTCGTCTCTCTCTCTTTCTCCTCTTCCCGCCGTGTCTCTCTCCCCCACCTCTCTCTCACCTTCCCTCTCCCTCTCTCGATCTCTCTCTCCCCCTCATTCTTTTCTTATTTTTTTTAATCTCCCTCTCTCTTCTTTTCTCTCTCTCCCCCATCGTCTCTCTTCTCTCCCCCTCCGTCTTCTTCCTCCTCCCTCTGCCGTTCTCTTCCCCTCTCTCTTCCTCCACCTCCTGCCACGGTTCTCTCTCTCTTTCTCTCTCTCTCACGCTCTCCATCTCTCTCACACTCTCCCTCTCTCCATCCCACTTCTCTCCCCCCTCTCTGCTTCTCTTTCTCTCTCCCCCTCTCTTTCTCCCGATCTCTCTCCTCCCTCCGTCCCTCTCTCTCTCCTCACGGTCTCTCTCTCTTCTTCTCTCTCTCATCTCTCTCTAACCCGCCGCCTCCCTCTTTCTCTCTCTCTCTCTCTCTCTCACACACACACACTTGGTTATTTTTATTTTTTTTCCCTTCCTGTTTTCCCCCTGCCGCGGTCTCTCTCCCCCTCTCTCTTTTCCTCTCTTTTCCCCCCCTCTCTCTCTCTGCATCTTTCTTCCCCCCCTTACCCGATCTCTTTCCTCTCTCCCTCTCTCCTCTCACTTTCTTTTCCTCTCTCTGCCTTCGCCGCCCCCCTTTCTTTCATTTTTTTATTATTTTTTTCCTCCCCAACTCTCTTCTTCTCTCACTCTCGGTTCTCTCTCCCTCTCTCTTCTCTCTGTCTCACCCAATCTCTCCCTGCTCTCTTTCTTCTCTCTTTTTTATTTTTTTATCTCTTCTCTCACACCCTCTCTCTCGTTGTCTCCCTCTCACTCTCTCTCACGTTCTCTCCCTCTCGATCTCTCTTATTCTCTCTTTTTTTTTATTTTTTTAACATCCCCTCTATCTCCTCTCCTCCTATCCGATCTCTCTCACCACCTCCAGAACTCTTTCCTTTTTGTCTCACTCTCACGTGATCTTTCTTTGTTTTTTTTATCGTTGTTTCTCTCACTCCCTCTCCCTCTCTTGCTGTTTCTCTCTTCATTATTTTAATATCTACACTTCATGTGCACATGCCATACACGTAGGTGGTTTGTATGTTTTTTTTTACTATTAGTGTATGCACCCTTCTTTGTCTTTATATAAGCTTACATGTACATCTTTATATATATATTTACTTATTACATATATATATTGTATATTATATCTTCTCTTCATCTGTTAGATCTAGGTGTATACCTATAGATATATTTATATGCTAATATATTCATGTGCTTATATAATGTCTATGTTCATATTTATGGTTGTAATATATTTTTTATAATATATCTAATATGCTTATGTAATATGTTAATGCAGAAATAAAGGCGAGGCTTTCGGCCCAATTAGCGCTCCCACGTGTTCCCGTACACGGGGAAGCCGTTTCGTCCCACCGCTCGCCCTTGTGCTTGCATCGCCATCAGCGGCTTTATTTTTTTACTTTTATTATTTAGTTGTGTTTTTAGTTTGTTATTCAGTTATTACTGTTTTATCTTGTGAATTGTTATCATATTGTATCATCCGCTCTGATTTAATTTTATCTTATTTGTTCATTTTGCAGGGTAACCAGTCAAAAGCCCCCTTCTTCGACCCGTCGAACGAAGAGGAAGAAGGAACCCGCGCAAATCCCGCGATAAAGGCCAAGCGATCAATCAACCAGTTCGGGGCCCACGGTCCCTGGCGATCACACCACCAAACGCGTGCTTGTAGTAAATTTTAATTTCTGTCTATAATACCCGCGGATAGCTAAATCCCGGGTCTGTTTGTACTATAATCGGTCGCGGTGAGTCATTTCACCGTGGTCATTTATTTTCCGCACTTTCTTTCTGTACTTTATTATATTGTTGTTAAAACCCCGCACGGATCAATATCCTGCGGCGGTCTGCTTATTGTTTATATTCATGTTATTATTATTATGTGAGGAGTGATATGCCGTTCCAAATTTCGAGTCCACGTATGTCTTTGTGTCCGCCAACTTCTATTACATAGAGTCTTAGGTTCGCACTCGGTATATAGAAAGCTGTCCTCGGAATGGTAGGTCACGCCTACCGGGAAGGGGTTCAGTTTGCGTGAGAGGGTCTTCGGATCCCGTTCTCCGCCCTGTACCGAGGGTCCGGTAAGTCTAGGCTCCACGTCCCCGTACAGAGTGACCTTTCAGGTCATACTCTCTGCCGTCTTTTCTACATCATCCTTTCTACGCACGCGTTTTCATTTTCATCATTTTTTTACCCTTTCACTCAGAGAGGGAGAAACCCCATCTCTCTCTCTCAGTCCACCACGTGACGCGTTCACATCTCTGGCGATCACGGTGGGACCTGCTTTTTGCTTTTTTTGGTTACCCACAAGCTTTCGGCACCCACGTGTGCCCTTCCCTTTTGACACTCACGTGTGTCCCTCCTTTCGGCACCCACGTGTGCCTTTCCCTATTGCGCCCACGTGCGCTCACTCCCCTCGTGCACCTCGTGCACTCCCCCGGTCCTTTGTGGTTATTTGAGAGGTTAACGTTGTCTCGTGCACCACGTGCACTCCCCTCCGTTCGGCACTCACATGTGTCTCCCCATTTAGCACCCACGTGTGCTCTCCTCCATTCGGCACCCACGTGTGCCCCTCCATTTAGCACCCACGTGTGCTCCCCTCCACTCGGCACCCACGTGTGCCCTTTCTTATTGCGCCCGCGTGCGCCACATCATTCCCCTCGTGCACCACGTGCACTCTCATAGTCTTTTCTATTTTTCCAAGTTGTCTACGTGTTTCGGAAAGAAGAACGGCTATATCTTACTCCATCTGTTCATTGTTGTTATATCCTTGTTATATCACTGTTATCCCTGTTATATTTGTGTGTTTATTCTTGTCATATCTGTTTTATATATCTTTCATTCAGTATTGCATTTCATGCATCTACCCCTTTATTTTACTTTTCTAAGGATTAACCTTTCTCGGTGAAGGAAGGACTCTCCGTCGGGAATTCCTCTCGACGGACTAGGATCTCCTCCATCGGGACCTCCGTAAGTCCCCGACATCGAAGGATTCCCTCTTCGTTCACTGGGCAGGTTGTACCACTGAAGTACCCCGAAGTTAGTTACCTATCCGTGGTGAGACGAGTGTCCCTAGTTGACACGGCGGTAAAACCAAGGTGTAACTAGGATTTTTGCAAATTTTGTGTGAATATTTATATTTGTTAAAAAGACAAAAAAAGAGGTAAAACAAAAACAAAAAAAGTGGCGTAAGATCATCCACTTGTTTGGTAATCTTTGATATTTGTCTGTTGGTGTATGCTTTTACGTTCTGGAAAAATTACAACAATGGCCCACGATTCTCTCGAAGAGAACCAATCAGGACGTGGTCAGTCAATTGACCCACGTGTCCACGCAATGGACTCAGGCCCTTCTCGTGACACCTCGCAAGAGGTTCCCGCTGTTCACGGGAAGTAGCCCCACCTAAGGACATCTTTTCCCTGTTAGGTGTCCTCGCCAGTACGCAGCTCAGCCCTGAGCAACTTCTAGCCTTTCAGGCTATTTTAAAGGGGAAATCTGTTGCTCCCCCTCCTCAGGAGTCAACTCCGGCTCCCACATCCTACCAACAGCCGCTCCAGGCTACCACTTTTCCATCATATGTACATGACGTTCCTTCTTCCTCATTTCAAGGACAGGCGAGTCAACAGCCTGCCTCTTACCAATCTCCCCTTCCACAATCTCAAGCCCCTGTCATCCTCCATACGGTACCCCAAACGGGTCCGTCCACTAGTGTGCCACCATACCCTTCTGGTTCAGGGTTCCCTTCTCAGGTCCCTATAAGGCCTTCTCAGCCTCAGTGGCAGGCCCCGCTTCACCTGCCGAGGAGCTCACTCAGTCCCTCCTCAACAAAATCAATGAAATGAACGAGGAGTTCCGTAATTTCAAGAAAGAGGCACATGGGAAGTCTGTCCCTGACATTTCCCTGCCAAATCTCCCCATATTTCATCTTCCTCCCTCCGAAATGCCTACATACCGTAGGTATAACGGCACGGGAAATCCTTATATTCACATCAAGGATTTTATGTATGAATCTTCCTCATGGCAGAACGATCCAAAATCCCTGGCTTACCTTTTTCGGAAATCATTGGATGGTCCCGCCCTAGAATGGTTCTATTCACTAGAACCGAGTGAGGCTGGAGATTTTGAAATTGTCAAAGCCAAATTCATACAGAAGTACCGGGATAGGGTCGGTCCCTCCCTTTCTATCACCGACCTAGTTGCTGAGAAAATGAGGTCAGATGAGGATTTTGTCCAGTATGCTGATAGGTGGAGGTCTCTGGCCGATAAAATAAAGGATACCCTTTCAGAACCCGAGCAAGTCAAGATGATTGTGTCTAATGCAACCCCGCAGTTTAGACACATTTTAGCCATGAATAAGCTTACCACGATGGAGGAACTTTATGAGAGGGCTCGGTATATCCAGACCCAATTAAAAGATTCTCCCATCATGCACATGTTTGAACCTCTAAAGCCAAGGGTGTTTAAGAAGACGGGCACTGGTGTCCAAGGAGGAACAACTGAGGGAGTCGTCATAAACGAGCAAGTGAGTGTGCTTGGCGGCCCCAACCAACCAGTTAACCCAAGGCCTCCTCAGGTTTCACGACCTCCCTTTCAACAAGGTCCACCTCTTTATCGTCCTCCACCCCAAAATAACCCCCTTCAAAACAACATGCCTCAACCCTTCCATCACCAGCAACAACAACAACAACCACAACCTCAGTATCACCAAGTTCCACCCCCGGGAAATTACGGCCCACCACAACAACGGATGAGGCCCATTGGACCCAAAAGAGCCCATTATCCACCATTGCCCGAGGCATTGCCAGATATTTTTAATGCCCTCATGGCTGCCAACCTACTTACTTTGCCCAAAGAAAAGTTTGCATGGCCCCCAAATGCTGATACCTCCAGGTACTGTGTCTATCACAGACAGCCGGGTCATACGGTGGAGAATTGTTTCAACTTCAAAGATTACATTTATGACATGAATGATCTGGGTGAAATCGATTGGGACGAAATGAGGCGATGCATCGCCACCCTAAAGGCCAGGAGACCTCCGCCTAGGCCACAGTTACCACAACAACCACATCAACAACAACAGCCTCAGCAGGCCCCACAACAGCAGCCTAATATGGGCATCATCCATAACCCGCTTCCGGAGCACCAACAGCCCAACTACCAGGTTAATCCGATTTCCTCCTTCTCGGAAGTTGGAAGAGAGCAAACCTGTCAGTTAGAAAGCACCTCTGTCCTTGCTACCAGTCATACCACCAATCAACCTCCTCGTCTCCTTCGAACAACATCTTCTTACCATTCAACCCCCTCACAACCCCTATTTGGTCCTTCTCCCGTTCCACAGCCATCACGCCCTCTTATTCGTACCCCTACCGTCAATTCACCGTTAGTCCATCACCAAAGGCCATCTCCCACTCCTTTTTCACCCCCAAGTCCCCTGATCACTTCTTATTCCTCTAATTTACCATCTACCTCTATCGCACCTTTACCTCCGCCTTCTAACCTTTTTACCGCCCATTACCCGTATGACACACCATCCACCTCTATCCCCACTGAACCTCCTCCTCCACCGTTTAAACCTCTTATCAGTCACCAGTCATTTGAGGTCCCCTCTACTTCCACTATACCTCCTCCATCATATAAACCCCTTATCGTCCATCATCCACCCCAAGTCACCTCCGTTTCTAATCTACCCCCTCCACCATATAAACCCCTTATCATCCACCATTCACCCGAGATTCCCTCTACTTCCCCTATTCTTTCACATTCTAAACCCCTTATCATCCGTGATTCACCCGAGATTTCTTCTACCTCTACTATACCTCCGCCAAGCAAACCCCTAATCAAAACCCCTGCACCCATCATAACCCCTATCCCACCAACCATTCCTCCATTATTACCCCTTAAACCTTTGTTAAAGTCCACACCCAATGCCATAGAGGTGCAACGAGAGCCACAAGCAATGGTGCTCCGGAGTGGAAGGATGTTCCACCGGGTGTTTCCCCAGAATAGTCAGGCCCCTGAACAATCTCAGCCCCAGAAAGATAAGGAAGAGCAGTCAGAAGAGTCCATCCCTGGGACCCAGTATGACTTGTTAAACATCTGGATAAGACGCCTGCCCGTATCTCCATCCTTGAGCTGATAAAAGATCCCCATCTCACCAAGAAGCTTTAAGGACTATCTCAAAAAGTCATGGTGAACGAGGATCTCCCTGTGGAGAAAATCTCGACAGTCCTGACGCCCACTGATACACAACCGCCTATCATGTTCCATAATCACGAGCTTGCCCCCAAGGAAGCTCGAAATATGCGTTGTGTATTGCGGTGAAAATCAATGGCGTGTCAGTGGATCCGTGCCTGGTGGACACGGGCGCGTCTATAAATGTGATTTCCCCGAGTACTCTCCAAGCATGTGGGGTTATGAAGAACAACTCATGCCCTCCTCAATTACAGTCACGGCCTACGACAACAGTAAGAGGCCGCCAATGGGGATGATTGCCCTCAATGTAGAACTAGGTCCTGTATCAGTCTTTACGGAATTTCATGTCCTTGATATGGATCCCACTTTCAAGGCTATACTAGGCCGTACCTACATTGAAGCTATGAATGCTGTACCATCCACCAATCATCAGTGTTTGAAATTTCCATACAAAGGATGGGTTATCAAGGTAATGAGCATGCCCTCTGTTCTACGGTGGATGCAATCACCACCTCTTTGCCTTCGGTCTGGCCGACTCATCGGCCCATACTATCCTTGTTGGATGTGTATGACCCCTGTCGTGCTCCCTTCAGACAACAAAAGCCATTCCCTTTGTCAAACTCACGTCTTCCCTTCCGCTCCAAAGGATGGGAGATTATGAGAAATATTGGCTACCAAGATGGCAAAGGTCTAGGGGCACAACTGCAAGGAAGGCTGAGACCACTCCAAAAGATAAAGCCAATCCATAGAGCTGGCTTGGGTTTTAAGGGGCCATTCGAATCAGACGGCAAACCCCTCACTTGGACTTTGTCCTCACACTTCAAAAAGGGGCCCATCGTCCAGATGGGAGATCCTCCACAGAATCACATGGGCGGTTACAGAATGTATTCTTGGCTGAAGGATGTTCAAGAACTCCAAAAAAGGAAAGATTGTCACTTGGATTGTGAATGGTATAAATGGTTTGACATACCAGATATATCCATTGCACTGGAAAGAATGTTCTCACCTCCATATCTAGAAGGGTCGTCTTTGATCTCCGAAATGCCAGGGGACACCACCACACTTGCCAGAATGTCAAACCCTCCTCGCCAAGAGGATGTTGTCATCGACGGGTCATCATCCGTCACCAATATTGTCATCGACGGCTCATTAGCCGTCATTTTCTCTACCCACCTATCACAGCCTCTGTTGCTGTCTCCTTCCTGGGCCAGACAGTTGTCTGATGATCTTCCCAGGTCTCCTTCTTTACTCGTTTACCTACGTGGTTTCTTAACTCACGCCAGATTTTCAATCACGATCTGCTCTACGAGCTACACAACCCTCTAGCTCTAATTCCCTTTTCACCTCCTCCAATTTCTTTTCATTGTTTTGTTATCAAAAATGAAAACGAAAAAAAAACGTCAATTTCCCAACTCCCCAACAACACATCTTTGTTGAGGAAACATCCTATATCTCCCATGAGTGTGCCCCGACTTACGGGCCACTCATTCAAGGTCCCCTGAGTGACCTTCTTTACCCCTCGTCTGAGGGGTCCTTCCCTGTACATTCTTCACTATCCTCTTAGCTTCTTCTTCTTCTGTAAATAATGTGTGTCAGGTTAGGAATAAGTCAAGGGTAGTGCCCAAGAAGAAATCCAAGGGTAAGCAGATCCCTCGGCGATTTCTTTTAGATTTAGCCGATAGGTGTCAAGCCCTTCTAGCCATTCCTCAATTGCTAGAAAATCCTATCCAATTGTCGGAGATAGAATGTGAAAATGATGGTATGATTGATGAAGGGTACGGGGTTTATGAAATCACCGATGATGAGTACCCCATTGAAGAAGAGGACGAAGAATATGAGGATGCGGCCGACGCATATGCTAGTGGAATGAGCAGATTTGACGAGCCGTCAGCCGCTGTAGAAGAGTCTACCAAAGAGATTAACCTGGGAACTGAGGAAGACCCTAGGATTGTCCTCATAAGTGATAATTTACCATCATCTGACGAAGAGGCATTAATTAAGGTTCTCGAGGATTATAAGGACACGTTTGCATGGAGCTATGAGGATATGCCAGGATTGGATTCTACTCTGGTCGAGCATCGTCTCACTCTCAAACCAGGATCCATCTCGGTAAAGCAACGGTTAAGACGTTTTCGCCCACAAATGGCTTTAAAAATGAAGGAAGAGGTCGACAAGCTCCACAAAGCTAGGTTCATAAGAGTCGTCCTTTATCCTCAGTGGGTCGCAAACATCGTCCCGGTCATGAAGAAAGATGGAAAGGTGAGAATTTGTATTGACTTCCGGGACCTTAACCGTGCGTGTCCGAAGGATGATTTCCCTTTGCCTCATATTGATGTGTTAATTGATAATACGGCAGGATATGAAACCCTTTCATTTATGGATGGATTTTCTGGATATAATCAAATTCGTCTGGCAGAAGAAGATCAGGAGAAAACCTCATTCACTACTCCCTGGGGAACTTACTGTTATGTGGTCATGCCATTTGGACTGAAGAACGCTGGAGCCACTTACCAAAGGGCTATGATGGCAATATTCCATGACATGATGCACATATATTTGGAGGTATATGTGGATGATTTGTTGGTAAAATCCAAAACTAGGGCGGAACATCCCGAGGTCCTTGCAAAGGTGTTGCAAAGATCGCGTGAATTCAATTTGAAAATGAATCCAAAGAAATGTGTGTTTGGTGTATCATCGGGCAAGTTACTTGGCTTCATTGTGAGCAAAAGGGGTATTGAGATAGATCCCAACAAGGCTAAGGCAATTAGGGATATGCCACCCCCGAAGAATTTGAGAGAAGTTCGAGGATTAATCGGGAGGTTGCAATTTATCCGTCGCTTTGTGTCGCAACACTCGCAAAGGTGCCGGCCCTTCTACGAGTTGACCAAAGCAGGGACCAAATTCTGTTGGGATTCTAAGTGTCAGAATGCTTTTGACGGATTAAAGGAATATCTGGCCAACCCGCCTGTTCTCACTCCACCTATTCCAGATAAGCCTTTGATCCTATATATCTCGGTCCTAGACGACTCTGTGGGAGCCGTCCTGGCACAAATCAATGAGGAAGGCAAGGAACGGGCAACCTATTACTTGTCCAAACTCCTCAACCCCTGTGAGCGAAAGTATACTGCCATGGAAAGGACCTGTGCCGCCCTTGTGTGGGTGGTACAGAAATTGAAACATTACTTTCTGGCTCACGAAGTCCACTTGATTGCTCGGATGAATCCTATCAAATTTCTCTTGGAAAAGTTTGTCCTTACTGATAGGCTAGCACGTTGGCAAAGCTTTTTATCTCAGTTTGACATCACCTATATTCAACAAAAGGCAATCAAAGGCTATGCTATAGCCGAGCATCTCGCTCATCACCCTCTCCCCAAGTTTGACCCTGTTCAATCAGAGTTTCCAGATGAGGAACTAATGTCCATTACCCAGTCTGATGATCCCATGTGGACATTATATTTTGATGGAGCTTTGAATTCCCAGGGGAGAGGTATTGGCATTGTCCTTTTGTCACCTGAAGGTGTCGCTATCCCAGATGCATTCCAGCTCTCATTTCCAGTCACCAACAACGTGGCTGAATACGAGGCTCTTTTAGCAGGTCTGAACCTTGCTTATTCCTTCTGGGTCACTGAATTACGAGTCATAGGTGATAGTCAACTTATCCTTCGCCAAGTGCTCACTAAATATCGCACTCGCGATCCCAAGCTCAAGCCATATCAAGAGCTTACTGTTGCTTTCGCTAAACTGTTCACTAAGTTGGTCTTTGTCCATGTTCCTCGCAATCAGAATATTTTGACCGACGCCCTTGCATCGTTGGCATCATCATTAAGGTTTCCTCTGGGCAGAAGGGCTCTGTCCGTTTCTATCCACAAGCTTCTCTTCCCTGCTATTCACAACCCTTCCTATTTAAGGGTTCAGGAGGAAATGTCAAAGATGGCTCAGGATAGAGAAGTTGTTGAAAAGAGGGAAATTATGTTGGTCGAATTGGAGAAGAACTGGCTGATGAGGAGAAGCCATGGTTCTATGAGATTGTTAAATATTGCAAAGACCAGTCTTACCCTGAAGAGGCAACAGCAGAAGATAAGAGGGCTATAAGGAGAGTAGCCCAGAGATACACATTGGTTGGAGGATTGCTATACAAGAGAAGCCTCACTGGTGTTCTTCTAAGGTGTCTTGATGATGATGAGTCTTGGAAGTGTGTAGAGGAAGCACACTCAGGCGTGTGCGGTGGCCATGTGAATAGCCAGATGCTTGCCAAGAAGGTCCTTCGGCAAGGCTTTTACTGGCCCACCATGGAGGAAGACTGTGCTGTCTATGTCCGTAGGTGTGTCAAGTGTCAACTTCACGCCGATAAGATCCATTCCCCATCTTCCTCTCTCCATCCAGTATCCTCCCCATGGCCTTTCTCCATGTGGGCATTTGACATCATCGGTCCTCTTGGTGATCCTAACTCCCTTACTAAACAAAAATCCTTCATCCTCACTGCAACGGAGTACTTCACCAAATGGGCCGAAGCTGAAGCCTATTCAGAAATCAAGGCATCAACAGTTTGCAAGTTCATTATGAAGAACATCATCGCCAGATTCGGCATCCCGAGAACTATCATCACCGACAACGGGCCACAATTCATTTCTCAGGACCTTCAGGACCTCTGCAAAAGGTATAAGATTGCATTGCATCATTCATCACCATATTATCCACAAGGCAATGGCCAAGCAGAGGCCACGAATAAAACACTGATCAAAATCATAAAGAAAACTTGTGAGTCTAGCAGATTCTCGGATTGGCCAGAGAAGCTTATCGAAGCTCTATGGGCCTATCGCACTTCAATCCGAACTCCTACTGGGCAAACTCCGTTCGCCCTCACTTACGGGATGGAGGCGGTAGTTCCGTATGAGATTCTGATTCCCTCTCTGAGAGTACAATTGGACAAGGACCTTCCCCTCGATGAACGTCGTGATTCTCTCCTTGCCCAGTTGGAACTCTTAGACGAGAAACATTTGGTTGCTGCCGAGCATGCTCGCGTCTACCAAAATAGACTCGCACGTTTTTACCAGAAGAAGGTTATTGAGAGAAAGTTCAAAGTTGGTGAAATGGTAGTGAAAAGAATTTTTGTAAAACCTGGCGGGCCGCGTTCTAAGCTCCAACCCAATTGGGAAGGACCATACGTGGTTCAGGTTGTACATCCTGGCAACGCCTACAGGCTAGTCAATACTGAAGGAGTTGAGTTATCCCACCCTTGGAATGGGCTCTACCTTAAGAAGTATTACCCTTAGATAGGTGTACATATTGTCAAAGACAAAAAAAATTAAAAACAAAAACAACAAAAAAATGAAAAATAATGAAAACCACAAAATTTGTGTATAAAATAAAAAAAGGAAAAACCAAAAAAAATGGAAAATTCAAAATGTTGATGCTTGGAGATCACCATGGAATCAAGTTACTGCATCTTACCTCCATGTCAAGATAGGGCCCATTAAGGCTTGGTAGGTCTCAGGTCTTGGTTTGCCAGAACCGTGGAGACCCATGTCTGGCCAGTTCGGCCTATGCCCCCTCAAAAGAAGACAACATGTATACATATCTGTGTTATAAAAAAATTGATAGCATCGTTTATGGTAGGGCATCACTCAAAAGGTCTCCACGAAAGCTCAAATCTTTATTCTCTTCTTCTCGACCGAATGAGACAGCCGGCGCCCTTAAAACGCTGAGCATGGGAAACACGAACACAACCCCTAGGGTGAGAGTAGGGCCCAATTCCTCGAGCATGGGTCAGAGCACGAGAAGAGGGCAGTGTCCCCGCAGGCATCCAAGAGGGATTCCATAATGTCAAAATACTATGTCCCTCGCAAAAAACTGTCAAGAAAAAAAATCAATCAGAAAAGAAGAACAAAATCAAAGTCAAGTGAAAAGCCTGGTCGTAACCGTGCCTGATTCTACTAGATAAACCCCTTGACTGAAAGTCAAATTCTACACAAAAGGGTCATGAGATGTAAATGCTCGAGATTTGGTCTGAAGTTGCCCGAAAGGGGAAGTTAAGTGCGCCCCTACTGGCTCGCCGGGTTAACGGTTTTGCCGGTCCTCTCAGGAGGTTTACCCCCAATATTCTTCCTCCTTCCCTTGAAGATCAAAGCTCAATGGAGTTCCCGAAGGGTGAAAATCACCAAAGCCTGCAACATCCTTTCAACACAAACATATGGTTGTCCATTTTGAAAAGCAGAAGCCATTGTCGTGAAGGAGTCTCCGTGTTTCTGGCCGGTCAAGACCCTTATCCACCACCTTAATGCCTTCTCTAACCTCGGGCTTAGACCAATGCAAGCGCGTCACCTACGGGTGCGACGGCGTCTGATTCCGGGTCAGCGTCGCGCGGTTGGTCGTTTGGGTTCCAGGGTGTTCCATTATATACCATCTAGAGTTGTGAGGAAATAGACCCGGGTCGGGCAAATCATTTACCTCAAACGCTTTTTGGGTGAATCCCTGCGGTCGGAAGCAACTGGGAGCCTAAGCATGGCATGACGGTATTGTCATCAGGATAAGTCTTAGCCGGCGGGATTATCATTCGAGGAGTCTAGAGGCCCAAATCAACCTAGATGTGCACTTAGGATACCTGGGAGGTTAGTAAGAAATCCATATTCTCATGCAGGTTAGGTGCCATATGGGTGCTTACCAAGCATTAGCAACAAAAAAATGATGATGATAAAAACAGCAAAAAAAGGAAAAAGAGAAAATGTAGACATATGCAAAACAAAAATAATGAAAAATAAAACAACAAAAAATGCAAGAAAAAAATAAAAACAAAAAAAATCGCATTTCCTATGATTGCATTTGTATGCAGCATTCCACTTTTAATTTTCGCTTGCATCCGTGTGCTTGTGTGCCGCATTCACCATCATATCTTTATCTTGCCTTTATTAATAAAGGCTTGGCCCCTTGACCCATTATCAAGGACAGTCAAAACAGAACATCTGCTTATTGAGCAAGGGGCCAAGTCAGAGCAGAAATTCTGACTTGTTTGTTTCAGTGATGTGTGCAGGGATTCGAGATAGCAAGAAAGAGATGAAACAAAACAAAAAAATCAAACTTTTTATTTCATTCCTAGAAATTGTACATTAAGTTTCACCTTCTCTCTCTACATTACTCGTCCCTCCGCTCTCCGGGCAAGACGCTCTCGAGGGTGCAACCCAACTACGAAAAGCGGTACTTCTACCGCCCTGCACTCCTCTTCCCATCTCTGTACCCCGGCGTCGATCTGCAGGGGCAGTAAAGAAGCTACTAACACGAAAGCCACGCTCTCGTGCTCTTCGGTAGCGCTCTCACCATCTCTCAGCCATTGTTCAGCAAGGCCAAGGCTGGTTCGGAGTTCAAACAATTGGGCTTCCATGGCCCTTCGCTCCTCCCTCTCAGCCAACCTATCGGCTCTTTCTCTTTCTCTGTCCCTTTCTTTCTCTGCCCGTTCTCTTTCTCGGTCTTCCCTCTCCAGTTGAAGGGTGATCCTTAGCTCCACGGCGTCCCTAGAAAAGTCATCATCTGGACGACGCCGCAGTTCATCTTCCAGCTCCGCTATTCTAGCCTCCCTCTGCGCAGCTTGGGCAAGTGCCTCTTGCATCTCTTTTCCTGCCAGATATGCCGTCTCAGATATGCGGCAAGGCATGAATGAGGAAGATTCAACAATGAAACTTTTACCTGTACAGAGAGCATGCCTTCTGCCTCTGCGGCACGCTGCGTCGCACGAGCAAGTTGCTCGTGAAGCGAATCAAGCTCTGAGGTAGGGATCCATAAGCTGGAAGAGACGCCATCTGCTCCCATCGCTGATGAGGCCGCGTCGATCTGGGCGCGCTATAACAACATGAAGTGATAATTAGTGGCTAAGCACCATGAATCCAGGAACATTGTATATACACCCACCGAGGCACTTAAGGCACCACGCGTGTCACCCAATTGTCGCTCCGTCTCTGCCAAGCGAGCTCGCAAGTTCGCTATCATGGTATCACGGACATCCTACAGCCATGTTATAGGAGTCAGCATTTTCACAAAAAAAAATAGATAAGAACAAAAACAACAAAAACAACGAAAAGAAGAAAAGGGAGGCCTACCTCCACAAGTCCCCCAGGTTGGAGTCGCTCTGCATACATTGCCCTATACAGACGCAGATAGTCTTCACTATCCTGTGCCTGCGATTCCACGATTGTGCCACCCCGTTGCCAGTCTTCATACTGTTCGGGGAACCGCACACGCCAATCAATACAGGTTGCCGGTCCTCGCGTCTTTCTCCCGACCCGAGGTGACGCAGTCGTATCCACCCACTCTTGAGCTAGCCCCATGGTCCTCATAACCAATCGTAGCCGAAGCGGCTCGATTTCATTCAGGCAGTGCATCCAAAGCTCTCGTCCAAACCGGGCGCGGCTCATCAAAACCCACGGTTGGTCAGCATCGACCATACTTGAGTAGGGTCTCCAGTTCACCTAGATTAGATTGTACATATTCTTTTAGCTAGTCAAATGTAGAAGTAAAAAAAAAACTAAAAATAATAATAAAAAGAAGAAAAAAGAATCCTACCATCGCTGCAGGGAACTCCTGCAGCTCACGTCTTAACACCATCAGTTGGTAGGATAGAGACGCTGTACTCATAATGGGTTGCCACCGTCTGGCTAATGGTACCGTCACTGGTCGCCAATGTCGAGCTCTCCCCATCGGGAGGTAATAGTAGCTCCATAGCTGCATCATCATGTGCCATTAGTGCCTTAAGTGAACTATTGGGAAAACACACAAAAAAAATGAAACAAAAATTACCTGGATAAATGGTGTAAAGCCACTGACAGTCACCTCACGGTCTGCCTCTTGGGATAGGCCTGTAAACAAATGTGCCAGCACGGCAGCTCCCCACGCGTACTGCCCTACTCTCTCCAGGTCTACTAGCAGCTCCAGGAAGCGACAGTCGATGCTGCCTCCCTTCGAGCTCAGTAGCAATCTTCCCAGCAAAAAGAGGAGAAATCTCCTCAAATCCATGTTGGACCTTTCCCAATTGACGAAATCTGCGTAGTACACAGCACGGCACCCTCTTTCTGTCCTTTCCATGAATTCTTCCAAGGACTCATCATCCCGGGGACGAGTATCAGCAAGTCCCAATGCCTCCATGATGGATGCCTTGGCTACTGATCGGTTCTTCCGACCGTCAAGTTCCAGTCCTAACAGCTTCTGGGCACCTTCTCGGTAGTCCGCGTAAGTGACTCCGGTCACTGCCTCCCCATCCACTCTGAGGCTCGTGATTCGGACCACATCTTCCAGACTGGGTACCATGTGCCCCCAGGGCATCAAGAATGCCCGACTCACTGGGTCCCATCTTTCGCGCAATGCTTGGATGAGGACGAGGTCGAGCTTGATTGGCTCGATCCGCAGAAAGGCCCCAAATCCCATCACATCTAGCCTGGCCTTCTGGAAGTCTGGAAGACCACGATATGCGGCAACCACTAGCTCCCAGGAAATGTGCGATTTCATCATGCTCTGCACATACACAAGAACTGAGCAAAGGGGAGCCTTGCCAAGGAAGAAAATGGAGAAAGAATGAAGGAAGGGATGACAAGGTCCAACTTACGAGTTGTGATTGCGTCCTCTCGCTGAGTTGCCCCTCGACTTCTGAAAGTCTCCTGGAACTGCTGCCAGATCTGCTCCTCTTTGAAGAGCGGGAAGACTCACCTTCTGCTCTAAAGCTAGATTCACCCTCCATCCTGAAAATTGAGCAACTCTCACTACCTCCCCTTCTTGCAAACTTTCACTCTTCGGATCAGCTCTCACGACTAGGGTGCTCTCAAGTCGAGTGAAAGAGGAGGTATTTATAGGATTGGAAGGAAGGTGATCTAGATCTATCACCATCACCCCTAGCAACAGCCTTTGCGACAAGTCACCCCCCTTACTGTTACGGCCACTCTACCATGGGGAGTGATCGATTTGGGGGCGTGATTTGTTGACTTGTCGTCTTATTCGGTCCAAAGATTCTCCGCGTTTATGGTCCTGTTGCATCTACTTTTAGAGCAAACAAACAAATCGGGGACATTTATGCGGGAAAATAGGACCAAGGGCTGACGTTTTTGAAATTGGTGGTAGATCCTTTTGAAAAATCATGGCCACGGTACACTCGCGTGTCACTTCACCATGTGAAGTGGATGGAGCAGAGCTGTGATTGTTGACCCGCCACCCCTATTCGGTCCAAAGATTCCGCGTGTCGCTTGTCCCGTTGCGACTACTTTTAGCGCAAACATCGAAATGAGCGACATTCACGCGGGAAATCAGCACCAAAGGGCCGATAATGTTGAAGTCTGTGGTCGACCCCCTTTGGAAATCATGGCTATGGTGAGTCACCACTCCTTGTTTCAAGGAGGCGTCTTGTCGAGCATGTCTCGTAGGAGCCCATGTGGTAGAAAAGAGCCCTAGTGCAGAAGGAACACATCAAGGGCGAACCAATCATGTTCGAACCAAGCCATTCCACTCCTACATCTATATAAGGGTTTGTGCCCGTCATGAGGAAGGAGTGGGTGTACAAGCTATTCACTAATCCTCGTCACCCTCCTGGTTACGTCTCTTCTCTCTCCAAAGGTAAGAAGTCCCTCGGAGGCCTTCTATAGTCTCGTGATGCAGCAATCGCTTTACTGTGCCATGCCTTTCCATCTGTTCTGGCGGTGCTTTTCGTCGTCCTCCTGCTTCTCTCGCGACCCTGATGGCCGCGAAGCTCTTGAAGTCGAGGTTGCTGGTTGAGCTGCCCTCTGCTTTGCTGATGGAGATGCTACCAGCTCCAGGAGCTCCCTTGCCGCGAGCTCCAACTCCCCTCCAATCTGCAGAGCAAGCCCTGTCTGGACGTTCTTCCTCTCAGAGTTCCGTCTCTTGGGCCTCCTGTGCTACTTTGTCTTTGCCTTTCTCTTCATCTTCTCTCGTTTTACCTCTCTCCTCGCCATTTGGAGAGAAACTTTCAGCTTCAGGGCATCTCAGGGCAACTCCTCGTGTTGTAGTTGCTCTGATCTTCCGGCGTCTGCCATCTTAGCAGCTTACGGAAAAGGGATGGAGGAGATTCAAAGCATGTGCAAGGGCATTAAGGCCTTATTTCATTCCAAAATGAGGACTACACCAGGGGTTTAGGCACTTCGGGCCTCAAATTCCCCAATTGGGTTACATAAGCTTTCCATAGTTCCATGTCCTCATTTACAGACACCATTACCTTCAGTGGAACACTTGCCTTCCACGATGTTTTAATTACCTTCACATCATTTGCATCTCTCTCCGTACCTAGCTCTCTCTTCTTCAGGGGAGGAATTTCAGATAACATTGGGAATGAATGGCGAGGGAGGCCGATCTGAGTATAACACCGATGTGCATTGTACAGAGCAAACTCAGTCGCGCCAACAAGCTGCAGCTCTACATCTGGGAAAGACCTCGTGAGGAGTTCACATGACAGTAAACATGTTGGCGCATAAGTGAACATGTTCTGCATCATAGTGCTGTAGTGATTCCTCCAGTCTTCGCGTTTCTTCAACCAAGGAGCGCGATTTACCACATTACCACTAAAGCCTAACACATCGGCTATGTGGTAAAGTGGACTTTGTTGGAAGATTTTTGAGGTAGTCGTCATCCCCTCGTGGTGGTCAAATTTGAAATGCAAGTCAATCCAACAATTTAGAAGGAGTATGCAACCGAAAGGAGGCTTACCCATGCTGGAAGCTGTGAGACCGCTGTAGAGATAGGCGAGGATGGCGGGCCCCACTCTCTTGCCATTCCAAATCCCACAAATGGCGCTCAATTGGTCCTCCTCCACTATGTTGTCTGTATAAGGAAATAGGAGAGCTCCCGCTAAGCAGATTGTGAACCCCTTCATCAGTTTCTCCAGCTGATCATCACTTGTCGATTCTTCCAGGGCACTCATGGTCCATTCCGCAAGCTTTTGTAAGTTAATTCCCTGTCGAGTTTGAACCGCCTTGATAGCCTTCGACGGCATGAAACTTCGAGAACTTCCTCAGAAGTCACATTTTTCAGCATGCGCGAGATCTTTATCTTGCCATCCTTCTTAAATCTCTTCAAACCGAGCAGCAGCTCCACCTCCTCAAGAAGAATTGTTGCTTCAAAGTGGGGAAGATGAAGGTGTGAGTTTGAGGGTGCCAAATTTCTACCAGTGCACCCATGGCTGCCCAATCCATGTAAATCTTATCATAGTGTTTGGCGTGAATCATGAGTCCTTGGAGATGCCATTTTGATATCACAGCTCTCATGCCAATGGTCATATTCGAAGTGAGCTTCGATAGCCAGGGCAGCTTTGAGAATTTCCTTGGGCCCGGGAAGAGAGGATATGGCTGAAAAGGAAAGGAAATGTCGAGAAGATGAAGGAGAAGTCATACAGAAACTAAAAATGAGTCAACTCACCAGTCCTGAGTGAATTCTTTCACTTAGGTGCCCTTCAAGGTCCCTAAGCCGTTGGATCTCATTACTAGCCCTGCTTCTCTTCACGGGACGTGAGGATTCACCTTCCATCTCAAGTCAAGGGGCTAAGATCACTCTTTCTCTCCCTTGCTTCTCTTTAGGGAATTCGTGCTTGTGCTTCTTCCTGGTTCGCATATGAGCTACTTATAGAATAGAAAGGAATCAAAGTCGTCATCAACAGTCTGTCGTGTTATGATTATTAATCCTGTATGATTGGTCATGTTATGATTATGTCTTGTCATGATTGTGTTCATAATTCTATCTTGTCATGATTGTGTTGATAATTCTGTCCTATCATGATTGCCTTAAATAACTCTGTCTTCATGATTGTATTTTGTTATCATTGTGTAATTGTTCTATGTAAATTTTAAAGAAAAAAGGAAAAGAGAAAAAAAGATGAAAGAAAAACAAGAAAAATGGATCATCCCCTTCCCATGTGTATATCTCCGTATTATGTCCTGCATTGCATTTAGTCCAAGCCATATGGATATGTCGTTAAGTCGTGCTAGTATGGGGACGACGGTTCCATTCGGTTTGTCGATAAATGGGCTCCGGCTCATTCCCGACTCATCGAATCGGTATCCTGACCCACTCTCCGCAGCTTAACCTTGGCCAGTTGATCTCACTGTGAGAATCATTCACTTAAGTCGATTGTCTAAGCCACTGTGTTTAAACACTCTGAAATGTGAGATATTCCATTCAGAGTCGAGTACCGAGTTTCCTGAGGTTGCCTCGGAATGTTTCCCTGGAAGAAACCTTTGTTTGGATTTGTCTCTAAATCATCTTTTTATTCCCCTCGGACCCACCTTGGCTGTAGCACGTCCACGATGGCTGGTAACCGCTCTCCAATGGTGAAACCTGAGGTTTACGACCCAGGTACTTCCGCACCGTGAAGTTGGTCCTTTTAGTTGTAAGTGCCCCAGTGCACATTTTGTCATTCCTTGTTTGTTATCATCCAAACAATGGTCGATTTCGGAGAGCCTTCTTCAAGGTTACTTCGGTAAAACTCGGGAAAGCTTCCCATCAGGCAAATGATGAATGCGTGTCTCATCACACCTTGGCACCTGCTTTTCACTTCACTCCATTTCATTCCATACATTCCATTCCATTACATGTCCTGCCCCTACAAAGCAGATGCCAAGGCGGGGCAGCTGTAGACACGCCGTTTTCACACTTTTCGCGGGTAAATCTCATATTACACCGTGATGTCCCAAAGTGGCTTATGCATTTGATTTACGTGCGTGATTAGTCATTTTTAAGGTTTTACATAAAAAATATAAAAATCAATCAAAAAGGGTTAGAAAAAACACAAAAATATATATATATATATATATATATATATTGAGAAAAGCATACAAAAAAAATACAAAAAAATTATTAAAAAGGTTTAAAGAAAATACAAAAAAAGGTTAAAAAAAATTAAAAGAAGGGCTATAAGAAAATACAAAAAAATTCAAAAAGGTTATTAAAAAATCAAAAAAGTTAAGAAAAGGTTAAAAGAAATATAAACCTTGAATATATATGTTTTATATATATAGAGAATGCTGTATATATATGTATAATATATAATATAAATAAATATATATATATATGGTTGTAAATATATACGTAGATGTTTATGTATACTTAATTTTATTTTTAATAACTTAAACAAACAAAAATCTCTTAATCAACTTAATCGCAATTAGTATATCTTAATCACTTCTCTCACCCCCTAAATCCCTCGATCTCAATCCTCGTGTCTCTCTCATGTTTCCTCTCTTATCTCCCTCTTGGCATCCACTTCCTCCAATCACCACCACACACCTATCTCTCACTGTCCTTTCTCTCATTATCTCCCCTCTCTTGTACACCTAGCAGCCGGGCATGGGGAATCTTTCCCTCTCACGTCCCTCTCCATTTCACTGTCAACCCATCCAAGCCTATCTTCACCCATCTCTCTACACATCATCTCTTTCTCCCACGATCTCTCTCTCTCCCATCCCTTCCACGGCCACAACACCCACTGTCTCCACCTCCCTCTCTCTCTTCTCTCCACCTATTCCCTTCACCACTCCATCGCCATAAGCCTCCACAGGCCTCCCTTACCCTCACCGTCCCCACTCCCACCTGCTAACACCCAACAGCACAACCTGCCCCCGCTAAGCCATGCCCCTTGCTAACTTCTTTCTCCGCTAACTCCACGCCACGGCAACCACCCCGCCATCGTCTCCAACCGGCTGCACCACCTCCGTCAGAGCGCCCATGCCGTCCGCGAGCATCTCCGAGCGCCCCCGACCGTCACCCTCGCGAGCCACGTCCGCACACCGCAGAGCCCGTCGTGAAGTCCCCCAGGCAGCACCGCCACTGCGCCCACATACTCCGTCGCCACCGGCTGGCCGCTCCCAACCACCTCCGTTCCAGCCAGTCTCCACGCCCACGTCGTCCGCCTCGTCACCGCCACACAGGAGCCGCGTCCACGCCAGCCACGCTCGCCGTCGGGAAGCCCTCCACCGCCGTCCACCTCGGCTACTTCCATCCCCGTCGTCCGTCCGCCATCGTGAAGCCACCTTCCTCGGCATCTTTGTAGCCGCGGCCATCGCCACTTCACCACCGACGCCGCTGCTCACCGCTGCCGTCCACTTCCCCGGTGCATGCCGCCGCGAGCTTCACGCCGCACTCCACGCCCCGCCTCGCCGTCGCCGCTCACCACGCGCTCACCCCACCGCCGTCCTCGTTGCGAAGCCACCGTCCGCGAGCAACCACACCACCGGTGCACCCACGTCCACCTCCATCGCGTGAAGTCCCGCGCTGTTGCTCCTCCCTCCGACTGCCGCGACCGCCGTTGCCATCCTCCGTCCATCCGCCTCCGGTTCAACGCACCACCGCGAAGCCCCCCTGCACATCCCTCCGGCCGCCGCGAAGTCCCCCGCCGACCTTCCTCACCCGTGACTGCCGCCGACGCCACCGGCTGCCCACTGCCGGCCTCCTCCTTTCCCTGTCGTCTCTCTCTCTTTCTCCTCTTCCCGCCGTGTCTCTCTCCCCCACCTCTCTCTCACCTTCCCTCTCCCTCTCTCGATCTCTCTCTCCCCCTCATTCTTTTCTTATTTTTTTTAATCTCCCTCTCTCTTCTTTTCTCTCTCTCCCCCATCGTCTCTCTTCTCTCCCCCTCCGTCTTCTTCCTCCTCCCTCTGCCGTTCTCTTCCCCTCTCTCTTCCTCCACCTCCAGCCGCGGTTCTCTCTCTCTCTCTCCCCCTTTCTCTCTCTCTCACGCTCTCCCTCTCTCTCACACTCTCCCTCTCTCCATCCCACTTCTCTCCCCCCTCTCTGCTTCTCTTTCTCTCTCCCCCTCTCTTTCTCCCGATCTCTTTCCTCCCTCCGTCCCTCTCTCTCTCCTCACGGTCTCTCTCTCTCTTCTTCTCTCTCTCATCTCTCTCTAACCCGCCGCCTCCCTCTTTCTCTCTCTCTCTCCCTCTCTCTCTCTCTCTCTCTCTCTCTCACACACACACACTTTGTTATTTTTATTTTTTTCCCTTCCTGTTTTCCCCCTGCCGCGGTCTCTCTCCCCCTCTCTCTCTCTTTTCCCCCCTCTCTCTCTCTGCATCTTTCTTCCCCCCCTTACCCGATCTCTTTCCTCTCTCCCTCTCTCCCTCTCACTTTCTTTTCCTCTCTCTGCCTTCGCCGCCCCCCTTTCTTTCATTTTTTTATTATTTTTTTCCTCCCCAACTCTCTTCTTCTCTCACTCTCGGTTCTCTCTCCTCTCTCTTCTCTCTGTCTCACCCAATCTCTCCCTGCTCTCTTTCTTCTCTCTTTTTTTATTTTTTTATCTCTTCTCTCACACCCTCTCTCTCGTTGTCTCCCTCTCACTCTCTCTCACGTTCTCTCCCTCTCGATCTCTCTTATTCTCTCTTTTTTTTTTATTTTTTTAACATCCCCTCTATCTCCTCTCCTCCTATCCGATCTCTCTCACCACCTCCAGAACTCTTTCCTTTTTGTCTCACTCTCACGTGATCTTTCTTTGTTTTTTTTATCGTTGTTTCTCTCACTCCCTCTCCCTCTCTTGCTGTTTCTCTCTTCATTATTTTAATATCTACACTTCATGTGCACATGCCATGCACGTAGGTGGTTTGTATGTTTTTTTTTACTATTAGTGTATGCACCCTTCTTTGTCTTTATATAAGCTTACATGTACATCTTTATATATATTTACTTATTACATATATATATTATATATTATATCTTCTCTTCATCTGTTAGATCTAGGTGTATACCTATATATATATTTATATGCTAATATATTCATGTGCTTATATAATGTCTATGTTCATATTTATGGTTGTAATATATTTTTTATAATATATCTAATATGCTTATGTAATATGTTAATGCAGAAATAAAGGTGAGGCTTTCGGCCCAATTAGCGCTCCCACATGTTCCCGTACACGGGGAAGCCGTTTCATCCCACCGCTCGCCCTTGTGCTTGCATCGCCATCAGCGGCTTTATTTTTTTACTTTTATTATTTTGTTGTGTTTTTAGTTTGTTATTCAGTTATTACTGTTTTATCTTGTGAATTGTTATCATATTGTATCATCCGCTCTGATTTAATTTTATCTTATTTGTTCATTTTGCAGGGTAACCAGTCAAAAGCCCCCTTCTTCGACCAGTCGAACGAAGAGGAAGAAGGAACCTGCGCAAATCCCGCGATAAAGGCCAAGCGATCAATCAACCAGTTCGGGGCCCACGGTCCCTGGCGATCACACCACCAAACGCGTGCTTGTAGTAAATTTTATTTTCTGTCTATAATACCCGCGGATAGCTAAATCCCGGGTCTGTTTGTACTATAATCGGCTGCGGTGAGTCATTTCACTGTAGTCATTTACTTTTTGCACTTCCTTTCTGCACCTGTTATATTGTTGTTAAAACCCCGCACGGATCAATATCCTGCGGCGGTCTGCTTATTGTTTATATTCATGTTATTATTATTATGTGAGGAGTGATATGCCGTTCCAAATTTCGAGTCACGTATGTCTTTGTGTCCGCCAACTTCTATTACATAGAGTCTTAGGTTCGCACTCGGTATATAGAAAGCTGTCCTCGGAATGGTAGGTCACGCCTACCGGGAAGGGGTTCAGTTTGCGTGAGAGGGTCTTCGGATCCCGTTCTCCGCCCTGTACCGAGGTCGGTAAGTCTAGGCTCCACGTCCCCGTACAGAGTGACCTTTCAGGTCATACTCTCTACCGTCTTTTCTACATCATCCTTTCTACGCACGCGTTTTCATTTTCATCATTTTTTTACCCTTTCACTCAGAGAGGGAGAAACCCCATCTCTCTCTCTCAGTCCACCACGTGACGCGTTCACAGCGTCCTTCCATCAACCTTTCAGGGGATAACGTCGAATCGTAGTGGGCTGTTATAAGACTTGTTGCGAGGTCTCTTTGCAAACTGTACCCACGTCTCGCCGGTTGTCGCGCTTCGTTGTAGGTGTCTTCCCCCCTTTGCCTGGTGAGGATCCTTCTTTCACTTTGCAGACAAGGCCATGCGGCTGGACGACGGCAGTGGTCTCGTCAGTTTGAAGGCATGGCCAGTACGCCGGGGTGGCCTTCTTAATGAGTTGGCCTTGCGGTACTGCTGCCCCTCGTTGGCTTGTGCATGCCTGCTTGTTCCCTGTAACGGGTGGGCCTCGTTTCTCCATTGTCCCCTGTCTGAGCAAGGGTGGCTGGAGCAGCCGACCTAGTTTTCCTGGTGCAGTTCTTCTACCAGTGAAGCCCTTTGCTGGTCTGGGGGCTTTGTCCCTCTTCTCTGGCATAGGAGGCTTCTCCGTCGGCACCACAGAACAAAAATGGGTGCTGGGTGTCTGCTCCGAGACTCAACATGATCGTTGGCAGAGGACGGTGCCCGAGAAGTGAGTCGTTGAAGTCGTATATCACCATGGTCGAGCACGTTTTGTCTCTCCACGTACTTATATTTGGCCCATGTGTGGGTATTTTGTCAATTTCTGGCAGCTTGTATTTTGACTAAAGAAATATAAATTCTTTATTTTGAGTCAATGTTGTTGTGTACCTTTTACTGGAGTATTTTTGCGTGCTTTCTGGGCGGCTCTTCGCGCTCTCGTTCCGTAGTGTTCGCGTCCTCCATGGAAACCCTTAGGTTACCTTTCATTTTCAAGGGGAGCGGTGCTCGCCTCTAGGAAATCCTTAGGCTACCTTTTTATTTTCAAGGGGAGCGGTGCTCGCCTCTAGGGAACCCTTAGGCTACCTTTCTGTTTGTAAGGGGAGCTGTGCTCGCCTCTAAGAAAACCCTTAGGTTACCTCTTCATTTTCAAGGGAAGCGGTGCTCGCCTCTAGGAAAACCCTTAGGTTACCTCTTCATTTTCAAGGGGAGCGATGCTCGCATCTAGGCAACCCTTAGGTTACCTTTTATTTTCAAGGGGAGCAGTGCTCGTCTCTAGGGAACCCTTAGGTTACCTTTTGTTTTCAAGGGGAGCAGTGCTCGCCTCTAGGGAAACCCTTAGGTTACCTCTTCATTTTCAAGGGGAGCGATGCTCGCCTCTAGGGAACCCTTAGGTTACCTCTTTGTTATTCGTAAAGTAACTTATCTTAGTGGAGTACGGCTAGTGACGATTCACGGGAAGTATTTCCTGAGGTTGACGGAGTTCCACGTCTGGGGTACCTCTCCCCCCCCCCCAGCATCCCTAGCCTATACGTTCCTTTGCCGAGTGTTTCTGCTACTCTGTATGGGCCTTCCCAGTTTGGTGCGAGCTTTCCTGCGACTCCTCGTGGGTCAGCCACGCTTGCTCGCCGTAGGACTAGATCACCGGGGAAGAAGTGTCGCTCCTTAACTCGGGCGTTGTAGTATTGAGCCAGTTTCTGCTGATATGCCACAAGTTTTACCTGGGCGTTGGCTCTTCCTTCTTCAAGTAAGTCTAGGTTCTCTCGCATTGCTTGGTTGTTCTTGCCTTCATCAAAGTGTCCCACTCGTAGCGAGGGGTTGGATATCTCCACCGGGACCACTGCCTCAGCCCCGTAGGCGAGAAGAAAAGGTGTCTCTTCGGTGGCGACTCTGGTAGTGGTCCGGTGGGCCCATAGAATGCTAGGGATCGAGTCGATCCATGAGTCGCCTACTTGGTCCATGCGGGTCTTGATGCGATGGAGGAGAGTTCGGTTAGCATTTTTCACCAACCCATTGGCTTGGGGGTGCCCCACCGAGGTGTAGTGGTTCCAGATCCCCAACTCTGAGCACTTTCCTTGAAAGGCAGTGCTCGCGAACTGTCTACCGTTGTCGGTTGTGAGAACCCTAGGGATGCCAAATCGGCAAATGATGTTTCGCAGCACGAATCTCCAAGCTGCTTCACTTGTTATCTTCCCCAATGGTTCAGCTTCGACCCATTTGGTGAAGTAGTCGATGGCGACTATGAGGAACTTCTTCCTCCCTTGCACTTCAGGGAAAGGTCCCAGTATATCAATTCCCCACCAAGCGAATGGGCGAGGCTCTGTCAGAGTGTGGAGTTGCGTAGCTGGCTTGTGGTGAAGGTGAGAATATTCCTGGCATTGAGGGCACCTTCGAACATAGTCGAGACAGTCTCGCTGTAGGGTGGGCCACTAATACCCTTGCCGGATCAGCGTCCGTGCGAGTGCTCACCCTCCCACGTGACTTCCGCAGAGTCCTTCATGGACTTCTTGGATGGCCTGGTTGGCCTCCGTGGGGAAGAGGTATTTGAGTAGAGGGGTTGAGATGGGTATTTGTCCTTCAGTCCTTCATCTTTGCTGTCACACATTCAGGGGTATGCCCCATAGATTTTGTAAATATTTTTTCCACTATCAATAAAATTTAGACCGGGTACTATTGGAGGATTTAGCACACATTGTGCTATCCTTCAATAGTCTCTCCTCGGTCTCGTTTATTAAAAAAAAAGTAGAGGGGTTGAGAGGGACCGGCGATATAACCGGCCGTCCACCATGGTGAAGTGGGCCGCTCTTGCTCGTGTGCGTCGCGCCTCGGCATGGTCGCTCAGGAGTTGTTGCTGAAGGAGGAAATCGAGGAGAGGATCCATCCAGGAAGGTTCGCAGTCGATGGCATTTACCTGGAGCGCCGGATCATCTATGCTCGGTGCTGATAACTCCTCGATCAGGGCCGATCTCGAACTGGAGACTGCGGTGGCTGACGCTAGGCGGGAGAGAGCGTCTGCTCGGACGTTCTCTTCGCGTGGGATGTGGATTACCTCAAAGCGGGCGAACTCGCTCGCCGTTACCTTGGCCTTTTCTAGGTACTTCATCATGGAGGGGTCGCGGGCCTCGAACTCTCCCCTGACCTGGTTGGCGATGAGCATGGAGTCGCTGTACGCTCGCACACTTGACGCTCCCAGGTGCTTTGCCATGCGTAGCCCAGAGAGGGGAGCCTCATACTCGGCCACATTGTTCGTGGTCGGGAAGTTGAAACGCATGGCATACTGTGGCTCCAAACCTTCCGATGAGAGTAAGACCAATCCTGCGCCGCTGCTCGCCGCACAGGAAGATATGTCAACGTATAGCTCCCAGGTGGGCCCCGAGGACTGCTCGGGCGCGTCCTCGGCGGGTAGGGTGCATTCGACGACGAAGTCAGCGAGAGCTTGGGCTTTGATTGCTGTCCTCGGTCAGAACTTAATGTCGAATTCTCCTAACTCGATGACCCACTTGACCAGCCTTCCGGAAGCATCAGGATTCTGAAGAATTTGCCGGAGAGGCTGATCGGTGAGGACGACGGTGGGGTGAGCCAAGAAGTATGGTTGTAGCTTGCGAGTAGCTGTGATCAGCGTGAGGGTGAACTTTTTAGTCCGCGAATACCGAAACTCTGGTCCTTGTAGTGCTCGGCTAACATAGTAGATGGGCTTCATGACTCCTACTTATTCCCGCGCAAGCACAGCGCTCATGGTGTTGGACGTCACGAACAAGTATAGGAGTAGCTGCTCTCCCCTTTGAGGTTTGGCGAGGACATGAGGTGTCGGCAGGTAGCGTTTCAATTCTTTGAACGCCTGTTCGCACTCCTGGTCCTAGTCGATCTATCCCTTCTTTTCTGGTGCCAGGTTGGCTTGCTTGATCAGTCAGAAGAAGGGGAGCCACTGTTCGGCGGCTCGGGACAGGAACTGGGCCAGGGCGGCGACGCACCCGATGAGGCATTGTACGTCCCTCACCCATTTCGGCCGCTCCATCTCTAACACTGCTCTGATCTGGTCGGGGTTGGCCTCGATTCCTCAGTGGGTGATGAGGAAACCTAGAAATTTTCTCGACCGCACCCTGAACGCACATTTAGCAGGGTTGAGTTTCATATTGTACCTTCTGAGTGTGGCGAAGGTCTCCGCCAGGTCGCCCAAGTGCTCGGCTGCTCGGAGGCTTTTCACGAGCACGTCGTCGATGTAGACCTCCATGTTGCGACCAATCTGTGAGTCGAACATGTGGTTAACTAGGCGTTGATATGTAGCTCCAGCGTTCTTCAGTCCAAACGGCATGCGAGTGTAGCAATATAGGCCGTGGTCGGTGACGAACGCGGTCTTATCTTGGTCGGGCTGGTGCATGCTGATTTGATGGTGCCCAGATAGGCGTCGAGGAAGCTCAACATCTCGTGCCCGACCGTAGCATCGACCAGTTGGTCGATCCGTGTCATAGAGAAGCTGTCTTTGGGCGTGGCCTTGTTGAGGTCGGTGTAGTCTACGCACATCCGCCATTTTCCGTTGTTCTTGGGCACTAAGACCATGTTGGATACCCAGTCTGGATACTAAGTAGGCCGGAGTAGCCCTGATCGCAGCTTTTCTCCTACTTGCTCCCTAATGATGGCATGTCGCTCGGGGTTGCAACACCTTCGGCGTTGCTGTACCGGGCGGCAGGTGGGGTCCAACCTTAGTTGGTGCGTGATGACCTCCGGAGGGATTCTGGGGAGTTTATCCTCAGACCAGGCGAACACATCCTGGTTAGTCGTGAGGAAGCTTGCGTACGCTTGCCTATCGTGCTCGGTCAGGGTAGCGCCGATCTTCAGTGTTATGCTTGGGCCGTCCCCAAATTGGATGAGATATAAGTCCTCAGCCGGCGCGCTCGTGCTCCGGCCTGGATCTTCGGTCCTTGCCCTCTTCTCCGGTGGTACTTCTTCGGGGCGTCGATCATGGGTGGAGATAAGATAGCACCTCCTGGACTCCCGCTGATCACCCCGAACTTTCCCTACCCCACGGGGGGTGGAAAATTTAAGCTTCTGGTGGTAGGAAGAAGGGACACCTCGAAGCATGCCGAGGATTCCTCGGCCGATGATAGCATTGTACCCTGTCATTGCACGAACCACAGTGAAGTCAGCGAGGAAGGTTACCTCTTTTGGTGCCGTCCCGAACGTGATCGGGAGCGAGATACGCCCTTCTGGGTGGATAGTCGTGCCGGAGAACCCATACAGCGGCGTGTGTAATGGCGCGAGTCGTGATACATCCACACCCATGAGTATAAGATAGTCGTACGCAATAACGTCGGGTCCGCTTCCATTATCTACCAGAATGTGACGTACAGTACATTGGTTGATGGTGGCAGAAACCACCAGAGCATCAGAATGGGGCGTCGTGATGCCTTCCAGTTCATCCTCAGAGAAAATTATGGGGTCTCCTAGATGACCTGAGGGGGAGAGCCCCCGTGGGGTGCCGTCACCATGGTCCGCCGTGTTGATGGCCGTCACGTACCGTCGCCTTCTGCTTGCGCTATCACCTCCCGCGGCAGGCCCTCCAGAGATCATCATGATCTCTTTCCCGTTGGGCTGGGTGTCGATCGGGGGAGGTGTCTTCTGTCGTCTCTCGGCGGCTTTGGCGAGGAACGTGTCGAGGAGTCCTCGGCGGACGAGGTCTTCGATGGCATCCTTCAGGTTGATGCAGTCGACGGTGTCGTGACTGTGGTCACGATGGTAGTGACAATATCTCTTCTTGTTCCTCGATCTCGGGTCTGGCTTCATCCGTGGGGACCATTTGAGGAATGGCTCCTCGCGGATCTCCATCAAGATCTGGTTGGGCGGGACCGTCATAGGTGTATAATGGCAGTAGCCACCCCTTTCTTTGTCGGAGTGGTCGCGGCGGTCCCCGTCGGGTCGCTCCCACTTGCTCCGACACTCTCGTGGTGGGTCGGCGGCTCTCTTTCGATCGGGCTGGTCAGTCTCTGCCACCCGACGCAAGGTCGCGGTGTTCTCCTCGCAGTGTGCATGCTTCTGGGCTAGCGCGAGGAGGTCTGGAAGGGTCGTCGGGGCTTCGACTCCGAGCGCGAGCCGGAGGATGTGGTCCTACGTCCCCTGGGTAAGTGCCGTGGTGGCAATGCCGACGTTGAGGTGGGGGATGCGGAGTGCCTTCGCGCGGAAGCGGGAGATGTAGTCCCATAGCGTTTCTTCTTTCCCCTGCCTGAGGGCGAGCAGGGTTTCAGTAGATTTGGCTACCTTTCGGCAGCCCACAAAGTTCTCCTTGAACAGCTTTTTGAGCTGTTGGAAGGAGGAGATCGTCCCGACCGGCAGGGACTCGAACCATGCTCGGGCGTTCTCCCGGAGCGTTGTGACGAACGTATTTTATGGTATCCGAGGCCCAGTGAAACACCAGGTTGGGACTCGAAGCCGTGCAAGTGGTCGGACGGGTCGGTGGTGCCATCGTAGGAGGCGAATGACGGTAACTGGAGCTTTGGCGGGATCGGGGCTTCCATGATCTCCTTGGAGAAGGAAGCATGGAAGTCTAGGTCGTCATCGATGAGGCTGCGATTCCTGACGGCCAAGAGGACGTCGTCCAGGTACCGGACCTTGTCCTCTATCTCGTCGAACCGTTGGAGCCGGCGGTCCATTTCTGGGTTGGAGTGGAGTGGGCTGCGTACCTTTGGTGCAGGCACGCTGCGCGACCGTCGGGTCCTTGCGACGGAGGCATGGGATGCCTCCCGTACCTGCCGGAAGTTTTCTCCGGTCTGTCCTCCTTCGCCCTCCTGTCGCTCAGGTGGGGCGTGTTGGGGCCTTATCCTCTGGTCCCGAAGCTCTCGGCAGAATTCTTCCAAGGCTCGGATCTCCTAGCGGAGCTCATTTAGGTCACCTGGGGTGACCTCTTGTTAGGGGGGAGCGGAAGAAGCTTCCTGCGATCCCCGCCGAGAGTTGGGTCCCTGGTGGGAACCCCGCCCCCGGTTGTTGGCGTTGCGGAGGCTTCCACGGGGCGCCATAGCCTTTCGCTCTGATTCCCACAGACGGCGTCAAGAAGTGTAGCGATAGGAAAATGGTTCCTAGGACACGTACCACCTTCTCTATTTATTTGTTGGGGAAGTCGTCTCGCGCCCGTGGAGGCCTGCAAACACCAAGAAACCAAGGAGGCGTCAGAAGGAGTCCCGGGTGTTATCCTAGGGGACAACCCTCCGATGCTTAAGTCAGCAAGGGATCAATGAGCAATAAAGAAGAGCAAAGTGAGGGAGAAGTAGAGGCCATATATAGTAGACGGTCCAAGAGGTGCGTAGATCCTCTGCACGTGTGCTCACCACTCCCAGCGGGTGCTCGGAGAGTGCTCGTTGGATGGTAAGACTGTGCAGAAGAAGGATTCTCTCTGGATGTGGCGGATAGCCTCTCTGTAGTCGTGGTGCTTCTGATTGCTCTATTCTCAGTGGGAAGCTCTTTGGTGAAAGTATCCACCGTGTCTCTCATCTTGCATAATAGTATGGGATTTAGTAGAGGAATCTATCGTCTCTCTTCTCTTCTGTCGATGTCCCTTTTATATGGGTTGTCCTGGAGCGAGGGACCTCATCCCTTGAGAGGGAATGGTCTGCTTAGTAGAGTAACGTTCTCCCGCTATATTGACGGGAGTTTCCCGTTGAAGGCTGGTACAGTTCATTTCAACCATCGTCAAATACTTTTACTTCTAAAAAGTAATTTAATTTTTAAACTTTAAAAACTAATACAACTAATATATTAACAAGGTTTGATCATGTGTTTTTTTATGGCACAATATAATTTTATTATTTGATTTTTATTACGTGCACAGTGCGTTCCTTTGACTAGTATATTATATATATATATATATATATATATATATATATATATATATATATATATATATATATATATATATATATATGACTGTTTTGTTCGGTACGATGAACATGCATTTAATATCTATTTTAAAAGTTAATATTTAAATCTATACTTTCTATATATATATATTTTGTTATTTTCATATGAATAGCACTGGTCACTATAAATAGGATCTTTATATTATGTTGCTACAAAGTCATATGCGTGCTGGAAATTTTATTTCTTTACATTGCGTCCCACAGATCTGCGAATTATATACTCACCTTACTTTATTCATATATGCATCTACTTTTGCAAAGTATCATGAATATTATTTTTTGAGTACTCTAGTGACTATCGTCTTTCAACACGCATTTGCCCATCAAATATTATATAATTATAATGTATCTTTAGTTTTAAGGTCCTAAATTTTTTAAAAATTAAAAAAAACTTGATAATCTATCTATTTAACTGAAAACCCTCAAAATCTTTAAATCTTTGATAAAAAAGTCCCTTGGATTATTGGCCATTCAAAAATCAGAATATTCCATAGTATTTTTCCCTGACATGTTAAGTTTTATATTTCCCATATTATCATCTCTCTCTCTCTCTCTCTCTCTCTCTCTCTCTCTCTCTCTCTCTCTCTCTCTCTCTCTCTGTGTGTGTGTGGCCCGCATCCCACTTTCGAATGTAGCCGCCCGCTTCTCGTCGGAAGCCGCTCCTCAGACATCGAACTCCTCTCGCCGACCTTCGCCTTTCTCATTCCGTACACCACTCATAGGTGGACAAGTCTTGGAGAGGGATTGTGGGAGCTGAGTGGGGTGAGAAAGGGATCGAGCTGGGAAGCGAGTAACCGGAGGGTAGAGGTAAGTCCGGGATTTGGTGGGAGGGCAGGGGAGGGGGTGCAGGCTGGAGGGTTGCGAGGGTTGGCTGGAGGTGGAGGGTGACAGTTTCACCGCTTGGTGAGTGCAGCACATGTTCAGGTCCACCATTCACACTGACATGCCACAGTCGACCCCTCCTCGGCCTATCGACGGCATGGAAACTGATAGGTTGAACCCGTTCACTAGACTCACGCCGTAGTCATGAAAGGGTGATTGGGTCGTGCCCAACATCATCTCCACCACTGTGACTGGGGGGTCTCCCCCTGATGTCCTTGTATTGTAGCAGGGCGATGCAATCGCCGATCTCACAGGAGACCCTGTCCCCTGATTGGCCCCATATCCTATCTGACCAGCCGCAGGGGACCTCGAAGTATGCCACCTCACCATTGTGCCCTCTCTCACTCTCTCCCTACTTGCTCTCTCTATCTCTCGCTGGCATCGAAGAGGGCCACCGCATCCTCTCTCACTTTCCTCCCCTCCCCCTCTCTCAATCTCTGTACACACACTCTCTATGTACGCACAAGTCTCTTTACACCTCTCTCTCTCTTATGCCAAAGGGGACCATTGTACCTCTCTCACTCTCTCCTTGCTCTGTGTGCGTGCGTGTGTGTGTGTGCCGCCGATGCTAGAGAGGGCCAAAGGTAGGCATGGATAACCCACATCGGTGTTAATGCTGCCTCACATGGGGAGGTGCGGATCACCCGTATCGCTTTCTCCTCCATCCCCTACGGCCACTGCCCCCAATTCTTATAGAAGGTCCGTTGGCGGGAATTCGATGGAGCATAGAACTCAACTTCTTGTGTATGTACTTGAACGCCAGATGGTGCGGCTTCACGTTGACAGAGAACCTATCCAATCTCCGTCAACTTCATGATGTATTCTCATGCCCCATCAACGACGTTCAATCGTCCCCGTATGACGGAATTCTCTCATGATGCTCTTGCCATGTGTACGTGGATGGCAGGTCCTTGGGGTCGTAGTTCCCGACGACCTCACGACAATAAGCCCCTCTCTCTCATGACCTCTGCTCTGATGTCCTCTCTCTCTACATGGGGTGGGGGGTTGACGACACCAGGTGGGAGAGATTCCCCCTCCTACGCCCTCTCTATGCATCTCTCTCCCTTTAGGGAGGGAGAATGACGACATCGGGAGGGAGGGGTTTCCCCTAGGATGTCCTCTCTCTCTCTCTCAGGTGAGAGATATTATGGTCTTTTTTCTCTTTTCCCTAGTTAGGTTAACCTATCCAAACTTGATCTCATGGTGAGATATGATAAGGACTTTTTCATATAATGGAGAATATTCTAGAGACTTCTAACTAAATGGATAGATCACATTAACTTTTTTTTGTAATTTTTAAAAAATCTGAGACTTAAAACTAAAAATCCCTAAATATAAATATATGCACCCCATATTGGCTAAGCTTCCCACTCTTGCGAATAATTGTGTCGATGCCCAGCACCCACGAAGAATCACTTTTGAATGGGAATGTTAATTTGCCACGTTATGATCGATGAGGGTCGAGGACACTTTGTTGCTGGAAGTATCCCTCGTCGGTATTAGATAGAAGAAGGAACTTTCGTGGTCATCTTGACCCATCAGAGAGCGAGGAACTTATGAAGCTTCTCCCTTGGTGTTCCTTTTGGGGGCACATGATGGTGCATGCCTTCTTTTATTTTCCTCTTGCTTTATATATATATATATATAGATGCTGTGAAGTTTCCTTCAAAGGTACTTAACTGCCTTCCTGGTCATTGTGAAATAGTACTTTGTGACCGGATCTCTTCAGTACCTTTGAGAAACAACATGACAATCCATTTTCTAATTAAGGTAGCCGCGGAGATGCTTGCAGAGACTTCACCTTATGGCCGGTTATGTTTGTGCAGCTCCAACACTCGAAAGAAAAAGCTGGTAACAGCTGGTGATCTCGGGCGCGAAGGCTGATGAGAATTAGAGGTAGTAAAAAAGAGTGGCAGGTAAACAAGGTTTATGCTCCATAGTGGGTCAGGTTTAAAAAGAATTTATGAAAAAAATGTCATACAAAGTTGAGTAGAGTAGAGTAGACTTCCTATCAGAAAAAAGAAAAAAGAAAAGAGAAGAAAAGCTTAAGAAGACACAAACCGTATGACTCAATTACAAGCCTGATCATAGGGTGAAGACTAGAGACCTCCCTATATCAAAGATAGAAGAGAAAACAAAAACTACCCATGAGTGCAGAGGATCCACTTCTTATGAAGAGAGGAATGGCTGTTGATACACAATTAACTGACACAATCATTAAGATTTAAGATTAATGAATTCCCATGACCTTAGGGCGGCTTTGATAACCGACTTGTCGGCCGGTTATCTCAACCGGGGGACAGGTGGGCCCCGCCTCCCTCTCACCTCCCCTCACACATAAGACCATAACCGGGGTCGGGTGGCTTAATCGACCCTTCGGGGTCGATTAACCTACCCTTACCCGGTTATCAAAATCACCCTTAGTGAACTGGACCCAATCAACATGTAGAACAATCCAATTTTTTTCCACAAAAATTATGATTTGACTGCACATTGACCAAATCTCCTACTTGAAAGAGTCATACTCCCCTAAATGGATGCAAATCTTACCCGCTTGAGTCCATCATAGATGGTATGTTTCTCACCTTTTAGTGTCTCTTTGATATCGGGGTGGGGTTAGTTTATTCGGCTCATTTGGCTCGAATAACCCACGGTACCCACCCCACCCCACCCCGGTTAATTTTTTTGTGCGTGAGAGATGGGTATGGACTCACAAGTTCTCTTTCATCGGTTAAACTATTCTAATCAGATATCAAATTAAAGATACCCTGAAATTCAAAACAACGTCTCAAACATAGTTCCAAACAATAATAGAAAGCTAAGACAATAAGTAAAGGTCGTCTCACAGTCAGGGTTTGTCGTCTCGATCGACCCGTCTGTCCCGATCACGGGTTGGGACAGGTCGGGTCGATCCCAACTCGGTCCATCTCGATCCATCTCGTTTTATATTAAAATAAAAAAGGATATATATATATATATAATTATAGAATAAAATAGAAAAAGATATTATATATATAATATAATATAATATTAAATTAATGAGGTGACCCAGTGACGACTCATAACCCGGGCGTCCCGCCCACAACTTGGATCGGGTCAGGTCGTGCGGGTCGAGACGACCCGCACCGGATCGATAAACCCTACTCCCAGCATATTCATATTTTACTTTGTATATCCACTTCTAATTTACTTGTGAAAGGACACAACAACTATAGACTCTTGGCGCACGTAGATTCCTAATCTCAAAAGCTTGAGACATTAAATGGGCATAATTGCAATTTTTAGGCTTGTTGCACGATGTGAGAAGTTGAAGAGAGCCCATCTCTCCTACGACATATATACAATATATATATAAGTATAACACCCCCAAAGGCAAGGATGACCAATGACCAATGACCAATTATTAGTAGGATACAAAGGAAGGAGAAAGAGGGAAAGTCTAGGAGAAAATCTTAGTAGAGGAAGGAGAAAGAAGGAAAATCTATCCAAGGGAAAAAATCTTAGTAGGACCTGCAAGATCCTTCTCTTACACCCCCTTCAAATTCATAGGGGATTATACACTGAGCATTTACAAATAAGTTCTTTGAAGCGCGGAATCATCTGAGACTTCGTGAAGAGATCAATAAGTTGCTCAATGAAGGAAATGCGTGGAAAGGACAAAGGGCCAGAGAGATGGAACCGACTACACAGATGCATTCGGAGCGTCGAGAGACTCGGGGAGATGGATATATGATAATGCAGAAAATGAGCTCACTGCAAGATGGGGCACAATGGTCTAGCAGCTGGCGCAATGGACCGATAACCGGTAACAAAAGATCAGGACATAATGGATAGGGCAGCGGGCAGAGGGGCACGCGAGGTTGCTGGGTAGCTGGTGGTAATGGCAACTGTAGGAGCGATAGGCAGATAGGCAGGCAACGGCGTCGAAGTTGGAGAGAGAGAGAGAGCTACGACTGTAGTGGAGTAGCAGGCGAAGGGCGTAAGAGGTCGCTGGACAGCCGGTGGTGATGGCATCTGCAGGAGCAACAGACGGTGACGACGGCAGGAGCCTCGACCACTTCCTGAGAGGCTGTAGGGGTAAGCAGGGCGTGGGCAGACTGAGCAGAGCGAGTGACAGTGCTAGTGAGGTAGTAGGAATGAGCAGGGCGAAGAGTCACCAGTGAACAGCAAGGCGGATGATGCGGTCGGCGTTGGAGAAAGGATCGACGGCAGCTCCAGGACGCGAACATGACTGGATAACCACTGCCTCGGGCAGCTCGACCTCACACCGGACGGTCTCTCACCGGGCGACACTCTATTCTCACAAGGGAGAAGGAGGGAAGGGAGGGTGGTAAGAGGAGAAACTCTTACGTGAATGCAACTTTCTTTCAATCTACATATGAAAACCTTACACCCTAACCCCCTTTATATAGGAAAGGCTATAACAATCATACCCTTAATCTTCAGCTAATAGTATTTATGTCCTAGCATAATAAAACAAAACTCAACAACCACTTTTGACTTTGACACAATAAAATAAAATAGTTGGACTTTGGTGGTTAATAATACAAATACCACCATAAAAATAAAAATACACACAATACACATAATACCAAAATACAAACAAATACGTACTCAGGACGTCGAGTCTTCAAATGAGTCTCCGAGCCACAAGCTCGGTGCGGTCGGGGCGGTGCGGCGTCGGCTCCGAGTAGTGGGTCCGGTAGTGGGCCCGGTGTCCCCACCAACCCTCCCGGGGCGACTGGAAGTCGACTCCGTCGAGTAAGGTGCGTCACTGCTCTGGTAGTGCTCCAGCAGGTCTAGATCGAGGCGATGGAGATCTTCCCGGCTGATCCAGGAATCATCAGAAGGTGGTCGGTCCCACCAGCGGACAAGGTAGCGTTGGCACACCCGGCTCCGTGTAGCTGTCACCTGCTCATCCAGTATCCTCTCAATTTACTCGCACAGTGCTCTCGAGGTTGTGGGACGCACAGGGATGGGCTCACTCTCAATGGGAGGAGAAGGCTCGAAAGGGTCACTAGGAATCGTTCTGGGTTCCTTGTAGGCCACTAGGTCTGCCACATTAAAAGTAGAAATAATCCCATATTCGGGAGGTAAGTCCACAACATAAGCATTTGGAGCCAATCTTCCGCAGTATTGAGAAGGGACCATCACTACGGGCTTGCAACTTTTTAACGGCTCCCGAGGGGAGTCGTTCGGGTCGAACCCGGACCATAATCAAGTCACCTTCTTGAAATTTATGGTGACGCCTATGCGAATCAGCCAATCGTTTATAGGTCTCATTACTAAGATTTATTTGCTTGCTAATTGACTCATGCAGACTTTTAACATGATGTGCAAATTCCTCAGCTGACTTGGATGTTCTAGACTCGAGGGGAAGGGGAATGAGATCCACAGGTTTCCTAGGTTTGTATCCATGCACGACCTCAAATGGACTCATACCTATAGACCTATTGACAGAGCTATTGTATGCAAATTCGGCTCTGGACAAGAGAAAATCCCAAGTGCCAGAATGATCCCCTACAGGACACCTCAGTAAGTTTTCTAAACTCTTATTGACGACCTCTGTTTGCCCATCGATTTGTGGGTGATAGGCAGTGAAAATTTTAAGCTTAGTGCCAACTAGGTGTCAAAGTGTCTTCCAAAAGTAACTAGTGGACCGGACATCTCGGTCAGACACTATGGATTGGGGGAGACCATGCAGACGTACGACTTCATCAAAGAATAGGTGAACTACTCTAGATGCGTCCGATGTTTTGGAACATGTAATGAAATGGGCCATCTTAGAGAACCTATCAACGACCACAAAGATGGAGTCGTGTTTGTGAGCAGTGCGAGGTAATCCAAGGATGAAATCTATGCTCACATCAACCTAGGATCTATCAGGAATGGGGAGAGGAGTGTAAAGACTAGTATTCTGTTTGACATGTTTGGCCATTGTGCACGTCCTACACTGGGCTACAATCTTGGCCACATCTTTCTTCAGGCCAGGCCAGTAAAAATACTCATCCACATAATGGATGGTCTTGTTACGTCCAAAGTGACCAGCAAGATCTCCAGCATGCATTTCCCAAATCAGGAAGTCCCGTATAGAAGTCTTCGGGATACAGAATTACTGTCCTTGAAAAAGAAAACCATCTTGGAGTAGATAGTCAGTAAATGCTGTCGAGGTTCCAGCGGACAAGGCAGAGTAGGCAGGGCCAAAGTCGGGACACTCTCCATAGAGTTCCATCATGTAGTCAAATCCAGTGACCTCTACCCGAACAGTGGAAAGAAGGGAGACCCTTTGATTCAAGGCGTCGGCCACCTTATTTTTTTTTCCAGTCTTATGTTTTAGGACAAATGTGAAAGACTGGAGGAATTCTACCCACCGACCATGCCTAGGGTTTAAGCCCTTCTGAGAGCTAAGGAATTTCAGAGCCTCGTGGTCCGAGTATAAGACAAACTCTTGAGGTAAGAGATAATGTCTCCAGTATTTGAGAGCTTGGACCACGGCATAAAACTCCTTATCATAGGTAGAGTAATGAAGCTTTACATCAAAAAGCTTCTCGCTGAAATAAGCCACAGGGTAGCTTTCCTGACTAAGCACTCCTCATATACCTACGCTAGAGGCATCATAGGATATCTCAAAGGCTTTGGAAAAGTATGACAGGCGGAGGATAGGGGCTTTGGTCATGAGCTTCTTTATAACAGAGAAAGTCTGGGAGGCGGCTTTGGTCCACTCAAAATTCTCCTTACAGATGCAATCCGTAATGGGTGCCATAATGGTGCTAAAACTCTTTATGAAGCGTCTGTAAAAAGTGGCTAGCCCATGAAAACTGCGAACGTCATGGACGTTCTGGGGCTCTGGCCAATCTACTAAGGCTTGGACCTTGGATTGGTCCATCGACACTCTTTGACTCGACACCACAAATCCGAGGAAAGTGACCCGATCTGTCATGAATTCACATTTCTTAAGGTTGGCATATAGAGTTTATCTCCTCAAAGTCTCGCAGACTTCCCTCAAATGCTGGATGTGGTTCTGAGGGTTGTGGCTATAGATGAGAATGTCGTCAAAGTAGACGACAACAAATCGACCAATGAGAGGGCGATGGACTTCCGTCATAAGCCTGATAAAAGTACTGGGGGCATTGGATAGCCCAAATGGCATGACGAGCCACTCGTACATACCTTCTTTTGTTTTGAAGGTTGTCTTCCACTCATCCCCTAGTCGGATTCGGACCTGGTGGTAGCCACTTTTTCAAGTCAATCTTTGAAAAGATGGTGGCTCCACTCATCATGTCAAGCATGTCATCAAGACGGGGAATGAGAAATCTATACTTGACAGTGATTTTGTTGATGGCGCGAGTGTCAACACACATCCGCCAGGTGCCATCTTTCTTAGGTGTGAGCAAGGCAGGAACAACACATGGGCACTTCCTCACCTTGAGGAAACCCTTTTGAATAAGGTCCTCGATAATTCTTTGGAGCTCAGCATGTTCCTAGGGGTTCAGCCGGTAATAAGGAAGGTTGGGTAGGGTGGACCCGGGGACAAGGTCAATGGCGTGTTGTACATCACGCATGGGAGGGAGTTGTGAGGGCAAGTCCTTAGAGAAGATGTCTTGGAAGTCCTGCAGGATTGTCTGGACTTCAGGTGGGACTGCGACTCGGGACTCCTCGGGTGTGATGGTGACGACAATAGCCCAAACAGGGGCACCCTCAGCAACCTCTCGGTTTAGCTCTCGGACATTGATGAAGTTAAGGCGCCTAACTAGGTCGTGACCAACCTTGAGGGCCTTGGGAACGGGTGTGATAGAGGTAGGAGAAGGGGGAGTGAGAAGTTTCCCTTCATTGGGAGTTCGGGGACTCTCCTGAACCTTGGGGGTTCCAGTGGGGGTGAAGGTGGAACTCTTTCCTGATGTCACCTTTGGGGGTGTCGGGTACAACTATATTTTCTTCCCATTGTGTGAGAAGGAACACTGATTGGACTGACCAAATATAGTAAGATCTACATTATAAATCCATGGTCGTCCTAGAATGATGCTTCTGACCTTCATAGGCACCACATCGCATAAGATCTGTCCTTGGTAGGACTGGAATTGGATGGGAATGACACATGTAGTGGTGACTGGGATAGAAGTGTCGTCAACCCAAGTCACGTTGTATGGCCTAGGATGGGGGTGGGTAGGTAGACCTAGACGAGAGATAAAGTCTAAAGAGACTGCATTGATATAGCTCCCGTTGTCAAAGATCACCTTGCAGGGTTGAGTCTTCACCATGATGTGGGTTTGGAAGATGGAGGTTCGACGCCAGCCGTCCTCCTGGGGGTGTGTTAAGATGCAACGAACTACACCCAATCTTCCCTGGCTGTAACTCTCGGTAATATCTCCCACTTATATGTACTCGACATGCATGCTATCAAATCATGCATCCATCTCCTCAAATTGGGCGATGAGGTCAGGATCGGCCATATATCTCTCAATGTCTTCTCCTTCCTGAGGTGGAGGCTCCATAGGCTGGGGGTCGGTGATGACCAAGGCTCGGGTGGGGAAATTGGTGGCAACATGCCCTAGGTTATGGCACCTAAAGCAGCGAATTCCTGAGACAGGGACTGGTTGGGAGGTGCTAGGGATGACTCCCTTTCCCTTGTCATCTCTCCTATCAGTTGGCGGAGGGTACTCCAGCCTGAGCACAGCAGCGGGTGCAGGTAAGGGGTTGTGGACATGCAAAATTACACGCCCATACGTCCCAACCAGTCTAGCATCAACAACAACTCCAACTAAAGAAACTGCGAAGAAGAGAGGGCCATCCGGACTCTCCGAACACACACACATTACCGTGAAGCCATCTCCGGAGTCACGACAGTGAAGAGGAATCAACCACCAAGAGCCTTATAATCCGTGGGCCTCGAAGAAAATAGAATGGGCCATAACTTGCGCTCTCAACGGGCTCAGACTGCCCGTTTAGGCCTTCAGCGGCACACCCTTGTGCCCCCTTCAATGACACACCCAGGGCCCTTCAGCGGCACGCCCCTGGTGGCCTTCAGCGGCACACCCTTGAGCCCCCTTCAGCGGTACGCCCAGGGCCCTTCAGCGGCACGCCCTTGGTAGCCTTCAATGGCACACCCTTGTGCCCCCTTCAGCGGCACGCCCATGGGGTGCTTCGTCGGCACACGCCCAGGCCGCCCCTTCGTCGGCACATCCTGTGTCCCCTTCAGCGGCACACCCCTTTTTGGCCCTCCAGCGGAACGCCATTGAGCCCTTCAGCGGTACGCCCTTTTGGCCCTCCAGCGGCACGCCATTGAGCCCTTCCGCGGCACGCCCTTAAGCCCATTCCGCGACACGTCCATCCAACCCCTCTAACAGCACGCGTTGGTGGCCCTCCAGCGGCACGCTTGCCGTGTCTGCTAGCGGCACGCCGTCCTGACTCTTCAGCGGCACGCCTTGCAGACGAAATCTTACGCCCATGCCCTAGATATTCTTGGCACGCAGTGGGCTGTCCGAGGTGTCGGCCGGAGGTTGGGCCACGCAGGCTACTCCTCTGCCACCAAGGATGGAGAAGGTCAAACCCCATCATGGCCAGTCACTTCCCGCCTCCGCCGTTCGGGCTCGAACGCTTCCGCCACTGGGAGTATAAAAGCCCTCCTATTCCGACGAAAAAAAAGGAGGAGAGACACGTGAGAAGACAAGGAAGAGCAGAGAGAGACGCGAGTGCGGAGAGGGCATTAGAGCCCGTCTAGCAGAAGGAGAAGAGGAGAAGAGGAAGAAGGGAGCTCCGCCGTGGGGTTCCCCTCCGACGACCACCAAGAAGAGAGAGCAAGGGAGGGAGAGAGAAAAGAGATGTAGCAAGGGGAGTGGGGGAGGCCAGAGAGCCGTCACCTCTGCCCGATCCTAACTCCCCATTTCTTCCTCTTCATGCTTTTCTTTTTCGTCTTTCCTCCCTCATTGTTGTATCTTCTACCCCGGTGTTTTGATGTATACACGGCCGGTTACGGCCTTCCCTCTTCATAAATGGAAATTTTTCCTCTTTTCTGGGTTTCTTGCTATCGTGTTTGGTTCATGCTCGGATGTATACTGGATGTCTCTTCCCCCACCTTCCGGTGATTTGGTCCCCAATGTGGGTCTTCCTCCCCCTGTCATGGTTCTTCTCCTCTTCGAACGCCCAAACATCAACACCACTATCGGCTTTCCTCTCTTCTCCAGCCCCAGTCTACCCAGCCAACTCCCAACCTTCACTCCCTTATACCAACCTCCCCCTTTTTTCTTTAACTGAAGCTTCCCCTTTCGACGAGCCAAACCGAGACCCTGGTCCTTTCCCCATTGGCTGCATCCTACTTAGTTAGCCTTCAGCCCAGCTCCTTCAGTCCTCAGGCGATACACCTTGCTCAGTCCTCCACCGGCACACCCTCAGTGCGGTGCAACCTCCCCAGCCCCCAGCGATACGCCCTGGCCAAAACCTTCGCCGGTGCGCCCCCCCCCCTTTGGAAACCCCTCGCAGGCACGCCCTGCCGGTCTTCCCCGGCACGCTCCAGGCTACTCTTCGCCGACACACCCAGCCTCCCTAGCCCGGTACACTTCCCAGCCGCCCCTAGGGGGGCCTCTTGTCCATCGTTGCTTTCGGGTTTTCCGAGGTTTTATTAAAGGTGCTGCCGCTCTCGGGCACCCACCTCCAGTTGTCGGGTTCCGCCACTCCTTGTGGGCGCGTTCCCTTTCTCTTCCTTATCACTGGGTCAAGGGGAGATGCTGTTGAATTCTTGTTAGAAATAATAACACGTTAAAAAGGTAAAAGGAAGCAACAAACAAATGGAACAACAACGCGTTAAAAAAGGGACTAAAGGAAGCAACCAACCAATGAGATGAACGACGACAAAACGCTTCAACCAAGGCAAGGGAACCACAATCAGCATAAAGAGGAACGGACCGAACGACAGCTAAGCAACTTGAATACTGATCCTCGGGGAAGAAAGAATGAAAAATAATCAAGAGAAAGGAAGGGAAAACTCACACAGACCGTGTATAATCAAAGAAGAGAAGGAAGGAGAAAGCATATGAGACCAGAAGAGGGGTGGGCCCCTCACAATCCTTGTCCGGCACGCCTGCCCTTGGTCTTCCCCGGTGCACTCCACCATTCATTTTGGCCGGCACGCCTTGCCCCGAAGTTTCCCCGACACACCCTATCCATACCATCGCCGGTACAACCTATATGACCCTTCCCCGGTGCACTCCTTCTCCTTGGGCCTTCGCCGATGCACCCTTCAATGCCCCTCGCCGGTACGCCCTGGCCAAGCCTTTCGCCGGCACGCTCGGCCAGCCCCTCGCCGGTACACTCCCCATCACCTCCCTCCCCGGCACATTCTTCCCAGCTCTCCTCGGCACGCTTTGCAGAGCCCTTCGCCGGCACACTCTCCCTTCTCCAGTGGTACACTCCTTTGGCCCTCCAACGGCCCGCTGCTTCATAAAAAATATAAAGGAAGAAAAAGGGGGGGGGATATGATAGCCATAATGGTCAAAACAATATATATATATACTAAAAAGGGTAATAATATACATACATATATATATATATATGGGTAAGAACAATAATAATAATAATAATGACGATAAAGGGGGAGGCTATAACAAATAAATAAATCTAAGCATATAAATAAACAAAAAAAATGGAAAAGATGTGTAATCAATAATAACAATAATAATAAGAACAATAGCAACAAATAAACAACCCAAAGATGTACAAAAGGAAATGCACGATAAAAAAAACTATTCAATTGAAATCCCAGATAAAAAAAATGTTGAGGCCCACATTGCAACCCCGTCTCTCCCCGTGACCCAGTGCAGAAGGAACAACAATGTCGCCCTCGTCGGGCGGGCCTGAGTCTTGGGAGTTATCCTGAAATGGCCAAGATCCGACTCTGCCTTGGGCCGGCATTCCAACTAGACCGGACCCGCTTCTCATGCCGGACCCTTTTCGAGCCATCATCAAAATTGACGTGCATCCGGCAGACATTTGAACCGGTTTATCTCAACTCCCACCGCGTTTCTATTATAGAACTTCGTCCAAACATGAAAAGGTCTATGAGTGACCGACATGACCGGTGGCTCATGCTCCGATACGGATCCTTAGTGCGATTTATCCATCCTCATCTTTGCGCAGTTAGTATTAGTCTTTTTAGGCCGCAGGGCTCCTAACTTCGGTAATCAATCAAGGGTGTTCCCTCGTACGGGGGATGTAAATGACGTCGTGACCTTCATAGCGCGACGGGATCTGGTCCCGACACGAACTACACAATCGTCTGACTGAGTCAGATTGAGCGCACAATAAATCGTCACTTTGTAACTGGCACGCCCACGCACTTAACAAAATCAATAAACGAATAAACCATAGACTTCAATTAATCGAAAAGTGCATCCACAGGGGTTCCTTGTAAAAGGAACAGTAGGGGCAATGGCCCGGAGTGGGGTAGCAGAAGGGACATAGGAAGTGGAGGGGCCAGGCCTCTCAGAGTAGCCGACCATGGAGTTTTGTGGTTCATGTTGGTGGTAGGTGGGAACCCGAGGTGGCCGAGCTGCTACTGCTGCTACTGGCCGAGCTTCTACAGGCTGCATCAACTTCGGACAATCTCGGGTCATGTGACCCTTCTCGCCACAACGAAGACACATGTCGGTGACAATCCATCATACTTCCCCGCCATGTCGTTTGCCGTAGTGTTTACATTCTGGTTTGTCGTTGTCTCTTGCTGGTGGCGTGATCTTCTCTGTCACGAACGATCGTGATGGATTCTCCATCACTATTTTACCTTTGTCATTTAGATGAAATGGTGCCGATGGTCTCTTTGTCAAATTCCTCTTCTTCTCTTGATATAATTCCATGTCGCTCTCTTGACGACATGCCGCGCCAAGAGCCACCTCCATCGTAGTAAGACCCAGTGCAACTAAACGGGTCCGAAGCGACGGTCGTAGTCCCGCCACAAACTTCTTCACCTTTCTCCTTTCATCCGTAATAATGTGCGGTGCATACATTGATAATTCCACGAACTTGGCCTCATACTCGAGCACGGTCATCGACCCTTGAGTTAGGGCCAAAAAGACTTGCTCCATCTTATCTTGCACATGTTCCGGTATGTATTTTATCGTGAATAGTCGCATAAATTCTTCCAAAGAAATATCATGCTCTAGTCTGTCGGGTTGATTCCTTAGTACAGACGCCCACCATACGTCTGCTCTCTCCTATAGCATGTACGCCGCCAACTAGTCTTGTCTTCGTCTGCACACCGGATAACCCAGAAAATCTTTTCGATCTCGCGGTGCCAGTTTTCATCTATGATTGGCTGACTCTCCCCCTTAAAAGAAGGTGGCGCCATCCGCCAAAATCTCTCCATTATGGTCACCCCTCCTACCATGTTCTAAAAATGTGATTATACGATTAAGTTTTCGTCATAACAACCTACTAGTTCAAGACCTTTAGGAATGTGGATTAAGCTGATGACTATTTATGTAAATTCTCAATCGTGAGCTCTGATACCATTCTCTGTCACGTCCCGACTCGTAGACCCGGTCTAGTCGTAAAGACTCACGTCGGATCCCGGTCGAGACGTCACAGTGGGACAACCCAAACGATACATTATGGTTGAGAATTTTTTTACATAAACATTGAGATATCATTACAACGGAAATGAAAATGCTCGAATCAACAGCTTACATTCAAATAAATTCATCCACATACATCGAAATATAGATTAACAACTTATATAAGTCATTTACTACATAACCAAAATTTCACACCTATTTTTTTTAACTGACAGACATAACTACCTAAGACAATACTCGTAGTAACTCCAAACCTCAATCAGACTACTGCGAGATCACTCCTCGCTTTCTTCTACCGCTTCTCCTGAAAATGTTCAACGGTGTGAGTCTACGAATAGACCCAGTAAGAGACTAGCATAGTCCCCAATCATAACATGTATAACACATCCAAAGTGATTTACAATATTTCATTTCATAATTTATTCTTAGGCATAATTTCAATTAGATAACACGTGAGGTTAATACATTTAACCCAATCTCAATTTGTACGATCATAAGTCATGCTATTAACATTTTACAACATGTACATTAAAACTTTATTCCATCAATGACAAAGTAAATGATAATTCATCTTTTGCAAGTATAGACAATTCCAGTGTAATAACACTAACATGCAATAACAATTCAGTAGGCAGTAATACTAATTTCACTATCGGTTCAATGAGCAGTAACAGTAGGCAGTAACAGTCATTTTAATATCAATTCAGTGCACAGTAATAACAGTTTCAATATCAGTTCAATAAGCAGTAATAATAGTTTCGGTTTCAGTTCAGTGAGCAGTAATAGCCATTATAATAATGACTCAATAAACGGTAACAATAATTTCAATTTTAATTCAGTGAGTAGTAGTAGTCAATTCAATAATGACTCACTAAACAGTATCAGTCGTTTCAGTTTCAGTTCAGTAAATAGTAGTAGTCATTTCAATAATGACTCAGTAAGTAGTAATATTCATTTGAATAATGACTCAGTAAACATTAACAGTCATTTCAATTTCAGTTTAGCAAATAGTAGTTTCAATTTCAATTCAGTAATTAATAACAATGATATAACTAGCCAGACACAGTGCCCAAACCACTCATAGAAGCACAGTCACTCGGTACTCGATCACCTAGGTAAAAATAGTGATGAGTGTTGGTTACTGCGCAGAACCGGGAGAAGTCCTCTCCACCTTAACCAGTGGTACTTGTCCACCTCCAGGATTTCAATCCCCTTTACTCTCGGGGCCAGTACAGTGTGAACCTCCCCATATGGATATTTCTATATTTTGGTTCCAGTCTCCCCTTATGGTGGCATTGTCCATTTGATAGTAATAACAATACGGTAAATATATATATATAACTCATATTAAATGGACACATGTCACTTCAAAATTCATGCTGTGAATCATTAAGTATAAAACATTCCATTACTGAAATCCTCTCTCTCTCTTTTTCTGAATTTCTCAACTTATTCAAATATAATGACATATATATATATATATATATATATCAAAAAATTTACAAATTCATTTTACAGACATCATAATGTAGTAAAATTTCAGGGAATCAATATATTTATAGGAATGATCAAAACAAAAATTTGTCATCATTTTTTTAACAGTAATAATATTTTTTCCATAATTCTTTATACTCTATTTATATATCAAAAATATCTAATTCTGTTATCAGAACTCAGAATGCATTGAAGTTTCAGAGAAACAACACATCTACATATAACATTATACAAAAAAAGATTCATAAATTTTCATGCAGAAATTTGAATTTTCTTAGAATTACTTGTAGTTCAATATGTATCATAAATTGGCTAAATTTAGCTATTAAATTTAGAATACCATTAAACTTTTAGAGAAACTTACATTTGTCTGTAACAATGCACAGAAATTTTTTCATAATTTTGCATGCAAGAATTTAAATTTTTTCAGAATTACTTGTATTTCAACATGTATCATAAATTGACTAAATTTAGCTACCATGTTCTATAAATCATTAAATTTTTACTGCATATCACATTTACATGTAAAAGTACACATAAGAATTTTCATAAATTTTCATGCAGAAATTTAAATTTTACCAGAATTATTAGAATACCATTAAACTTTTAGAGAAACTTACATTTGTCTGTAACAATGCACATAAATTTTTTTCATAATTTTGCATGCAAGAATTTGAATTTTCTTAGAATTACTTGTATTTCAACATGTATCATAAATTGACTAAATTTAGCTACCATGTTCTATAAATCATTAAATTTTTACTGCATATCACATTTACATGTAAAAGTACACATAAAAATTTTCATATATTTTCATGCAGAAATTTAAATTTTTTCAGAATTATATAAATTTTATTATGCATAAAAAATTGATGAAATTTATCCAAAGTATACTAAAAATAACCATACTTATTCAAACCATCATTCATAACAGCAAACAATCATTAATAATAGAAACTTCATTTTGGAAAACTCTTAATCATTTTTCACACTGTATTTGTAATATTTTAATAGAATAACAAAATACAACAAGGGTGCTAAATCAACTAAATATAACTAAAATGATCAGGAAATTATTAAAATTTTACAGAACATTCTTCCAGACATAAGTGTCATATGTAAAAACTTTTATCATTTTTCATTCAGTGTGTCTAATTTCTAAAATTTTATATCAATTTCTAAAATTTACTATAATTTACAATGATAATTTTTAAATAGATAAAATTATTCAGAATGCTTACAATGACTAAAATATATTGAGAATTAACTTATGAATATCATATGTCAGTTCTGAAATTTTCTCAGTATTTTTTAGAGAATATTTATATTTATTTAATTTTCTAATTATTTACTTAAACATTGGTAATTATACCAGTAAAGATTCTGTTATCATACTAAGATGAAATTTTCATCACTAAGTTCTAACATGCATTTGAGTCATATGGTAAAGTTTCAAGAATTTCCATATAGTATTTCTATTTATCCATAATTTTATACCTCTAATAAAATATCAAAAATTATGTAATATCACTTACAGAGATCAATAATTATTTATATTTTCAGAATACAACAAATTCAATGTAAGAACCTTTATGTGAAATTCTAAGATTTTTGTGAACATGATCTCTAATTTCTATATAATTATTTCTATATTTTATGATGTATGAAAATTCATTGAAATAAATATCGTGTTTCAGAAATCATGAAAATTTTTCTATACATGGGATTCACAGTAATATGCATTCCTGCAATTTGAGGTTATTTAATATCATCACTTTAATATTTTAATATAATCGATCACCTTTAAGATAATATTAAAATATTCATAAACGTAAAACTAAATTGAATTAGACCTGAAATTTTTTACAGAGGGCTCATAACATTAGATCTCATGATTCTAGAAGCTCTCTAAATATATCATAAACCGTTGCTAATTATAAGGCATTAATCACTTAATTATACCATTAATCACATGTTTTAACTTAATGATATCATGGAAATTCGACTAATCTATGATCACCCATGGTGAAATACGATCTCTGGACTTGACCATCATTTTAGATGCTCATTAACACACCATAAATCAGCTTAAGCATGCTAATCTATGCTAATTAAGGGGATAAAAGCTTAATCACTTACCTTAAATAAGCTTAAACCTCTCCTTAATAGCCTTCTCTTCTCCTCCTGCTGCACTTCACGTAGCCAGCTCCCAAGAGGAGCAAATGAAACCCTCTACCCCTCTATTTATAGGGGGGTTTACCTAATCAAATCTTAACCATTCATTTAATCACGGGTGGAGATTAAATCTTTAATTTAATATTATTTAATTAAAATTTGACCTTCAAACCTTCACCAACCCACTAAGCCCACTCTTTTGACTATCTCATATTTTTTTCTTTTTTTATGTATATGGCATGTGGAGATTGACTAAATGAGTATGTTTAGACTAAGAGAGGTAAAATAAATGAATAAAATAATAAAATATTTTTTTAAAACAAAATATGCCGCAAAAGCGGCCGAAATGGGGAGGGGGGCGGGGCGACGTGCGTGGGTGGCCGCGGCCGACGTCTTTTGTTTTCGTTTTTAAAATGAACGCCGCAAAGCGGGCAAGGGGGGGGGGGGGGGGGGCGGCGCGGTGCGCCCGTGGGCCGGCCCCCGCGCGGCAGCCCCCCGTGCGCGCGTGTGGCTGCCGTTCAAAATTTTTTTATTATTATTTTTTTAAAATTAAACTTTTATTACATTTTAACCTCTTATCTTTTATTTTTGCATTTTTGACATTTTCTTTTGTTTAACCCCTGTCTTCTTATTATTTTCAACCATTAGCCTCCAAATATTTTTTTTAAACATTTGATTATTATTATTATTTTTCTTTCTTCACTTTTTCTTTAACTTTTAAACATATTTATTTTTAAGACTAAAATAAATATAATAAAATTAATAGTTTAAATATTTAGACATACATATTTTTTTTAATTAAAATACTATAAATTTACAGGGCATCACATAGCTAGACTGAAAAGTCCAGCTCCGAGCGGAGACGAACGCGAGCGGGGACGTGCGTGCCCGCACGGCGTCGACGAAACTTGAGCGGTTACAAAAATTCACTCTACGTAGGGAGGGTGCAATTATTACAAAACCGCGTAATTAAAAATTTTCCCGCGCAGGGGAACAAATTAATCCAAAAATTTCTCCGCGCAAGGAGACTCAGGGGCACATACGTTCCGTATTTTACGGTCCATCTATCGGCTATCGGGCGACCCTAGCCCTGGTCAAGCCGTCATTGTGGACTTCAGGTGCCACAATTAATAATTTAATCAATAGATATAAATATAGATATAATATAGATATATATATATAATATTATATATATATAATTCTTCTAACACTTTCAACCTCTCCCGGTTGTCAACAAAACCTGGCAGGGTGGCGGTCAAAGCGGGTGGCTCACGCGGCTGGCGGGCGCCGGCGCACGCGGGCATACGCGGGTGTTGTGCCCCTGTGATCATTTGAGTCTTCCTGTGGTTTGGGTCATTCGACATCGTCTTGTGGTCATTTGAGTTATTGGATATTCTTGGTTTTGATAATAGCTAAACACTATATGTCATTATTGTTTTAACTCTCATATGACTGACATACGTGATGTTTTGCTTATGACAGATAAGCTAATAAATGAACAATGAATGGAGTGGAGATGGCAAATGTGAAAGCTCAATGATTACGCCCTATCACGTGGAGCCCCCGGAATAAAATTTTGATTATAGGAGCGATATAATCAACAGAAATCTTCAAGACTGTCAAGAGTGATGCCACAGACATGAACGGGTTGCTAAAGGAGTCAAGCGATGGAGCTAAAGCGCGCAGTTAACGGACCGACCCGGGAAAGCCGGGGGTCTGCCCAGCTGGTGGTCGACCGCCAGCACATGGGCGGTCGACCGCCCCAGCCAGCAACCCCCAGATTGCAACTCTTTCAGTAGCGGTCGACCGCCAGCCCAGTAGCGGTCGACCGGAATTTCTAAGAACCGCCCGTTTGCAGGTTTCTCAATAGCGGTCGACCGCCAGAAGCTGCAAGTCGACCGCCAGCCCCGAGCCTTCAATGTTGACTTTATTTTTCACTTCAAGAAGAGCCCCTTTCCTTGTATTTTTTTAACCCTAAAGTCACCCAATCTTCCATAGATTGTGGATCTGGTCTGGGGGATGTCTAAGGACCATTCAAAGGTTATAAAACACATGCAAGAGGGTGATCATTTGTGAATCCAAGGGAGATCAAAGGAGGCTACAAGGGTGAGAGGAGTTCGAGTACTGTAGCTGTGAACAGTACTCCGGGAAGAAGTTCTTCATCAAATCCTCAAGTGATTCAAGCTACTTGAAGAGGAGATCAAGCCCAAGCCAAGAGAAGATAAAGCTGCATCCTTCATCCTCTTCATCATCTCAAGAGTGATCTAAACTGCATCCTCAAACCTCTTCATCAACTCAAGAAGATCAAAAGGAAGATCCAAGCTATATCCATAGTCTTCCTCATCAACTAGAAGAGATTCAAGGAAGATCATCTCTCAAGGAAGAAGACACCATCGAAGCATCAGATTCAAGCTCCTGCAACTCAGACAAGATCTTTCTACTTTGAGCATATTCTATATCTTGTTTGAGTGATTTCGTATTTGTTCTCTTTTCATTTCTTTCAAACAATTGAAACTGAAGATCGTCCCTACCGGTGGTTAGTAGGAAGGCAATCGGAAGTTGTCCGATCTGCGGTGTTGACGTCCCTACCTGTGGTTAGTAGGAAGGCAATCAGAGGTCTTTCCGATTTGCGGTTCAGTGCGTGGCACTAGTGGAGCCTCGCCGGATTTGGTGAGGGGTGGACGTATGACTGGGGATTCAGTCCGAACCACCTTAAAATCCTTTGTGTTGTGGTTTGTTTATGTGATTGCTTCATTCTAGATGCATGCTTAGGTTCAAATCGATATATTAGTTGCTCATCTTGCCAAGCGAATCATAGTATTTTTCGATAAGCTAGTTATATTCCGCTGCGATTTATTTTATTTATCTATATAGAGGGTTGCATTGCGAGAAGAGGGGCAGATCTATTCACCCCTCCCCTCTAGATCCGCTGTCCACTACTCAACAGCGGGAAGGAGGGCGGGCGCACGCGGGTGCAGGTGCGGCCGGGCGCGGGCCAGGGTGCGGCTCGGGCGCAGGCGCGGCGGCAGTGGGTGCGGGTGCGGCGACAGCGAGCACGACGGAAGCGGCCCGGTGCCGCACGTGGCGCTGGGCGGTGGCGCGGGAGTGGCCGTTGCGGCCTCACCCTTGTTTGTATTTGGGCACGGGCGACGATTCCCATGCGGCGAACTGGATTTTTTTTTCTCTCTCAACCGAGCGAGCTTCTGTTTCTTCTTTTTTTTTCTTTCCTCTCAACCGAGAGATAGAACTCAGCTACTCTTTTCTTTTCTTTTCTTTTCACTTCTGGCAACCGAAAGAAAGGAGGGGAGATGGCAGAGACGTCGGGGTTGACGGAGGTGACGTTGTTGGGCTCTGATACCAAATTTGACGCGGTCGGCGTTAGAGGAAGGATCGACGGTAGCTCCGAAACGCGAAAATGACTGGATAACCACTGCCTCGCACAGCTCGGCCTCACACCAGACTGTCTCTCACGGGGCGACACTTTATTCTCACAAGGGAGAAGGAGGGAAGGGAGGGTGGCAAGAGGAGAAACTCTTATGTGAATGCAACTTTCTTTCAATCTTCATATGAAAACCTTACACCCTAGCCCCCTTTATATAGGAAAGGCTATAACAATCATACCTTTAATCTTTACCTAATAGTATTTATGTCCTAGCCTAATAAAACAAAACTCAACAACCACTTTTGACTTTGACACAATAAAATAAAATAGTTAGACTTTGGTGGTTAATAATACAAATACCACCATAAAAATAAAAATACACACAATACACACAATACCAAAATACATACAAATACGTACTCAGGACGTCGAGTCTTCAAATGAGTCTCCGAGCCACAAGCTCGGTGCGGTGGGGACGGTGCGGCGTCGGCTCAGAGTAGTGGGTCCGGTAGTGGGCTCGGTGTCCCCACTAGTGGAGGGCCGCTAGTGAACAGCGGGGCAGAGGGCCACCTAGCGAGCTAGTAGCAGCCGAGAGGTTGTCTTGGCGAGCTAAAACCAACCAGAGGGTTGTCTGCGCGCAGAGGTCGAAGGCGACGGTGGCAACCTGGGAGAAACTAGAGGATTGCCTTAGTGTGGAGTCTAGAGAGCTGCCTGAGTGTTAAGTCTGAAGGCAGCCTGGGCCGAGGGAGCCAGGTGCGGCGGTGCTATAGGCAACCTAGGCCTAAGGATAGAGACAAACTTGGCATGAGGAAGTCGGAGGTAGCCTAGGCCAAGGGATACATAACGGTAGTGCTGCAAGCGACTTGGGCATGAGGGAGCTAGAGTGAGGGCAAACAGGGTCGTCGGAGGCATGCTGAGCGAGACTAAGTAGTCCTGAGGGTGGACAGGGTCTCGGAGGCATGCTGGTGATCTGGTGCAGGAATGAGCAGGGTTATCAGAGGTGTGCTGGCAAGCCGGAGAGGGCTTGAGGGCGAGCAAGGTTGTAACGACCCGAGAATCCGATTACTGAGAAGGCCCGATAACCCGAGACTCGCACCGCCGCCCACGAGCTGGGAGGGCTCGGAAGGGCTAAAAGGAGTGTGGAGGCACAAAGAAATAGGAAATAAAGTAGGACAACCAACAACAACAAGCTGAAAGAAAGAACAACTACAGCTACAGCTACAACAGAGTCCAGTCCAATGGAAAGTACAGTCTAAAGCAGTAAAACGTACCACATGCCAAGTGAACACTGGGCCCGGCAAGCTGGCAGCTGAGAACCTCCGCATCGTGCCCTCGAAGCTCGAGGAAGAACCGCCACACCTGAAAAGCAGGGAATGAGTCTCCAAAACAGAGACTCAGCAGGGATCCCGCGGAACCCCAACTGGAAACAACGGCAGTAGCGGAAAGGAGGGCTACGAGAGCAACCGCAACAGCAGGAACAGCAAACCCGGTGGCCGGTCGAAACCCGGCGTTACAACTACTCCTACTGTACCAGAAACACACCCCGATCTCGCAGTCGAGGCTACCGTACTGCATTAGTACCGCTTACCGAAGTAAAAACCCACGGCAACCACGCCGTAGAGGCCTGTCCCCCGGACACAGCCTACCTGGACACGCTGTCCAAGGTGCAACCCCGACCACCCGATCGCGGGTACCACACAACAAGACGCAACCTCGGTAGAGCTACTAGCACTAGTCCCACGACGCGAAAACCAACACACGCGCTACGGCGAAACAACCGAACTCAACGGTCAACACGACCGAAAACCCGAAGGTCGAAGTCACGGAAATTGACAGTCTGTCACTCCCAACTCGACAGGAGTACCTTCCACTAAAAGCACAGCCGGTAGCGTCCCCTGACGTCTTACACCGCGCTGCAGGTGAACCGCCTGGCGTGGTAGCTCCTACCAAAGACACGAACACAGTACAAGTAACCACAAACAAGTGACTAGCTGGGCTCACGCCCGTCGACGTGGGTCCAACCGCCCCCAACCACGTGTGCACACACAGACCGCGTGTCCCTGGTCTGGTCCTCTGACCGGTTTTCCCCTCAGCCGGACTCTGGCTGCAAGACGTGGGGCCCGACGGCAACCGGTCCACAAACCGTCTCTAAGGGTAAGCCCGTACACCACTCCCTGGTGCGACCGGTACCGCGTACTGGTAGGCTACGACTAGTGGAGGGTCACTGAAGGAGTAGACTCTCAAGTCACGGAAAACAACGTCCGCATCCGACGACGTACGGGGACCACCCCACGTACCGGCCCCGTCGCACGGTGACCACAGTCGGAGATGAGACAGGACTCGCAGTCCACGGCCATGCACGCACCCTGCGCGAGAGTCGAGAAAACTCAAGTGGCGCTAAGCCATTGGACTCTGGACAGTCCTCTAGACGCATTACACCCAACGGCCCTTGAGTCACAAGACTCGGGGTCAAGACCGTTGTGCGCAACAGCACAAGGCCGTCAATCCAGTCCAATCTCTAGGTCTAAAACCACGGTAGCACGAGTACCGAGATAACTCACGAACTGCCAAGACCACTCCCTCGGGAAGGGAATGCAAGGGACTAAGGCCACCCACACGGGCCACACGGAAAACACAGAAGCACGATTCTCAGGGCAGCACACAAGCCACCTTGTCGATTTCCCATCTCAGGGCAAGCGGGAAACCTCCAGGCCCAGGCCGGATAACTGGACTCGCAGTCCAAGGCCAAACACGTGGCCCACATGGGAATCTCCTTCCCAAGAAACCCACGACATGCGGGGGAGACCCCGCCGCACACACACCGATGCACGGTGACTCGATTGAGAGTGACACGAAAGCCCAACACGCGAGAACTCACCCGGACTCTCAACCCCACGGGCATGCTAAACGAGGTAACACGGTCCTCCAGACACCCTCAAAACACGGACACAGAAGCCCATGGGTGTCTGGCAATCACGAGACCGCAAGTCGACCACTGGGTCCCAACCGGGTCGACCGGGGACCCACACATTGCGGAACAAGGCGGAGAACACAAAAACTCGCCTCGGTGCAACACAACGCCTGACGGTCTAGCCCTAGACCGTCACAGGGCTGTAACGGTCTAGGCGGGACCGTCACATCCACCTGGCGGCCTAATGCAGGCCGTTACACGGCCCATAGGAACGCAGGATGTAACGCGCCTGGCTTAGCGCGTTACACAAATGTAACGCGCCTGCCCTGGTGCGTCACGCGCGCCTCACGCTCCCAGCGTGAAAACGGGATGTAACGTGCCTGCCCCAGCGCGTTACACGAATGTAACGCGCCTGGTCCAGCGCGTTACACACACAGACACCCAACGGTCAAACGACAACGGTTGGAACACCCCTGACGGCCCACCCTAGGCGCGTCACGCGTATGTAACGGTCCGTCGGGGCCGTTACACCCCCAGCCCTCAGCTGGGCAACAGGGGATGTGACGCACCCACCCAGGCGCGTCACACGGCTGTGGCGGTCTATCGTGGGACCGTCACACCCACGAACGCCAAAGCCCAAAGCAAAGGGAATGTAACGCCCCTGCCCAGGTGCGTTACACACATGTAACGGTCACTGGAATGACCGTCACACCCTCCCGAGAACGTTACGGCGGGAAACCATCCAAAACACCGATCCACGCCCCGATCACCCCCGGGTGATGGGGAAACAAAGGGGAATCCATCCCCAAACCCCTAGGCATGCATCTAAACCCCTGGATCGGCCAAAAACGCCGTAAAATGAGAGATCGGCCCACAAGCCCTAAAACATGGGTTTTGCCCAAAAAACCCCGATTCCACCCGCTCGGCTCACCACGGCCTATGAAACTCGCGGGAAAGGAAGTGCACGAGCTAGGGGTCCATCTCCCTACCTCCACCGAAGAGTTCGCGCCCCGAGCTCGTCGATCCGCGAAGAAAACGCCGTGAAGCCCTCGCCGCTCAACGAACCCGCGGCCGAGCTTCCACGCGCCACCGGCCCTCGATCCTCGACCCGTTCCTCGCCTCCCGCCATCGCCGCCTCGCCCTCCTCCGCCACCGTCGGCCGCCCGGGGAGAGGGGGAGAGAAAGAGATGAGAGAGAGTGAGAAAGAGAGAATGAGAGGGGGAGAAGGAAAAGGGTTACTATATAGAAAAATCCGAAAATTGCATAAATTCAGAAAATTACGAAAAATTACGTCCGCGATCCTCGGAAGGAACACAACACAGTGGTACTATCCCGGAGTCGAAGAACGCCACGGTTCGCCCTGCACAGAGTTCCGAAGGCACATCAGGGAAAAATACGTGTAAAGCACAAAATACACTCCGAGACCCACTAAAAGATCCGAAAGAAAAAAAAACCTGGGACATTACAGCCCTCCCCCCTTAAAGGAATTTCGTTCTCGAAATTCAGGACCTAGCGCGAAGTCACAGGGGAAGAACACTGAACCAACTGACAACGCTGTCAGAGCCCCAGCACAGAAAATCTCGGTTCTCACGAAAACACCGATCCTGAGGGACACATCCAGACTTACAATCACAACCAACACCTCGCTCCTCGCGCCGAGCACATTGGCCAACAGAGCAGACATAAACAAGAGGACACAGTCCGGCATCACCTCAGACACCACGGAAACCAATCAAGGCACCGCTGCCACCCTCTCGCTCACCGAGGAAACACACCCTCGACACGAGAAACAGCTACCGATCCACCCTATGGTCGGCAGACAAAACACACATCAGCTTCAGAATCAGCTGACAGGTCGCACACCCTCCTCAAGGGAGCAACCAAAACAGGGCCTCCATCGGCTCAAGCAGTCATCTCAGCAGACCGCAACCAGAGCATCGGCTCAGCACCAAGAAACATCTAACACATGGCAAGCCGAAAGCCGGACATAACACTGTGCCAACTCTTGTCAGAAGACAAACTTCGACAAAGTCCAGATCCCATCCGGAAAGGCACATCACAGAAACGACCACCAAAGGTCTCGCTGGCACACGGCTCTCGCCACGCTTGAGCCCCGACAACCAGCATCTTCTGTCTGTGAAAAGACCATCCACTGGTCGCCAGATACACGTCAACGGGAAACCTCCACCGGCCCAACAGGCACGATCCAACTCACAGCAGGCCATCCGCTGATTCACACATAGACCGATGCCACACCTCGAGCCACGCTCCTCTCGGACTCAACATCCGAACGCCAACTCGACCCTCTCGGGGAGTGCGATGAAACCAATGACGAGATCTTGGCGTCTTCAGTGATTACCTCACTCGACTCAGACTCACAGGGGAACCATCCCATGTTGGTCACCAAACCAGGGATAACCATTGCGACACCGACGTCCTATCAAGGACCACCAATCCGACGCCAATCTCACAAAAAGGCCTCCACCTAAAGGCGTCACTCCTCCATCTGATCTCATCAAATCCTTCGATCAATCCAGGTGGACACCTGCCAATCCCGATTCCGCCCTTACCATAGAGCCACGGGACACCACCTGAACAATGCTCACGGGTCCCCAAAGCAACAAACATCTCACCGTGGTCGGCTACGAGACTAGCCTTACCAGTCACTCGCAGCTACCAATAGGAACCCATCGTCTGCCAGAGACCACTTCCTCAAAACACAATCTCAACCGAGGACACGACTGGGAACATAAGTCGGACACCAAGCCATCGACTCTAACCAACACGTCCTCGACCATCGTCAGGCGACATCCTCAACAACCCCATCCAGGTCCAACACCGACGCCTGACACGGCTTCCAACACAGGAACATGGTACTCATGCAGCACACTAGCCAGCACATTCCCCAACACTCCATCCAGCCAGTGCCAACAACCATAATACCTCGAGCAACGGCACGGCAACAACACGTTTCACACCGAGGAACCAATCCTCCAATGCTCAACGCAAACTCAGGAATCCGCCCGTAGCAACCAACGCTACGATCCTGAACCAATGGGTCACAAGCCCACCACGCTTCCGCTGCGCACTCTGATCCGCGCGCACAGCCGAGAAAGCGAACATCGCCCAACCAGCACTCGTCCTTCCGGAACAGCGCCAGTACCCTCACACGATAAGGGAATGGGCACGACTTCTCACAGGCAACCGCCTTGCCAAGACAAGGAGCACGTCTCGCACGGACTTCATGGCACACAAGGCCAACCAATCCGAGCACCCAATGCAAGACGACGAACCTTAGCCCAACACAATCTCTCTAACCAAAGGGGAGACCAAACGCACTTCCGACCAACGGAAGAACTCCACGCTCGACCTGACCTCGAACCTCGCGCATGCTGGAAACAGCACCATCCAGCACCAAGGAAAACCATCGCTTCCATAAGGTCAGCGCCTCCGACACACTCGGCGAGTGTCACGTCGGACCACAATCACAGCATCTCTCGATGCACCACCGCTGCAATTCCTCGAACTGCAACACGCCAGGCCAAGAGCCGCAACACGAGCCATAATCGACAATCGCCAACACTTATCCTCGAGTCTCGAACTCGCCGTGGAGCCTTCACATCTCAAGCCAACTCCAGGGCGAACACAACCCAATTACACACAAGAGCGCAGGAGCAAGACTTACTGGGACACCACAGCCCAATCTTGCCTCGAAATCCACAAAAATAACCGGGACTGACACGTCATTTCTGACGCCCCAGAGCACGACAAAGACATCAGGCTCGACGAAACAGCGGCTCACCGAGAAGATCCTCCGCTCACCCAAGCACACTTCTCGATCAGAACACCCGCTCTGCCACCTTAAACCACGACCTGAACACCTCAGGGGCTGGATAAACCTCAAGCTGGAGTGGCCAAAACCGACAGCAGCTCCCTCAGAGCACACTCACGGCCACTTAACCACGAAAAATCCTCTCCAGCCACCTGACCACGCTGCAGGTTCCTCGAACGCAACACCGCAGCAACGCACTTGCCGGCAACCTCTGCCCAACGCAGCACAACTGGGATCACCACCGATGAGGGAGAAAGCCCTCGACCTCGATCCTTAGACCCCATGCTGGCTCGAAAGCCGCGGACAGTAACCACCTTCACAGCGCCACGCAGCGCACTCAAGCTCTCAAGCGAGAAACTAGGCGGAAAGCGAACACAAAACCCTAAGCCAGCTGCCGACTGTACTGGACCTTATGGACTCTGATCACTGCAATATTTCGAATTCCTATGTACGTTCACAACCACTGCTCTGATACCAGCTGTAACGACCCGAGAATCTGATTATCGGGAAGGCCCGATAACCCGAGACTCGCACCGCCGCCCACGAGCCGGGAGGGCTCGGAAGGGCTAAAAGGAGTGTGGAGGCACACAGAAATAGGAAATAAAGCAGGACAACCAACAACAACAAGCTGAAAGAAAGAATAACTACAGCTACAGCTACAACAGAGTCCAGTCGAACGGAAAGTACAGTCTAAAGCAGTAAAACGTACCACATGCCAAGTGAACACTCGGCCCGGCAAGCTGGCAGCTGAGAACCTCCGCATCGCGCCCTCGAAGCTCGAGGAAGAACCGCCACACCTGAAAAGCAGGGAATGAGTCTCCAAAATAGAGACTCAGCAGGGATCGCTGTAGTTGTTCTTTCTTTCAGCTTGTTGTTGTTGGTTGTCCTGCTTTATTTCCTATTTCTTTGTGCCTCCACACTCCTTTTAGCCCTTCCGAGCCCTCCCGGCTCGTGGGCGGCGGTGCGAGTCTCGGGTTATCGGGTCTTCCCGGTAATCGGATTCTCGGATCGTTACAAAGGTGGCTTGAGGTGGGGTTGGGTGAGCGAAAGTGGGCCTGAGGGTGGGCAAGATTGGAGATCTGCCACAAGCCCCCCTAGAGGGCATGGAGAGCGGAGGTGCCGCTAGAGGGTGAGAACGGCGAAGGGCTACCTGGGAGGAACTATGCACTCCCGACAAGGTGGCCTAAAGGTGAGCTAGAGAGGCGGCGACGAGCCAGTGCGGAGGTGCCGCTAGAGGGTGAGAACGGCGAAGAGCTACCTGGGAGGAACTATGCACTCCCGACAAGGTGGCCTAAAGGTGAGCTAGAGAGGCGGCGACGAGCCAGTGCGGAGGTGCTGCAGACGACTAGAAGTGAAGCCAAAGGCGGCGTGGACGCAAGGGAACCAAAGGCACCCTTGGCGGGTGCTTGAGGCGGCCTAGGCGGTCTAGAGAGGCCAAGGATGAGGCAGATCTGGGGGAGTCACCAAAGGCGGCTAGAGCAGAGCAAGCCAGGCTATAGCCGACTTGAGGGCGGAGCAAGACGTGATGGAGCCGGCCTAAGGATGAGCGGGGGGCACCACAGATTAGCTAGACGGACTGGAATAGGCTAGAAGGCGAGCGGGGTCGTAGGAGGTAGCTAGGGAGGAGGCGACCTGGGCGGAGGCTAAAGGCTGCCATGGGCGTGGGTGTCGGAGGTGGCATGGATGTGGAGGTCGTAGGCGAGCACGATGAGAAGGGGTAGCATGGCGCCAACATGGCAAAAAGATCGTTGCAAGGCGACATGGTTGTTGCTAGGCGAGGAGGTCATTGCAGGGAGACCATGGGGCCTGCACACCAGAGGCGGCTAGGGCGTGAGGGTCGTAGGGTGACAGCGACCTAGGTAGATTTGGGCGAGCCGGCCAGGGGGAGGCACAACAGTGGCAACAGGGTGGATGTCCCGACAGACGACAGTGGCGACAACACAGTAGGGAGTCCGCAGGCAAGCGATGGTTGCGCTGCGAGGGAGGTCACGGGTGGCTTGCGCAGAAGGAGCCGGTGGCGACAACAGAGAGGCCGCGACTGTTAATGTTACATGGGAGAGACAGAGCTCTCTTCAACTTCCCACATCGTGTAACATGGTATCAGAGTCTCCTCCTGCGCAAGTCACCCGCGTCCTCTCTCGCACCGCAAAGGAGGGCAAGGTCAATGGCCAATGTCCAATGTCATATTCCTAGTACGATATGAAGGAATGAGAAAAGTCTATACAAAGGAGGAAACCTTAGTAGATCGAGGAAGGAGAAAGAATAAAATTCTATACAAGGGAGGGCATCCTAGTAAGATCCGGAGGATCTTTCTCTTAACAAAATTATAAAATCACCTCGAAGAACTCACGAGGCAAGAGCAGATCAACAAATAGGTGGAAACTCCCAGAGTCATAAACCTAACTTATTGATCTACGAGTATAAGACTTGAGGGAAATAGAAGATGAGCTGATGGAACAGAGGGTGGTGTAGAGAGAGAGAGAGAGAAAGAGAGATGCTGTCACATATCAGGGCTTGAGAGGGGGCGGGAACATGTGCTTCTCCCTCATCATTTCGATGGTGTTTGCAGAGTCCAGCCCCTTGGGGCAATTGGGCTGTGCAGTTCCTTATGCTTCTGCACCTGTAAAGCCGGTCCGATCCTCCGCGAGCGCATGCAGCCTCTCCTCCGTGCAATCGTCCGGCTGCCAAACCACAACATAATATATATATCTCATGGCATCAACCACATTTAAAAAAAAAAAAAAGAAATGCACAACCAGTTCACTCGGTGCCTAACGTTCTTACTTATATTCTACACACCTTGAAATGTTGTAGGCCCCGCACACCGCTGCTCTATTCATCCAATCAGGATCGATGAGAGAGAAAGCGGCAATGTGACATTCGTGTGAGATTGATTCACAAGAAGTATTTTTCAAAGATGAAATGGTGCACTCGTCAACACCCAGATGTGCCATTAATGGTCTGGGCTTGCTTAAATCAAGCTCTCGGGTCAACCCATATAACGACCAAGGCCGACCCTTTCCTCCTGACGTGTTACCCTATTAGGGCTGGATTGAGCCGAACTTGATTAAGTTTAAAAGAATAATAAATTAATAAATTATTTGCATCCTTCTGCACATCCCCACTTCACTAGTTCATCCGTGATCGATGATCAATGCGACGTAAATATGTAACTTGTGACCTCTCAGATGTGCAGTAACTATTACTCAATTTCAAAACATCGGAGTTGGTAAAGTTCTCGCATTATACACTATTTTATCTACATAAAAACATTTTAATTTTTAATATTAATTAATTAATTAAATGTACATTTAAATATTAGAATATTATAGTATTAATTTTAAAACATATATTTTAGTATACTTATAAAATTCAAAGGGTCATCACATGTTGGCTTTTGGCCTCGGGCCGGAGGGTGAGTTTGGGCCGAAGGTCTCACTTTCTACCTAGCCCACGGACCTGCGCTATTGACCCTCTGAAGGGCGACCGACTGGCGTCCCCAACCAAACCCATGGACAGCCCCTACGTACGACATGGGTAGAACTTGGTGCACAGCAAATGTGCACCTCATCTTTCCCGTTGGCCCAACAAATGGATTGACGGGATAATTTATTGAGATGGCAATTACTCCTACAACATATACAACAAAAACAATAAATTTCTTTAAACATGTATTACCTAATGTCAAGAGTCAGCTTATTAACTGGCTTCTATTTCTGATCGTTGAGGAGCAATTTAAATAATAAAAATGATGTGCCTACCAACAATTAAGAGTCCAAGGCAGCTCAGAGAGCTTCGTGGGCTTTTAATTGCGAAGATATCATCCTCAACAAAAGATAACTTCAGGAAACTGAAAGCTAGTGAGAGGTCTGTGTCAAAAAGACTATTATGGGAAATCAAAACCACAGGACAAACGTTTGGTTAGGGATTTACCTATCAGATATCCATCGGCGAGCAATGCAACAAGGGGGGGAGGCCCCAAGAACAGTTCGGATTCCAGCAGTACTCGGGGCAGGCCGCCATGCATCAAGCACGCATGGTATACATTCATAGAGGCCATCCAGCTTCTTCTTCTCAGCTGGGGACTGCCTGTATTCCCTGCCATCTTCTGGTTTTCGCTTTGTCTTCAGCCATGGCTCGATTGACCTTCCCAGGGGGGGGGGGATAGGGCAGAGGAAGTGGAACTAATAAGAAGCAAAGATAACAATCCAGAAAGCCGTAGACTTTGATTATCTGTCAAAAGCTCGAGGAAACTTGAAAAAGCTTCTCCTGATCATGTATCTATAGAGAGATACGTACATAGATAGATAGAGGAACTAAGCTGGAATATTGGTTGAGTGATCGTACTTGTACTGCAGATAAAAATTTGAGAGATCCACAAGAAGGTCCTTGATGACAAGCATGTGGGGGAGTGGTGTGATCAAGGACCTTATTTTTTAACTCATCCACGAAGATTTGATCTCATGATCACTCGCTTTACGTGTTATATGATTTGTTAAAAACTTTGATAACATCTCTCCACGCTTCTCTTATATATCAAAAATATTTATTGATTAATAGATTATCTTAAATAGTTATTAATATTTAGTTAATAAAATATTAAAAAACAATAAAAATATACCATAGAATAGTAAAAAGACGCAACCAAAATTTTTAATAAACTGTATAAATACATAGTAAACGACCACCCAAGTACGATCAAACATTCATAGATTGTTCTGAACTGGACAATTATATACGTTCTCATCAAAAAAATGAGAACAGACACATCAATCAAAAAAATCTTGAATGGGCAAGTTCATTGACACAGGATTAACACACTCTCTCTAACGTGTGTATAATGTTAAGTTAGACCCACTTTTCTCAGCTCACATGGAACACTCCATCTAATTAAAGAACATCAAATTAAAGAACCTCTTATTGATATGTATACATCAAATTAAAGAACATCCAAATAAAGAACTTAAATTAAATAATACTAAATTAAAGAACATATATAAACTACAAATCATAAAATTTACAAGAACAACATTTATATACATGCAGAGACCACCGTTGGGTGCCACCCCTGCCCATCCCCCTCTACGCACTCACCCCCTCTCTTGCCTCCACTCATCCCATAGTCCCCTACCCTCCCACCCATCTCGGCCCGCTCCCCCCTGCCCGTAGGCCCCCACCCCCCCATCCATCTTGGGCCCCACCCCCTCCCTATCCCCATTTGGCCAACATTCTCTCCCCCCAATCCATCCTCGCCCCCTCCCCATCCCCCATCCCATAGGCCGCCACCCCCCACCTATCCCTTGCCTAGCCTCTCGCATCTCCCAACCCCCAGTGTTAGCAGGACTCCCCATATCGGACCCCTCCCCCTACCTACTGCCTCATCGACTGACCCCTTGCTACCCCACCTGTCACATAGCCTCCCAACCCAACTGCCGAAACCCCCCCCCCTCCCCCCACTTGCTTCCTCGCCGGCCGACTACCCACCCCTCGCTGGTGGCACAGCCCCCCTCCCCCTCCCATCACCTATTGCCCCGTTGGTCGACCACCCTATTACCCGATCCGGCTGCACAGCCCCCCAACCTGGCGGTCGGAACCCCTCCACCCCCTCCCCCACCTGCTGCCCCACCGGTCAACCACCAACCCCCCGCCGGTGGCACAGCCCGCCTCCTGGATCGGTCGGAACACCCCCTAAACACCGATCCCCAATTAATGACCTCCAAGAAAAAATAAAAAAACAACAGAGAGAGGGTGGGGGAACTTACTGGCAATAGCGGATGCGATAATGGTCGTGGTAGGGGGCACGGTGGGCCAGGGGGGACGTGGCAGCAGGGATGGCAGACGACATAGTGTGCCGGGGGCAGCATACAAGGTAACGGCGCGGCGGGGCACGCGTCGTCGGTGGAGTGACAAGCACAGAGAGAGAGAGAGAGAGAGAGAGAGAGAGAGAGAGAGAGAGAGAGAGAGAGGAGTGTGTGAGTGAGTGAGAAAAGGGAAAAAATGTAGAAAGGATATTAGGGTTTTGCGACAGAGAAGCCCGTCGCAACTCCCTTGCCATTCCGCCCCAACATCATCCGTTCGATGCGAAATGAAATTTAATTAGGGACAGATATCTGTCCATTGTGAATCCGTCTCTAAAGCTCTTTTTATTTTCTTCAAAATTTATTACTATTATGTTATAATTATTGTAATAATAATTTTAATATGTAACAATTATTATTAACTTAATAATCTTTATAAAAATAAATATGCATTAAAAAATAGTAAAATCAATAGAAATGGTAACAGTCTAAAATTTGTGCATTTACAATTATCATAATTTATGTTTTAAAAAAAATAAATAAAAACAAACAAACAAATATCATGAATAGTTTAAACTTAGTTACTACAATTTAATAATTATTATTATAACAAAATGTACTAACAATTTAATAGATATTATAATAATAGTTGAATTTAAGTTTGATCAAATTCTAGTTGGATTTAAAATTGATCGAGATCAAAACATAGGATTTAATCTAGATTGAAATCTGATTGTTGGATTTTAATTTGATCAAAATCTTATTATTGGATTTAAGTCTGATCAACATCTTATCGACCGTTAGATTTGCTCCCGATCAAAATTTGATCGTTGGATTAACTCCCGATCTAAATCTGATCGTTAGATTTAAGTTTGATTAAGATCCAACCATTAGATTTACTCTCGATAGAAAAATTGACCTTTAGATTTAAGTTAGATAAAGATCCAACCGTTAAATTTAATCATCATCGAAATCTAACTATTGGATTTAAATTTGATCAAGATCCGACTGTTGGATTTAAGTTTGATCAACATATGATCGATCGTTGGATTTGCACCCGCTCAAATTTTGACAGTTGGATTCAAAATCCGACAGTTGGATTTGCTCCCGATCAAAATCGAAGCATTAGATTTAAGTTTGATCATGATCCGATCATTGAATTTGCTCCCAATATCTAAATCTGATTAATATTCGACCGATGAATTTACTCCCGATCGAAATCTGACTATTAGATTTAAGTTTGATTAAGATCCGACTATTAGATTTGTTCCCGATAGAAAATCTGCCCATTCAATTTAAGTTTGATCATAATCTGACTGTTGAATTTACTCCTCATCGAAATTTGATTGTTGGATTTAAGTTTGAATAAGATTCGACTATTAGATTTGCTCTCGATATATAAATTTGATCAAGACTTGACCGTTGATTACTCCCGATCAAATACTGATCGTTTGATTTTAGTTTGATCAAGATACTTAGATTTAAGTTTGATCAACAACTTTTCGACCGCTAGATTTGCTATGGATCGAAATCTGATCGTTGATTCAAGATCCAATAGTTAGATTTGTTCCCAATTGAAATCTGACCATTAGATTTAAGTTTGATCAAGATCCAACGATTGGATTTACTTCCGATGTGACCGTTAGATTTAAGTTCAATCAAGATCCGACCCTTAAATTTACTCCTCATCAAAATATGACTGATGGATTTAAGTTTGATCAAGATTTGATTATTGGATTTGCTCCTGATATATAAATTTGATCAAGATCTGTTGGTTGAATTCACTCCTGATCGAAATATGACTATTGGATTTTAGTTTGATCAAGATCTGACCATTGGATTTAAATTTGATCAACATTTGATCGACCATTGGATTTGTTATGGATCAAAATTTGACTGTTAAATTTAAGATCCGACTATTTGCTCCCGATCAAAATATGAGCGTTGGATTTATATTTGATCAAGATCTAACTATTGGATTTGCTCCCGATAGAAAATCCGACCGTTAGATTTACGTTTGATCAACATCTGACTATTGAATTTACTCATCACCAAAATCTGACTGTTAGATTTAAGTTTGATCGAGATCTGACCGTTGAATTTGTCCCTGATATTTAAATCTGATCAAGATCTGGCCGTTGAATTTATCCCGGTCGAAATCTAACCATCTGATTTAAGTTTGATCAAGATCAGACTACTAGATTTGTTCCCGATAGAAAATCTGCCCGTTGAATTTAAGTTTGACCATAATCCAACTGTTGAATTTATTCCTCATCGAAATTTGACTACTAGATTTAAGTTTGAACAAGATTCGACCGTTGGATTTGCTCCCGATATATAAATCTAATTAAGATCTGACCGTTGAATTTACTCCCGATCAAAATCTTATCGTTAGATTTTAGTTTGATCAATATACAACCGCTAAATTTAAGTTTGATCAACATCTTATCGACAGTTAGATTTGTTACAGCTTGAAATCTGATCGTTGGATTCAAGATTCGACAATTGGATTTTCTCCCAATTGAAATCTGTCCATTAGATTTAAGTTTGATCAAGATCCGACCATTAGATTTACTTCCGATAGAAAATCCAACCGTTAGATTTAAGTATGATCAAAATCTGACCGTTGAATTTATTCCTCATCGAAATCTGACTACTAGATTTAAGCTTGATCAAGATTTGATCGTTGGATTTGCTCCTGATATATAAATCTGATCAAGATCCGACCGTTGAATTTACTCCTGATCGAAATTTGATCGTTAGATTTTAGTCTGATCAAGATCTTACCATTGAATTTAAATTTGATCAATATCTGATCGACCGTTAGATTTACTACAGATCAAAATTTGACCGTTGGATTTAAGATATGACTGTTGGATTTGTTGTCGATCTAAATCTGACTATTGGATTTAAGTTTGATCAAGATTCGACCCTTGAATTTTCTCTCAATCGAAATCTTATCAACATTCGGATGGGGCTTCATTTTGTGACGGATAATTCTGTAACTAATCTATCTCTAAATATTTGCGGCGAAAATATATTCCATCGCGAATCCATCTCTAAGGGAAAGAAAATGTGCGACAGATAATATCTGTCGTTAATCCGTCTATAATTTTGGGACGGATAAACTTGCTAATCCGCTATAAAAAAGTATTTGCAACGTGCGACGGAAGATGTACGCCTCTATTCGGTTGTAGAACTTGTGACGCATATATTCCGTCACATATCTGTCGCAATGTCCATCGTAACTTAATTAGCGACGCAACTTGCATGTCGCTAATGTATCTCGAAACATACGTAATTTCAAATATTGAGATGAATTTCTATTCCGTCACAAATCCGTCTTTATTTGTTCGTCGCAAAATATCCAACGCTAATATCACTTTTTATCGTAGTGATCTGATTGTAACGTTTGAGTATAATTAAGTTTTGAGTTCAATTTTTTTTAATTTTTATAATATGATTACGTGTAAAGAGTCTCTCCCACTTCTATTTACATAAGCTTTTATAGTCCAAACCTGTTTCAGATAGATAGGGGACAAACGCAATTTTCACATTTCCAAATTTTTGTGCCCATTTTCTCAAATGAACGCTAGAGTCTAGACTCAAAAGTGCCGGCATCGGATGGTCAGAGGATCATCGGACTTCCACAATATCGATTTGTTTCATTTTAAAATATCAATTGAATCCTGAAATATGAGGCCAAAAATGAAAGAGGAGAGCCCGGCGATACCATCAGGTACCACTCTGTGATCTACTCCTGTCGTAAAATATATGACAGCTGGTTGGCCACCCGATTTTTACATCGTTTTTATATGTCCGTTTGAGGTATGTTTGACAAAAGTTTAATTTGGGGATCGAAAGCCATATCCGAATGATTCTGTATATATGTATTGAGGCGTCTCCTCCTTTCATGCATGCCAAGTGGTTAGCTCTCTCAATGGATCGGATTCGGGTCGGATCATGTGAGATCTGAATCCGAATCCAATAAGTTCATATCTGAATCCGACCCGAATCCGAAATGTCTGAAATAGAAAGACATTTCGGATTCGGATTTTATCTAAATCCGAACTTGCATTTTCGGATTCGGATCTATCCAAATTTTTGTGTACACATTTTTTTACATTGAAGACAGAGAGATATGAATGCAGAAACAGGTCTTTTTGGATCCATTTTTGGATCCACAGGATCTAAATCGTCCTGATCCACTAGAAAGCCACGGTCACTGTACCAAGATGTTGAGAATGAAATCAACATACCCTGTCTACCGTTTGCTCTGCAATGTATTGTTTGTAGAGTCAACTGATAATCTTCATATATACCCCAAACCTTAACATAGAAATAAATAAAGCAAAAAAATTATGTTCATGGAGTTAATCTCCTCACTTTAACATTCTAAATGCAAGACAAAAAGGGGGAAACATAAGATAAATACATAAATAACAGCATTGAAGCCTCCGGACATATTTAGTTATGCAACTTATTTTGCGAAATTTTCCACAAGCAAAACTTTCTTCCGCCCGTAGTATCTTATTGGATTCCCTGAATCATGGATGCATTATTTCTTTGCAAAGACCTTTTGCTCTGGAATCTTAGTTATAAAAAATATACCACATCTGGATGTTTATCAAGATCACTTATCATGATGTTGATCTCATTCCATCATATAAATAAAACTTCCTACCCAAGAAAATCAGAACACTGGCTATAAAGTTGGCAGGGTGAGTTGGCTTCCAACATGAGACTCACAGGAAACTAAGAGCTGCTCAATAGTACTCGGAACAGAAAATAATGATCTATGAACTAGACAGAAAAGACAACTGAGCGATAGCAGTTAGCAGCGACATGTAGATTATGAGTTGCCAAGTATGCAACAATGCCAGCCGCGTAACCTGCAAAAGCAAAGCTGCTTACCTGCAATATATGACTCTTGATTAGAATAACCAAAAGACATTGGATGGAAAGAGGTCAGATTCTAGATATGTGCATATCCCAATGGACACATTGAATTTCACATGTGACTGTTTTAGTTTGATCTCGGCACAATATAATTTTCAGATCTTTTATCCAGACTGCATCCAAATCTTCTAAATTTATTTAACTTTTCAAAAACAACAAAGTTTACTAATCCGCAAGGAACGGACGTGAATCTATGAAATAGAACTCTCAGCAAATGACTTTAATAAAGACATTGGATGAAAAGTTGACTTGATGAAGCCCTTCATGATTCAAAATGAACTGGGATCTTTCCCGGTCTGAGTGAGGGGCAAGTGGGTTCTTTACAGGAGCTGCAGTCAAATAGTCCACCTTCAGGTAAGGTAAAGGCAACTGTCTAAGAGAAAATGTCAGGCATAATGAGTAACAACAAAAGAATATCTATAATCCCTTCCATGAAGGGTGAACTATTACATAATATTCCGCTTTTGTGCATAGCTAAAATAAAATGCCATTCTTACTTATCAGGCATGCCGAAGAATTTGAAGTTAACAATTACAATGTTAACCGATCAGACTAACACAATGAAATAATGATATAAGATTCATAATAGGAATGGCCAAAGTACTTAATAACCGATCAGACTTGAAGTGGCAATGTGGCATAACGTCAAGCTGGCGATCACTTGTCAGAGGATGTGGAAATGGGAGACCTTTCCTATGTTATTAATCTAATAATTGCCTTCTTGTAGCCCAGTCCAATTGATTCTCGAGCCGGCCCGAGGAGCCCAAAGTTTTGATCTGGCCCCTAGACCTCCCACCACCAATTTGGAAAGAAGAAAAAAAAATCTGTAACATTGTTGCTGCAATACAAACGTACATTCAGAAAAGAAGCTGCCATCTAAGAACAAGCTTGATTTACTTTCCCAAGAGATCTTTTAATCCCTCTGGGCCACTTTGATACCAGATTGTAAGGTAGGGGAGAATGTCCCACCGGAGATAGTGAGCCCACCTTAATCTGGGTCGAACAAGTCATTTGGCCCCCTAGGTGTGGATTGACTTGTTTCTTAAAAACTCTCCTTATCCTCGTTCGAATTCGAATAAGAAGCATGCATCTTAAAGCATGACAAGACCGGTTAAGACAAATACGTCACGCTAACCCATCTTGTTCGATCGGTTATGAAAGTGAATCTTTTTTAATTGAGGGACTAAGAGTATCCCAGGATAAAATTCAGACAGACACCGTCCTAGGGATAAGTAAAAGGTTGCTCCAATGGGTGGTTATTCGGATTCCTCGGAAACCCATGAAACCCGTCTCGTAGGCCCGCAGCACAAGAGTCTTGATTAAATCCGTCAATCGGACGGGTCTCGGGTTGACGGCCCAAATATTCCCGAAGTATAAAACGTCACATAATGAGATCGTCTTAACCCAGTTTGGCATGTCATATGTACATGCCTTCCTCTCTTGATTGGTTCGTCCGACGGCATTGAAAGATTCTGCCTCTCTTTCTTGAGTCATTCCCAATCTCTTCCCACGTACATGTTTCTCTAGCTACCAATCAAAAGAGAGAGAGATAGAGAGAGAGATATATATATGAATATGAAAGTGGTATAGAAGATCTCATTCCCTATGTTGATATTCGACCAACTTAGAATAATTATAGCACCCTCCACCATTTCCTCCCATCAGAACAATTAAGGTCCCACCGACGGAGAATGATGTCGTTTTTGCAGGTGTATCGCCGCCGAAGAATAGTACTCAAATGTAGATCTCCATAAATTAATTCATCGATTAAATCCTATATATATATATATATATATATATATATATATATATATATATATATATATATATAAGCTCTGACCGCCCAAACCAGCTCCCTCTCAAAGACGTACGGGGGTGTAGGATCTCATTATAAGTAGCTTAGCTACATATATGGTCGTTGGTACCAGCCAACATCGATCATCATATTTAACTTGTCAGATCGATACAGGCAAGGACATTGATACAACAGATCGACCTTCCATCCCAGGATTTGACCTGGGCCGTCCGATCCCTGGTCCTCTCGGATTCGGAGGAGATGACGACAATTGTTGGGCCAATCAAGAAAATGTCTTGCGTTACATGCAAGGTTGCATAAAGAAACGCCTCGTGTTGTCTTTTTGTGTTGTTCAACGGTTGCAGCTAACATGTGCGCATGGTTCAACCAGTCTAACCCCCACTCGACCCCACGCCACATTAAAGAAATTAAGAGCAATGTGCAGTGCACACTTGGGGCTAATTAATTACACACCCGGGATGATCGGTACACTAGTTTTATTTTTTTTATTTTTATTTTTAAAAATTTTATGGCGCAGAGTTAAATTGATCCTAATTAACTTGTGTGCATGGTACACGACACTCTCACGTCCGATGACTCAAAATAAATCAAAACAAAAAGTTAGATTCTTAAAAAAGACTTTGGGTCTAATACTATTCATTCGATCTGATTTTATTTTTTTCAAAATTTTTTTTAAAATTATCGGATGAGAGTGTGTCTTATATGATAAATTATGAGGACGTGAGTCCCATATCATAACTTTTTTTAAAAAAAAATATTTGATACACACCGGAGGTGAAAATTAGACGGGGTGTGCACTACGCATTAATTACTCTTGACTAAAAGAGCCATGCATGGGAAACAAATTGAAGATTGATTTCTAAGTTGCTTGAAATGAACTAAATCTCTCTCTCTCTCTCTCTCTCTCTCTCTCTCTCTCTTAAATCGCCATCATCATCGGCAGCAGCAGCATTGTCATTACTAGCGAGAACTCTATCTAATTTATTTGACATAAGCTGCATAAATTTTGTCTTATCATTTTAATGTGTACAATGTCACATTTATAGTTAAACTTAAGGAGGGTGGACGGAAGATCAACCGGCATTCTTTATTCGATTCATATACTTAATCCACAAAAGTGGGCTCTTTGACCTGGTCAAAATTAAGGTTCGAATTAAAGCTGGGAAGAGATGCGAAATTAAATGGATGCAACAAACCAACCACCAACACTTGCCATTGGATGTGAAGGGAACTGTTCATTATAAAGACATCTTTTTCGCTATGATGTCCGTTGATCACAACAAAAGCTACACCTACACGTGCATGTCGGATTAGTGTCCTCTCTGTACATATATCTATAATATATATGTATTCTTCTCTTAATTTTAGTTTGTGATGGTTAAAGGTAAACAGTCACTCCATTATATGATAGAAGATGACTTTTTTGTGAGAAAAGAAAAATCATATAAGAAAAGGAATCAGAACTACTTAATTTTCCTCGGATATCTAATCACAGATTATATACGAGAAATGTTCACATTGGGTCGGTCCCATGACAATTTGTCATGGGGCCGACATATGGGTCCTTAAATACATGGGACTTACATATAAGTAGATTATCTCCCATGAATTTAAGGGTCATATGTCCATCCCATGTCAATTTATCATAGGATCGACACCATGTGAATATTTCCATATATATATATATATATGGTGTATATTCTAAGTCTATAATATTCTCTTAATTCATGTTCCCATCCACTTAATGACATCCTTTGCAACCAAAGTACGTAGAGTTTGGACCTCTTGAATGAGAGTCTCTTCAGACGCTGGAATCATGTGAATTGGGGAACAGTTTTACATGAAGTTGAGGATATTATAAAGAGAGTGCATATATATGACTAGAACAGCTACTTAATTAATTAATGGACCCGTAAAGGCACAGTAAATATTATCGGGAAGACAAAATAGGTGGCCTGGATTCGGGTCTGACGTCAGTTTAGTGAAACGGGATGCATACTTTGAAACCAGACATGGGACTTTAATTATCGATGTCTCATATATATATATATATATATATATATATATATATATATATAGAGAGAGAGAGAGAGAGAGAGAGAGAGAGAGAGAGAGAGAGAGAGAGAGAGAGAGACCACTAGATATGTAATAAGCATACATATAGCATTTTCAATTCCGATTCGTATGAATTATACGTACGGCAAACTTTCATGACAAAAACTTTGACGCATTTTGACGTACAGCCCTAGAGGTGGCCATCATTTTTGGCAAGCAAGAAAGTTATCCAAACATGAGCGTAATACTTTTATCAGTTAATATGAAATTGCATACATGTATATATATATATAGTCTGTTTAATTAGTAACAGAGTAATATTAGATAAGTAGCCAAAAATTATGACACCATATATATATATATTAGATCAGGTGCAACGTACCATGTATGAGGCTATAACTTGAATCCCCAGTACGTGGAATCGATCAGAGTGGAGGAGAAGGTCTGAAAGAGTGAGCAGACCCAATATGTCACCCTTCCTCTCCTGCTCGACGAAGAATGCAGAGGGGAACAGGTGGGATGGGGTAAGGGTTGGAAAGTGCTCCCGGATGGATGGTTTTGCCTGCCTCTTCATTTCACTGCTTTTTATCTTCTTCTGTGTGTCTTCGTACGTGGGTTTTTTTTTTTTTACTTTACAAAGTGTGTGTATAACAGAGAGAGAGAGAGAGAGAGGAGAAGGGGGGGGGGGGGAAAGGTGATGGTGGTGGCTTCTATCCGCTTCTGTGTTCCTTGTCATAACTTTATTCCTTCCTAACAACCATCTGGCCTTAATTTGGTTGCTTTCCTTGTCCACCACCATCCTTCCCCTCCGTTTTTTTAATCCTCCCCGTTAATCTCCCCGGGCCACCTTTTGTCGAACCCTTTTCTCACACTATCATACTCTCTCTCTCTCCCTCTCTCTCCCTCTCTCTCTATGGGGAGGCTTCTTCTACCCATCAGCGGCAGGACCCCACGCCCTCTTGCAATGCCTGCAGGTTTAAGTGGACGCGTGAGCAGGAGCAGCTCCCTCTTTTAGAGAGAAGGAGACCTCCAAGAACTCCTCTCTCTCTCTCTCTCTCTCTCTCTCTCTCCTGCGCTTCACCACATCTCATCATATCCCTCTCTCATAAACCACCCCGGCTCTTTCTCTCTCTCTCTTTCTTTCCCACCAACCAGAGAGAGAAAGGCAGAGAGATTTGCCGGTTCTCCCTTTCCTGACTCCTCAACCCTCTCCCCCCCTACGAAAAGCGCTGTGCTTGATCATCTCAGAGAAGATAACAACAGCAGAAACACACAGGGGGGGGAGAGAGAGAGAGAGAGACACCAAAGGGGATGGAGTGGCGCAGGGAAGAGCAGCTCCACCTTGCACACTCTCCCCTGTCTGCTGCAACTCTTCGATGGCCGGCTACTTTACTTCTACTACTTCCCCCCCTTCTCCTGTAAAGATGGCACCTTTCTGCAACCGTTTCTAGGAAGATCCCTAACCCATTTCCTTTCATGGCTCCCTCTGCGACACCACCCTCTTAATTGCCCTCCTACCACCCCCACTTCTTTCTCTCTCTACGCCCTCTCTCCGTCCAGGTGTCCAGGTGCCCCCTCACCCCCCCCATGGATTCCGGCAACAGCGGCAGCATGCAGTCCTCGAGCGGCGGCGACGAGGAGTACGACTCCCGCGGGGACTCTCTCTCCGCCTTCCTCAACACACCCGCCGCCCTTGCCGCCCTCTCCCACCACCACTCGCGGGTGCCCACAACCTCTCTCCACCACCACCATCCTTCCCCCGCCTCCTCCTCGTCCTCCCCCTTGTTCGACCCCCTTTCCGTCTACTTCGACGGCCTCGCCCGCTCGCCGCCGGCGCTCCCCTCCAGCACCAGCCCCCTCCTCAGCCTCGACATGCCGTGGCCCCGCGCCATCGGTGCCCCCGATCCCTCCAGTTGCACCGACGGCTTCGGCCTGATGGCATCCGCGCCACCTCCGTCGGACGCCACGAACACCATCATCCCCACCCCCATGAGTGACAGCCGGGGCCTCTATTCCGGCGGGATCGGCATCAGCCCATCGCCGTCGTCGTCACTGCCGACGTTGCAGCACCCCTCTTCGGTCCCTCCGCCCCACAACCCGGGGCCAGCTGCCGCCGCCGCCGCCCCGCCTCGCAGCTCCAAGAAGCGGTCCCGGGCGTCCCGGCGGGCGTCCACCACGGTGCTGACCACCGACACGTCCAACTTCCGGGCCATGGTGCAGGAGTTCACTGGCCTCCCCGCGCCGCCCTTCGCGTCGTCGCCCTTCCCCCGCGCCCGGTTCGACCTCCTCCACGCCGCGGCCTCCTCGGTGATGCGGTCCTCCACCATGTCTGACGCCTCGCCCCACTACTTCCTGAGGCCCTTCGCCCAGCAGCTTCCCGTCTTCTCCTCCGGTCCCTTCTCGCTGGGTGGGTCTTCCTCCTCGACCGCCTCCTTTCCTCCTTCCGCCATTACTAGCACAGTAGGCTCTACTACAAATGTTACAGCTACTCCTGTTAATGCGACCACCATTGCTGCTATTGCGACTACAAGCACTTCTATGGCCACTGCAATTTCTAATAGTAACACTACATCTGTAGCTACTGCATCTGCTGCCATTAGTACAAACACAGCTTCCACTAGTAGTTACCAGCTGCCTTCTGATCTCGGGCTTGAAACCCAACACCAGAGCTTCCCCAACATGTTCAGCTACCCATCTGCCGTCCCTCCTTTCTCAAGCGCCAAGTATAGTTCAGCTAATGTGTCCGTCCACCTCGGCAACAAGAAGGCCGTTCCAGGTGCGCGGGCGGCGTCGACACTGGGGGCAGCAATGGCGGATTACACCATCGGCGGCGGCGTCAGGCATGGGCATGCCGATGCGCACCTGCGCAGCGTCCAGACCCCGACTGAGCCGGCAGGGATGATGCCGTCGCGTGGCGGCGGCACGGCTGGAGATGACCTGCTGCGGTGGGTCGAGGGCCCGGCCGGCGGCAACTCGGAACGGGGGGATCAAGGGCAATTCAGGCCCGCCGGCGGGGGCAGCAGCGGCTCGCAGCGGGGGAGCAGCTGCAAGCTAAACTACGCGGGCGCCCCGTCGTCAGACTACCATGCAGAGAAGGGTGGGGAAAATGTGGCGTCTGCAAGGGGAGAAGGTATGGTGGAATCATGGATTTGTTCTTCGGATTGAGCAGATCATGTGATGAAACGTATAGCTATATAGGCAAAGGAAGTGAAAGAACAGGCGCAAGGCAGAATCATGTGTTTTTCTCTTCTGTCAATCTCTGTGGGGAAGGAAGGAAAAGGTTTCTTCCACCAGCTCATGCTGTTCTTCACCACCATGGTTAGAGAGCACTAGAGAGTTAATACTCCTTTTAGTTCTCTTATTTGTATGTGTAAGACATGGTCTTCCTTCGTTAATTTCTCCTTAATGAGATTGTTCCTATATATTCTTCCATTAAAGGCATGGGTTTTTTTTTTCTCTTGTTTTGAATGCCTACCCCTTGATTTGTTTCTTCATTATTGAAAAACTAACGCGGTTCATCTACTTGGTGTCCTTCTGATCACCGGTACAATGGCACAAAAAACAGTGGAAAACCTACCAAACAAGTACGTATCCCATATCAACGCATGACCTGAGAGAACCCAAGGATCCCGGTTCAGTGATGGAGATGGATACTATGTAGGGTTTCTTGATGTTGAGACCTCCCACTACTGCTGTTGATCTTGCTGGTTCTCCAACTGCTCCACAATGACAGTTTCCCTAGGATGGGACTTCGCTAATTAAACAACGGCCGTAGGTCGACGCCCACACTGTGGGCAATAAAGAAGTGCTTGGGAGGCCTTCCAGTTGTTCAATAAGATTGGAGGCAAGCAGTGTGAAATGTGAATAGGGTTGCAGTTTTTGCAGAAGAAATGGGATTAAGGGATGTAATTGCCCTGTGGAGGAGGGGTTGTCAGAGCAGTCGCTGCTTTGTTGTCTGTTGCCAGTGTGATCTCAGATTCGGCTCCTTTTGTCCTGCTTAAATGAAGGTGTGATGTGAAGAGAAACTGTTGCAGCACTGGGTTTTGGGTGAAGAGGGACATATGTTACGATGGTGGTGGTAAGACAACTGTTGTAACATTAGGTTATGGGTGAAGGAGGGCACAGAGAGTGCTTCTGTGCATCTTATGTTAGGAAGACACAGACAGTACACACAGAGAGAGAGAGAGAGAGAGAGAGCAGATTTTAAGAATGATCTTGAAGTTTAGAGATGATTAGTCATGGGATATCCTGCGATTGGCAGGAAGGGAAAGATAGACTTAAAAATTATTGCTATTATTATTATTATTGCCAAATCTTGATGGGTTTTGTGCAAATGGTGGGAAGAAGTGAGGAGCTCGGATTTGTTGTGGGTGTGACATGTGACCCTTACATTGAAATCATGGTGGCCCATGGAGGGAATAATTTGTTCTATGGCAATGATGGCTTCCCCTCCCTCCCCCTATGAGGAGCATGAGAGAGAGAGAGAGGGAGAGAGATGGATGCAGGTATTGGAAGCTCTGCCTTCTCCAGACTGTCTCTCTCTCTCTCTCCTGAAAGGGCCTACAATTTTGAGCCAAACCCAAAAGACATAAAGCTTTTCGTATCTCCGAAAGCTGGCCAGCACGCCACCCCGGCCCTCTCCTACATGATTATTTAATGTCCATCAACAATTTAAAAAGGATCTTGATTATGTAGCTTCCTTTGCGCTAGTAGCTCTCTGAGATGTTCTGCTGTGGTTGAGCCACCTAAAGATAGATGATCAATTTAATTTGCTAGAGTAGAGCTGTATTTTGTGCTAGAAATTTAAGGTAGAGTTAACATATAAGAAATGTTGTGTTTTAAAGAATTCACCTTAAACTTTCCAAAAATCTTATGCTAGGCTGTTTCCAAAGAAAGAATAAAATGATTGATAACCTACCAAAAAAAATAAAATGATTAATATCTCAGTCAATCTCTCTCCTATTTTTACAAGAAATATCAAAATTTTCAAGTCAATGTGTATTGTTTAAAAAATATTAGAAATTTCTACGATCAAATCCATATACGGGAAGTTTTCCAAATGATAATAAATGCCCAAGAAAATTTATACGTTGTGGGTAGATCACTTTGTTGAACGAGAGTCAAAAAGGCGGTCCATCAAGCATACAGTACTGGTCATGGTCCCCAAGAGAGCTGATCGATCAGACGGTCCTGGGATGCTTGACCATGACAGCCGATACGTTCTTCGACATCGAGGCCACCGACCATTAATTAGTGGCGTGCTGCCGTGCTGACCAGGTCCCTTCTGACTCAAATATGCCTTGGAGTTGGGACCCTCACTCTTTAGACCAAGGAGAGACCATGCGGACAGATGCGTTTGATCAGTTTGATCATGATACGTGTATATAGTTCAGCATTAATCCTCTTCCATCGGTGCCAAGAATTCCTACCACATTGCCCAGCTAGTCAACTTGGAGCATCGCACTTGCCATCAAATGAGATCCGTATTTGTATGCGTATTTTGTTAGTTTGTAATACCACTATATTAATCAAACAACTATGTTTTCCTAATCCATCATTTTCTAAAGATCAGCAATTAATGTTATGGCCGGTGTCATATTTTTTAATCACTTTTTTTACCATTTTTATTTCCATCATCTAATTATATATGAGTGTGACAAGAAAGAATAATAAAAAATATATATGACACTTTCACGTTTTCACTAAAGATAGATGATCAGCGTTAAATGCATGCATGGCCACCTTCAAGGAGAAAAAAAAATACACTAAAGATGGATGGGTAAGGTGCCTTTTATATATAGACTGGTTAATTAGGACCATACAGTTAAAGCTTTCGAAAATTTTCTAGACATATATATTTTTAGCTTTTATTTACATCAAACGTGGGCGCCTTAAGTTGATTGAAAACAGTACAGATTTGACTATTGTTAGAAGGGAATATTTTTTTGGCACTCCCAACGGCATGCGAGTATATATACAATGACTTCCAACAATACTATATATACACACATATATTTGTTTTTGGTGATTAATATATAATTGAATCTAGTACAGTGATACGTTTTAAATTAATTAAAGAAATCCTCTATAGACCGAATATTATCGAGCATGTATATTTTAATGGTCAAATGGTGACTTTGTCAACTCGTGTCGTTGAAAGCTGGCCAGTGGCCGGCGCCTCCTCTCTTTTAATCTCACCCTTACACGACCTCTAGAACACGAAACACTATATATATATATATATATATATATATATATATATATATAGTGGCCGGCGCCTCCTCTCTTTTAATCTCACCCTTACACGACCTCTAGAACACGAAACACTATATATATATATATATATATATATATATATATATATATATATATATATATATTCTGTGATGCAATTAGACAACTTTCAAAATCACATGGTAAGTGTGACGAAACAAGACCGCCCAAAAGGACACGTCGACTACCATGCCTTGGAGAAGAATTTAGACCCAGCTAGACTTGTAATACGTAGTTGGAGCCACAACTGTGGATTGGTTGACCCCACCTTATATAGCTAATATATATAGCTTTGGGGTTCTCGATCGGGGAGAGAGGTCATGAGTGATCCGTGGAGGGAGCCAGCTACACCTGATTGATTTCATGTTGTTTTTGACGATATATATATATATATATATATTTATGTATATAGATATGTATGTACGTATGTGCTACTCATTGGAATGGTCAAAATATGAAGACACATGCATGTATACATGGGGGGTGTCGTGGAGTTCCACATGCAGGACCCATTAATTGCGTTTGGTTTGGTGACCCATGCATGAAGTCAGATGCGTGTGTTAATTTTGTGTCCCCAGCTACGACTTCCATTCACATCAACGAAGTATCAAGGTAGCTACAAGTCTTTTTCAATATTGAGAAGAATATAATTTTGAAAAACTCTCGAGTCTGTATTTCTACATGCATATATGAAAGATTTAATTTTCCATATATAATGTTATAATTACCAGTATTTCGTCTTATTTAGGTGTTTATTTTTACTCAAATTATGGTTTCATCGATCGTGGGGAGTTATAATTAATCTCCTTACGAGCCTCACCACCTATATATCTATCACTATACAAATTAACACAAGTTCCCTTGAACTCGTAAATTAATTAAATCTCTCCTCCAAGGCATGACTTTAGTACAAGAGATAAGATTTGAATCTAGCTATATATATATATATATATATATATATGAGAGGGAGATCTTTAATTATGCCACTGAATCATGCATGAAGTCATTAATGTTAATTAAAGGAGACTACATAAATAAAAGAGAGGGCATTGAAAAGGGTGCGACGTGAGGGTTGCCGGAGGAAAGGGGATCGAGAACTATACGGAAATGGCAATATATATTAATTGGATATATAGGAGAAGAAAAAAATTGTTCCCTCTCCCTTCTCCAAATGAGGGGGTTGCAGTACGGGGAGGAGTCAAAAGGAAGAAACAAACAACATTGGAAGTGGAAGAGCAACAAATTAATAGGATAGAGAGAAAAATTTTCAGTGGCTTCGTTATAATGAAAGAAAGAAAGAAAAAAAATTAAGAGCATAACTCAATGCCTTAAGAGATATATGTATAAATATATATATAAAGAGTGGAAAATGACATCACATTTTATATTTTTAATATTAATAAAAAATATAATAAAATAAGTACATCTTTAATTTCATATATATATATATATATATGAGATAATTAAATAATTAATATCCATATCCCCGACCATGCATGCATGGGGCTTATATTTATCGGTTCAAAATATCATATCTGATCGAGTTCGTTTCTTCCAACCAACCAGCGGGCAGCTAGCTAGCTAGCTAGGAGACACCGTCCCCTCCTAATCAATCAAATGTTCTGTAATCCCCGAAAAGAGCATGACCCAACAGCAGAATCCAACACTCGTTCTTCTTTGATTAGTCTGGTCATCGAACCGGCCACAAAATATGCATAGGATGATAGTTAGCTGATCATGAGTTTCTAAAGAGACAAGATCTCAAGACCCTCAACATACAAACATTTCTTGATGCATGGGCTAATCAAATCATGCTCTTAAGATTATAAAATACATGACTATTAATTTGATACCTTGGAGTACCAATTAGATCTCAAGAGCTCCTAATTAACGAGACTAGCTCCGTACGTATTGCAGGTGAGGTTAGGCCAACCCAGATCATGTGGAAAATAGTCGTCGATGGGAAGAACACTGTCGCTCCCTGGCAGAACCACCTTAATTAGGTGGGAAGGAGGTGAACCCCCCTCACCCCCGGTCCTCCCAACTTATCAGCAGTAATTAAGCTGCCCAAGAAAGCTAGGCCATCTCCATCTCCATCTCCATATTCTATATGTTGCGGGAGGAGGGAGGGGGTGGGGGCATGTGTGCTTTCAAAGGCCACGTACAAATGGGGAGTTCGATATTGTCAGCATCTATTCCACTGTTCATAAAATAGAATAGTGGATGCTATGATGCCCTTGCTGCAGCACCCCCGCCCCCCACCGTCCAAGTGAGGAAGGGGAGCTTGGAGAGCATTCTTGGATTTATTTGCAAGAATGCCACCCCCAACAATGAAATGACCCGCCCAAATCCTCACGTACATGTCAGGATCTAGACTTGGCTTGGCCTGGCGCGCAAGGCTACTAGGTGGGCCCCTCATAAACCAACACGGGGGCTGCCACTACTGATGCCTAAATGACATCTTTAAAATTCATTTTTAAAATATATAAATTGTTACAGACAAATAGGTATTTTCACCACCACATCCATTTTGGGTTCTAAATAATTGGAAAGATGGAAAACGGGAACGAAAATTTTCGCTTCCCTAATCCATTTATTACTTTATCTACTTAATTAAATTTTAATTCTCCAAGTTAAGTAAGCTAACGGAATCTATCTATATATAGTATTCTAAAACTGTACACTTAAAGAACCGTCATTTTTCAAACTTACAAAACATATTGATGACCTATTCTGAAAAGATCAAAAAAAAATGAAATCACACGACCAATGATATAAATGATAAAAACTGCATAATCCACGTGTAAATTTATAGACACTAGAATATATATATTGGACGCGGAACAAAATTATATCCAATGGTTTAATAATCTCAAACAAATTACTAATAATTAATATATATCTGTATATATATATATATATTAAATGTATCTTTGTTATTGAAACAGAAATGGATATACAGATGTTGAAATAGTTGTTTTCGTTTCCAGCTCCGATAGTTATCCGGATATCCAATTTTTACATCCAATAAGCTAGCTATGATCGGATGGACTTCTATCAGATTTCTGTATCTATTGTCTGACTTGAAAAAAAGTTAGAATAACGGATGCCGAATGTCTATTGGCAGCCCTGCCAACCATATAACTCAAAGGATCATGTGGACCTCCTATTCTGGTTTGCATTGATTCGACCAAGTTCAGCTTAATTAACAGAGATCGGCTTAGGTAAATCATGACTCTTCTACGCGTGGGACGGTGATAAACGAATTGAGTTCTTTCTTGTATGTATGAGATGGATAGACCTTGCATTCTAATGAGAAAAGTTGGGACGGTGAAAATGTAGTCCTTCGATATCATGAGATCAGTCTCAGCTCATAATTAAGCTACCGTAAAATTTCATTTCCTAACGAGAAAAGTCGTGCGTAACACCCCGAGTTGTTACATGTAAAATATTTATTTTTAAAAAAAGAAGAGTGGATTCAAACTTAGATTATTTAAGCGTGAATGTCACGTCATCAGATGAGGTGACAGTGAAAATCACGTAAAAAAATTATCCCTATATATATAGTAAAAAATATGTCTAGATAATTTAGAACGAAGAGTCTCTCAAAAAAATATTAAAAAATAAATGTTATACATGTAACATCGTGGGACACAACTATTCAATATATTGCACATTTTTTTCTCTCTTTTATGATACAAAATCACCCCCTCTTTTTGTGTGTGATCAATACTCACACGCGTACTTATCTGTGTGCTGCAGGCTGGTGGCCGAGGTCATAAGCCTTGTTGCCACTTCAATTAAGGTCGCTCACAATTAGGAGGTCACAATGCGACAAAGGAATTATATACCAGATGCAATTTTTTTAGTCCAATATTAATTCTAGACTTATTTGGTTTCTTTTGGATGAGGTCTATATATATAAACTTGAGTGACATAGAAGGGAACGGATTATCTAACGCCAAATGCAGTTTATAAGTGGTTGATTCGGAGCTCTAATGTTGATAGATAGAAAGAATTAGAATTAGAATTGATGTGAGCTGAAATAAACTCACACGTCCAATGACTTGAACTCAATCGATCAGCAAACTAACTTATTCCAGACCCGGACTGCACCTCACAAGAGAGTAGAAATTAATGAGCCTAGGCTTACGTTGGATCGATTTGGACTCGGTCAATCACGCTTACTCAACTTAAAAATGTGATAAGCACACAAACTGAAAGTGCATTCCTTGTAGCCAGAAGTTGATGTGTTACCTAATAATCTATTTACGCTAGTATGTGCAATACACACACACACACACTAGACTGCATTTACTATATTCTAATTATATCAGCTTTTGGCAAATTTTTTGGAGATATAAGGCTACTAGAGACATCTTTTATTCGGAACATTACGCACGTATACCTCTCAAAGCTTTCTAATAGCATTACGTGCACACTAGTCTTAAGATTCTCACCCTCACATTAACAGCCACCTGAGCAACTTAGGTGCGCTTGAGCTAACTCGGCTTATTTTCCATGTGACTAGAATTTACAGAACTATAACTCTATTCCCAAGTCAGAGAGAGAGAGAGAGAGAGAGAGAGAGAGAGATGCTCGAAGAGGGCAGATGTCGGCACAATTGTTGCTGTCCGCTATGTTGACAAATGGAGATGGGCAGAGGCAGGTTGACGGGTGGGGGGATGGGGACCGAGAGAGACAGAGAGAGGAATAATTTTTCAACTTTTATGTGGAAGTCAAAATATGTTTTACTCTCATTTTTAGGCACTAACACAAATGAAAAATATTTCGTGAATATATTCTCTCTTTTTTCTCGCCGTGCATTTTAGTTGGCCAAATATTTACGATTCCTTCTCCATGGTAGAATTCAAATTATGATAATGACAATCCATTTTTTTCTTAAAAAATCCACATCTTTCGCCGTGCTCTCTAAGTCCTCGTTGATAGGGGTGTTGAACCCCCAAAAAAGATAACCCTCTTATTATGCAAAATCGGAGGGAGGCTCCTCCAACCTCACAACAAAATAGAGGAAGCCCCCTCCGGTTGCGCAGTACCAGAGGGAGACTCCCCAATTGTGCAATACTAGAGAGAGCCCTCTCAGGTTGCACACCAACCAGAGGGAGCCTCTCTGATTATACTATATTAGAGAGAGCCCCTCCGATTATGTAGCACCGGAGGGACCTCCTTCTACGTTTATGTAACTGGAGTCAGGGCCCCTCCGATACTACACAACGGGAGGGGCTCCCTTTGGTTGTGCTATATCAGAGGGAGTCCCTTCGATTGTGTAGCATTAGAGGGGCCCTCTCTCAGGTCGTCTGTCTCTTCTCCTATTTTTTTTATCTTTTGTTTCTCCTCCGTTCTAAACCAGAGAGAGATTAAAATGTTCAAAAAGGTGAAAAAAAACTCTTCATCCCCCTTCGGTAACTCATCTCCACCTCTATAAATAAGAGGCCTTGACTCATTTGGAGGGGGGTCTTACATCTCTCATCACTTCGAGGTCTGGAGAGCTTGGCTTAAGGATCTCTGGAAGACTTAGAGTTTCTCGGAGACTTGAAAGTTTGAAGGTGCGAAGACTTTTGTTATTTGCTTAAACCCACGGAGGAAATGCTATATATTTGCCCCTACCGGTGAATACATATTCTCGTAGTTATGTAAAATTGTTGAAATGACGGAGAAACTATATAAATTTTAGAAATAGCTAAAGTCCATGGAAAAATTTTAGAAATCAGGGGAAGAATGTTGTTCATCATCATCATCATCATCATCAGAACCTTATCCCAATTAATTGGAGTCGGCTACATGAATCATGTTCCGCCAAAGATTTCTATCAAGTGCAATATTCATATTTAAACTCAAAGAACTAATGTTCTTCCTAATAACATCGCACCATCTCATTTTAGGCCTTCCTCGAGCTCTTTTACTAGCATCCACTAAGATTTCGTCACATCTTTTAACCGACGCTGAGTTAGGGCGACGAAACACATGTCCAAACCACTTGAGTCTATTTTCTCTCATTTTGCTATCAATTGGAATTATCCCTAAGTCCTTACGAATGCGCTCATTCCTAATCTTGTCTTTCTTAGTCTTGCCACACATCCATCTCAACATCCTCATCTCCACTACACACATTTTGTGGATGTGTTCCTTTCGTACTGCTCAACACTCGGTACCATATAACAAAGTAGGTCTCACAGCCGTTCTATAAAACCTCCCTTTGAGTTTCACAGGCATACGACGATCACAAAGGACACATGAATACATATTCTCGTAGTTATGCAAAATTGCTGAAATGACGGAGAAACTATATAAATTTTAGAAATAACTAAAGTCCATGGAAAATTTTTAGAAGTCAGGGGAAGAATGTCGTAATGTGTTAAAATTATAGAAATATCCGTCAACTTTATAAAATTGTTGAAATGATCAAGAAAATTTGAAAAAACTTGCTCTTTCAAGAAAATTATAGAAAAACTCTGATATTTAAAAAATATATAGAAAAGATCTTGAAAGGTCCACAAATTATAGAATATCCCCTACTTGTGACAAATTATAGAAAAACCTTAGAGAGTCTAGAAATTACAAATATATATCTGATAGTAAATTGTAGAAATACCCAAAAAATTGTAGAAAAAACTTTAGAAGATGTAGATATTATAGAAATGGCTCTATTTGCGATAAAATTACATAAAAGCTCTCCGATGGTATCCATCAAGGACTAAACACTCAAGGAAGGCATCCACTAGGGACCAAACATGAAAGAAGGAACACCCAAGACATTATTATCTTATGTCCCTGTGCTCCTTCATTTACAAGGATATAAGAAAGGGGATGTGTTGTATGTATGTCCCTATGCAAATTATTCCTAAGTCATAATTAAAAGATACATTAGAAAATAAAATCAATAAAATGAGTATGGATCAAGCATCAAGGGATGGTTGAGAAGATCCAAACACGAAGACTCGTGTTCATGTCTCGTGATTAGAAAAGTATATTAATTATAAATATATCCAGAAAAGTCAAGAAATGACGAAAATATTTGACAAAGTCAAGAAATGACATAAACGTATCGAGAAAGTCAAGAACTGATAGAAATGTCTAAAAAAAAGTTAAGAAATGACAGAAATATCTCGAGATGTCGAGAAATGACGAAAATACTCGGGTAAGTCAAGAAATGACGAAAATACTCGAGAAAGTTAATAAATGACAAACATTCTCAAGAAAATTAAAAATGATGAAAATGTTTGGGAAGGTCAAGAAGGAGAAAAACTGCTATGAAAAGTCAAGGAAAGGCATAATTGCTCCAAGTTGTCAAGAAATGACAAATATATCTAGAAAGGGTCCAAAATCGTAGATATACTCAAACTAAGTCTAAAATTATAAAAATATTCAAAAAAGTTCAAAATTTAAAATACTCAAAAAGAGTTAGACACTATAAATATACCCTCACCTTGTGTGAAAATATTCTTTATGGACATCAAATCAACTTAATAGTCTGATCACAATTAAAAGAGTGACTATGACTATGAAGCAACTCTGACGGTTTGACAATGATCATATTGATGATCAAACGGTCCGATTGTGATGAAATTTGAAATCAATAGTCATATCTTGATTAGGAACAAATCCAAAGGTCAGATCATGATCGGAATCAGATCTGATGGATCGATAGCGATCATGTTGGTGATCCCATTCAATTGTTCAATCGTGAATAGAAGCACATTCAATAGTCTGATTATAGACAGAAGCAAATTCAACTGTATGACCGTAGACAGAAGCTAATTCAAAGGCCCAGTCTACGACTAAAGCATATCGGACACTCGGATTGTGAACGTACGGAAAACAAAAGACCCGATTGTATAATTCAAGTCAAATATAAATGTCTTAAAAGACGGGTTGTAATTTAAATTACGTACGTTCAAGGAATGAAAGTGTTTAAAATTCTTTACAAGAGTATGCATCTTTAATGAGCGATCATTAAGATCATGACCATTGAATAAAATCCTAAACATCACAACGAATATCAAGGTAAAAAGTATTCTTTGACAGTTGATCAAAATTTGTTAAGATTTTACGTCAATATAAATAAACACCGATCATGATCGATGAAGAAAAATTTTACACAAAAATTTTAAATCGTATGATAAATTTAAAATATGAAATAAATAAATATACTGATAATACTTAAAATACTCAAATTTTAATTCATCGTCATCATCAGTGTGTCTGTATTTTTCGTGTGAAATAAGGGGGTTAACTTTTTCCCCAGTTAACTCACTTACGTTAAGTTATCCCCTGTTTAACCTGATTTTGATTCGTAACCGCAATCTGAGTTAAAAATTAAAGTTAATCGAGAACTAATCCACTTCTAATAGTGCAGCTAAATCATGTCAATAAAATCAATAAAAGAGATAACTTAGGGTTAAAAGTGAGTTAACTACGAAATAACTCTCGATCAAAACTGGATTAAAGATTATTCTCAACCCTACGATCTCGTTGCTGAGAAAAATGTTCACTACATAGATCTCCACAGGTTCGTTGTAAAAGGGAGACGTGGCCCTTGGACATTTCTATTGCCTGTGTTACTCCTCCATCGCTACGCTAGTAGAGTTTCGAAGACCAAAGAGTGGTCCTCCGCTGGTCATCTCCTGTCCCCCCATGAAAAAACAGATCTCAAGGACCCCCGAGTGGACGCTGTGGCCCCTAACCCTCCCTCCCTCCGTCATCCCTGGTCGCCGGCACCAAAGTTACCAGCGCCAGCCACCAGTCAGACGTCCGGTGGCAACACAAGCTGCCCGCATTTCTAAAAGCCCGGCGACGCAGCTCCCCAGTCGCAGCAGCACTAAGAAGACACCCCCAGAAAGGCAGATGCATCCCGTCAGCATCGGAGCGGCGGTCGCCGGAAAACGACACCAGCGAAAGGGACCTGGAGCTTCTCCTGGTGCGTAGTGGGCGGCAAAGAGGAGAGGCACTTGGGTGGCTGGGCGCGCAGCAGGGGCTGAGCCCCACTGGGGCGGCGGGGCTGCCCGGCGAAAGCCCGACCGATGTGGTGGCTGGCTGATTGGGTTGTCCGGAGACCCTTTTGCACGCAGGCCCGGGGGCGGTTGGGGGTGGGGGAGGGCTGCAAGAGAAAGGAGTTGGGGGGGGGGGGGGGGGGCAACTTGATTTCTACCGTGCCCACGTATGGTGCAAGGTATCTTTGGCTTTTACCTTCTCCTATGGATCTCCGGTGAGACACTGATGGGGTGTTTGGTAGTATTTTCTTTCAAAAAAACTCTTTTTGCTTAAAAAAATATGTTATGTCAATTTTTAATTTATTTTTAAAAATTGATGAAAACATATAACTGTCTAATTGGTAAAAATGTCATAATTTTTAAATTTTGTGTGAACATATTTGGTAAAACAATTTGAAAGTTATGAACATCCGATCCTGAAAGATCAGAACATCCTGCGGAGGAGAGCCACCGGTTGCAACGGCTACCATTGGCGCCACAGCCGCAGTTGGAAGCTCGAAAGGCATCCCAGAGCGAAGCCTAGCCACACTAACCCATGTTTCAGCACCCGACGAGGGCCCCCGCGTGGGGTCCCTGCAGAAGGGCACTCTCTTCAAGGCGCGCGGCTACTACGCCCTAGAGGATGAGGACGACCACCGCGGTGGCGGAGGCGCTGTCGAGGGGGAAGACTGTCAGCTCCGGGAAGACGACCGGGAGCAACAACAGAATGCATGGGCGGATGGCGTCGGCATCGTCTACGGCGGTCGCGGGGCCGGCTGGGGCGAATGATGGAGGGGGGACCTGGGGTGGTACCTGCACCAGGGCGTGGCGGCGCTCAACGGTAGGGTGGTGCGGCTGTGGGAGGACGAGAAGAGGCTGCAGGCGGAGTCGAGGCTGGTGCAGGGCCTCCACCACAATCTGCGGCTGCACGCGCTCCACCGACGATGTCCGACAGTAGAGGTGAAAGGGGACGTAGGGGGAAGGGGAAAGGGGGATGCAGGGGGGAGGGAGGGACGCGTGGGAAGGGAGGGAGAGGCCGATGGGGATGGGGGGGCGTAGGGGGAAGGGGGGAGGGAGACGCCGACAGGGAAGGGGGGATGCACGCATCGGAAGAAGCGAGGGAGAGGTTGGTGGGGAAGAGGGGATGCATGTGGCAAGATGGAGGGGGAAGGGGGGAGGGAGAGGGAATGGGGGACATAAGGAGAAGAAGACATGCGAGAAGTCCCGAGCCGTCCTGACCGCTTTTTAAAAAAATTGCTCGAGACTTATTTTTATTTTGAGGAAGATTTACACGAGATAAGATTTCTCCCTAAAAAATAAGATAGATGTTACCAAACGTGTTTGAGTACTCTCCTCTTCCTTAATTTTTATTGTGATAGAAAAAAGAGATAAAAAATTACAACCAAACACCCTATAATGTTGTTGAAAGTGTAATTTCTAGTCTGCATACGAGAAAAATAAAAAAAAAAAGAACATAAATGATCTTCCCTTCGTACATGTTTGATCATCAGATCCTTTCAAGTACATATACACTAGGCTTACGTCTATAAGCAATAAGGGCACGATTGATATCGGGTTAAAGCGGGGTTATCCCCATTTCAACTCCATTCTTCATTTGGTGAGTCAAAAATAGTAAAATATCCCGAGTTAAAGAGAATAAGTTTAAACTCAAAAATGAGGTTAATTCAGAGATAACTCATTCCAATTATCTCTCTCCCCAACATTCAGAAGCGCACTGAAGGATGGCATGCAAGTCTGCGGTCTCAAGGTGCCAAATTGACTTTAATTAAACATGTTCTTACTTCTATACTTATCTACTCTCTGGCATCTTCTCCTCTCCACACTGGTATTCATCAATCGCTTGAGCGGTCCTTTGCAAATTTCTTTTGGGGCTCATCCACTCAAGGCAACAGAAGGCATTGGAAATCTTGGCATGCTATCTGTAAGCCGGTCTCTCATGGTGGTCTTGGTATTATGTCGCTTAGACATATGGAAATCGCTATGCGGGTCAAGATGCTTTGGAAGGCTCTTCATTCAAATTCTCTTTGGGCTGACTTTTTCAGAGCTAAATATATCCGAGGCTGTCATCTAACTGATATTCACTTTAAAAACATGAAAGGGCATGCCAGAAGGTGTTGGGTCCAAGCAAAAAATCTCATCCTTCAGTTTAAAAGAGTTATTGTTGGTGATGGAAATCGCACTAATTTTTGGTATGATATTTAACTTGGTAATCAAAGGTTGGTTGAGTATGTTCCTACTGATTTCATTCCTAATGCAAAGGTGACAGTCAGCGACTTCATTATGCATCCTACAAGTGAAGAAACATCTTTGTTTGACAGATTTTTTCCTTCTGACATTAGCAAAGCCATCAGACATGTCAACCTATCCCAAGATTCCGACAATGAGGTACGGAGTCTGTCCTCCTCTAGGGATTGTTTGGTTTCTTCTACCTATAAAGTTTCTTGTAGCAGTCCTCAATCTCAGATCTTTCTACCATGGGCTCGTCTCTGGTCTAACTGGCTGCCCACCAAAGTTTCAGTGCACTTGTGGAAAATTGTAAACAATTGCTTACCTACTGATTCTAATGTACCGTCTTTGGGTATTTCTCTCTGTTCCAAATGCCTCTGCTGTAAGGAGTCCCATGAAGAAGACATTAACCATCTTTTCATTACCAGTGAGACTGCAGCTCATGTATGGTCAGCCTTTCGATCATTCGGTATGCAGATTGATGGAAATTCTGCCAGAGCCTTGATTTGAACTCTATTCTTAGCATCCAACCCAAATCTCTGTTCGAACTATTTACACTTGCAGTTGTTGGCTATGGTATGTCGGAACTGTGGCTAGCCAGAAACAATGCTAAATATGAGGGTAAAAGCATCTCCAGGCATAGCCTTTTCCACAAAATCTCTGCCCAGGTGAAGCAAATCTATGTTATCGCCGATCTCAAGGAAGCTAATTACAGTAAAAGAAAAATTCTGGAACGCTTTGGTTTACAGATTGCTATTACTGGCCGCCCTCAGCTCAAGATTATAAAGTGGTTGTGCCCACCTTGGCCATACCTCAAACTTAATACAGATGGAGCATCCAAGCGCTCTGGTGACTCTGGTGGTGGTGGCGTCATTAGAGATTTCAGACGAAATATTCTTCTTGCTTTCTCTCATTTTTATGGTAATTCCAATAGCATCGTTGCTGAAGCTAGAGCTCTACTAGATGGTATTAAATATTTACATACGTGGATTCCCAACCGACTCTTATAGAATGTGACTCCCAGATTCTTGTTCAGATTATCAACAGATAGATTCAGTGCCCATGGTCCATCCTCATTTACGTCAGAGAAATCTGGAGCATTCTTTCACAGTTGGATACTATTACTCACATCTACAGAGAAGGAAATACGGTTGCTGACTCCCTAGCTTCTTTAGCATGCACCTCCAAATGTAATTCTTTTTTTTCTTATCATGAGCTACCTATAAACATCAAGGGTGCTGCTCGATTAGATAAGCTAGGCATGCCTAGCATTCGATTGATGTAACTGTCATTCTTTTTCCTTTGTTAATAAAATTTACCTCCTAGTGATACGATGGTGGAGTGGTTATTCCCCCTACCTCTGGTAAGGGGTGCACTCTCCCATCTATCTCTAGACAGGGTTTTTCAAAAAAAAAAAAATCTCTCTCCTCAACCCTATTTTTCTCTCTCCATTCTTCCCCATTCACCCTTCTCTCTTCATTCACGCCCATTCACTCATAATTAATAATAAAGTTAATTCAATAATATTTCTATTATTAGAAATCAAGATTATCAATTAAAAATTAATTAGATTCATCGTTAGTGATAATTATGATCGTTAATACTAATTAATTATCTAAGTGATAAGTATGAACCTTAAGTTGAAGATTTAAAAAAAAATCTAAGTCATCTTAATCCCAACCAAGTAAAGAATAATATTGTCTTATAACTCAGAATAAGAACGGCAAAATAATCTATTTATAGCACTTATTTTTGTTTGTATCCTTATTTTTTATAAAATGAATAATAGGGATACTCGCGTACTTATCCACTCGCATACCAAACGCACGTGAGAATAAGAATATGGATAAACTAACTCAGAATGACTTACACATATTCTCATCATAATTTATCCCGATATCAAACATAATCTAAGAATTAACATATACAATTAATATTCAATTTATAAAATTATTGAGCCATACAATTTAAAAACTTAGAATTAAGACTATAATTAATAGATACCATAATGTGTTCATATTTTTACTTTCATTTTCTTTTAATATAAATTATTCTAATATATTGTAGGTTAAATTGTTACGCCATCCAACTCGAGATAAGAAAAGGCAATAAATATCATTCTCTATGTGTTTGATCATGCAACCACTTTCAAGTAGACTTGCATCCCTAATTAGTAATGAGAAATAAAATATACACATAATATTAAACATATAAAATAATTAAGCTGTTCAATTTAAAACCTTAGCACATAGTAGAGTGAGTACTCATTATATTCATACTTTTGTTTTATTTTTAATCAGCATAGAACTATTGTAACATACATATGTCACATTAAATTATCAGTCGTCCAACTCAATTCATATTATAGACATAGATTCTATTAATATCCCCTATTGTTCTCCCTTTTCAAAAAAAAAAGATCATTATTAGTTCCACCTATTAATTGGATTTCTCTACTACCTATGGCTGTCACGACTTCACCAGATATATCTTCATCCTAATTTGCATAAGTTGTAGTAGTACCGTCTTTGGGTTTGGGATTAGGGGCCATGAAGATGAGAGAAGCTATACATACGTAGTTGAGATCTGGCCATGGGCTAAGCATTGAGTGTTAGAAACCGGAGTACCTGTAGAGATGGACAAATAATAGAGGAGGAAGAAAGAAGGGGGAAGAGAAGATCAAACCACAAGAACACTGGGATTTACGTGGTTCGGAGGCGATGTGCCTTCCTACATCCACGGTCGCACTGAGATCTCTTATTTCGCACACAGTCACAATTACAAGGGATGCTGCCTTTATATATAAGGAGCCTAGGGCAACCCTCCGCGAAAGGACAGGGGGGAGCCTACCAATATCCGGATCAGACTCCACACTCCTCTAACATTGAGGATGGAACGTAACTGTGCAGGACAATGGATGGTTATTTGTAGTAAACATTTGGAGGGACAGAAGGGGCATAAAGACTAGCGGAAGTCTGATGCGTGAGAAGCATTGAGGAAATTTGTTAGGAGACAACGAGATTAAACAGCTGTTTGAAAATGATTTTTCAATATAATTTAATCATTAAATTCTCCAATAATGTTTCAATTTTTTTAAAAGTGGATAATAACATTATCGTACAAAATGAAAAAGGGAATATATAAATATAGTCAGTGAGCTCTAAAAAAAAATTCTTGTATAAAATACACACCAAGATAGTGTGGGACACTTATCGCCCATCAAAATAAAAAGAGGAGAGTTGAAGGGAATTCACATTACAAAGTACCTCCGTCCATTTTCTCACTCTCTCACAATATCCGGAAAGGACAGGGGGGAGCCTACCAATATCCGGATCAGACTCCACACTCCTCTAACAATCTCCCACTTGGAGACTGATCTTAAAACCAGCAATCAAGTCTTGTAATCCTTGCTCTTTCCACGATTCAGAAACTCAATGCGGCACCTCCAATCTTCATCATCCATGGAGCCCAACTGAGGCCATGCATAGCCTCAGCTTTTCTGTAGTCACCATCTTTGTCAACATGTCTGATGGACTTTTAGCTCCACATATCTTTTCAAGTGACAAAGTCCCATCATCTAGTAGCTCTCTAATGAAATGATATTTCACTTGTATATGTTTTGTCCTTGCATGAAACACTGGATTCTTTGCAACATGAATTGCACTCTGACTATCACAGAAGAGAACACTGCTACCTTATTTTCTGTCTAGCTCTTCAAGAAAATTCTTCAACCAAATCATTTCCTTGCTTGCTTCTGTAACTGCAATGTATTCAGCTTAGTTGTGGAGAGAGCCACAATCTTCTGTAACTGAGAAACCCAGCTCACTGCAGTACCACCCAAGGTGTAAATGTAACATGTTGTGCTCCTTCTACTATCCACATCTCCAGCTAGATCTGCATCCACAAAATCTTGTAAATTGAGACCACTCTCTGTGAAGCACAAGCCCATACCTGTGGTGCCTCTTAAATATCGTAGGATCCATTTGACAGTCTCCCAATGTTTCTTGCTTGGATTTACCATGTGTCGACTTACTGCTCCCACTGCATGTGCTATATCTGGTCTAGTGCAAACCATAGCATACATGAGACTACCAACAGCTGAAGCATAAGGAAATTTACTCATGTATTCATGTTCCTCCTTTGTCTTGGGTGATTGCTCCTTTGAAAGCTTGAAGTGATTCGCCAAAGGTGTGCTTACTGCCTTTGCATCCTGCATTTGAAATCTGTTCAGCACCCTCTCAATATAGCCTTCCTGAGTTAACTTCAAGGTTTTAGCCTCTCTATCCCGAACAATCTCCATCCCGAATATCCTTTTTACGGGTCCCAAGTCCTTCATGTCAAACACCTTTGACAATTGTTCCTTCAGCATGTTGATCTCTTGTATGTTTGATCCTGCAATTAGCATATCATTCACATACAAGAGCAAAATAATATAACAGTCATCAAGTTTCTTGAGATAGCAACAATAATCAACTTGACATCTACTGAAACCACTGCTGCACATGAAACCATCAAATTTCTTATACCACTGTCTGGGGGCCTGTTTCAAACCATATAGACTTTTCTTCAACTTGCACACAAGGTTTTCTTTTTCACGGACCTGAAAACCTTCCGGTTGTAGCATATAAATATCCTCATCTAGATCACCATGAAGAAATGATGTCTTCACATCCAGCTGTTCTAGATGCAAGTCTTCAGCTGCCACAATACTCAACACTAGCCTGATTGTGGTTAGTTTGACAACAGGAGAAAAAATCTCAGTGTAATCAATACCTGCCTTCTGCTGGAAGCCTTTCACAACTAACCTTGCCTTGTACCTTTTGTTACCATCACATTCTTCTTTTAACCTATACACCCATTTATTATGGAGTGCCTTTTTACCCTCTGGTAAAAGAGTCAGTACTCAAGTCTCATTCTTCTGCAAAGAGTTCATCTCCTCTTTCATAGCATGCTCCCACTTGACAGAATCCTTCATTTGTATTGCTTCACTGAAACATTCTGACTCACCATTATCAGTCAATAACAAGTAATGCAAAGAAGGAGAATACCTTTCAGTGGGTTTGGGTACTCTATTAGATCTCCTTAGTGGTGGTGCCGGTGTATAGGGTTCTGGTTGTGTCATGACATTCTCAGGACTAGCTTGAGTCCTTTTTGGAACATCTTCCTCTAAGATTTCCTCTAACTCCACCTGATCTTTGACTTGCTTCCCTGCATCATCAGATTCTACAACAGATCTGTCTTTGTACAAGACTTTTTCATTGAATATCACATTCCTTTCTCGTATGATTTTTCTATTCTGATCATCCCAGAAACGATATCCAAAATCATCAGAACCATATCCAATGAAAAAATATTTCTTAGACTTAGAGTCTAACTTGTCTCTGTTTTCAGAATTAATAAGCACATAGGAAGTACAACCAAAGACTTTTAGATGTGAAAGAGTTACCTCATTTCCTGTCCATACCTCCTCCGGTAGCTTGCCATCCAAGGGGACACACGGTCCTCTATTTATCAGGTATGCGACTGTACTCACTGCATCTGCCCAAAATGTCTTGGGCAAACCAGCATGAATTCTCATACTTCTGGCACGCTCATTCAGTGTTCTATTCATCCGTTCTGCAACGCCATTTTGCTGAGGTGTTCCTGGAATGGTCTTCTGCATTCGAATTCCATTCAGTGCACAAAAGTCTTTGAACTCTTTGTTGTCATACTCTCCACCATTATCTGACCTCAGGCACTTGATTTTCAAACCAGTTTCATTTTCAACTAGAGACTTCCACCTTTTAAAAGTAGCAAACACGTTAGATTTATTTTTCAAAAAATAAACCCATACCTTCCTGGTGGAGTCATCGATGAAGGTGACATAATATTGTGAGCCTCCAAGAGATGATACTGATGAAGGCCCCCACACATCCGTGTGCACAAGCTCCAGCTTTTCAGACTTGGATGTCCTGCTTACTTTGGAGAAGCTAACCCTTTTCTGCTTCCCAAATACACAATCTTCACAGAACCCGACATCTACAGTCTTTAAACCAGACAACTTTCCCTTCGCCTGCAGTACCTTCATTCCCTTTTCACTCATATGCCCAAGTCTACAATGCCAAGTTTCTGAATCACCATGAGAATCAGCCACTGCAACTGTGTCTCTTGTATTTGTTGTCATGTACAAGGTACCCATCTTACTGCCTCGTGCTATGATCATAGCGCCTTTAGTGATCTTCCAAGAGCCACCTACAAAGAAGGTGATATAACCTTCACTATCAAGCTGCCCCACAGAAATCATGTTTCTCTTCAGCCGAGGCACATGTCTGACATTATGCAACTTCCATGCAGTCCCATTTGCTGTCATGATTTTCACATCTCCCTTCCCCACAATATCCAAGGGTTCATCATCAGCAAGATAGACCCTACCAAAATTACCAGCAACATAATTTTCAAGGCAATCCTTTTGTGAGGTAGAGTGAAAAGATGCTCCAGAATCTAAGATCCACGATTCTATAGGGCTGTCAACACTCAGGACTAAGGCATCCTCTATTTCTTCTGTTGTTGCATTCACAGACTCTTCCTTTTGGTTTGGATTTTGGTTTCGATTTTGGTACTTCTTCTTCGGTGCTCTGCAATCTCTTTTCAAGTGCCCTTTCTTACCACAGTTCCAACAACCATCACCACGAAATCTCGACTGACTTCTTCCTTTTGACTTAGACCTACCTCGATCTTGACTACGCTGATTTGCTCGTCCCCTGCCTTCGACATTCAAGGCAGAACTTGATGATTCACCTGATTCTTTCCTGCGAATGTCTTCGCTTAGAATCAAGTCTCGAACCTCTTCCAGCTTCAACTTATTTGAACCTGAAGAACTACTCACAGCGGTCACAGTCGCACCCCAACTTTCTGGTAGAGAGGAGAGCAAAATCAATGCCCTAACCTCGTCCTCAAAGTTGATGTCCACCGAACTCAACTGACTCGTGATCAGATTAAACTCATTGATATGATTTTTAACAGAAGCACCTTCGACCATCTTCAAATTAAATAAACGACGCATCAAATATACCTTATTAGAGGCGGATGGTTTTTCATACATATTTGATAGCGCCTTCATCAACCCTGCTGTGGTCTTCTCGTTCATGATATTGAACGCAACGTTTCTGGCCAACGTCAACCGGATGACCCCCAGAGCTTGTCTATCCATCAGATCCCAATCTTCCTTCTTCATCCCTTCCGGCATCGTACCAGCAAGAGGTTGATGAAATTTCTTCTGATACAGGTAGTCCTCCATCTGCATCTTCCAGAAACCAAAATCTTTACCATCGAACCTCTCGATCCTGACCTTTCCCTCTTCTGCAGCCATCGCTCCCACTACTCCCCCGAACTAGAACTTGGCTCTGATACCAGTTGTTAGAAACTGGAGTACCTGTAGAGATGGACAAATAATAGAGGAGGAAGAAAGAAGGGGGAAGAGAAGATCAAACCATAAGAACACTGGGATTTACGTGGTTCGGAGGTGATGTGCCTTCCTACATCCACGGCCGCACTGAGATCTCTTATTTCGCACACAGTCACAATTACAAGGGATGCTGCCTTTATATATAAGGAGCCTAGGGTAACCCTCCGCGAAAGGACAGGGGGGAGCCTACCAATATCCGGATCAGACTCCACACTCCTCTAACATTGAGGATGGAACGTAGCTGTGCAGGACAATGGATGGTTATTTGTAGTAAACATTTGGAGGGACAGAAGGGGCATAAAGACTAGCGGAAGTCTGATGCGTGAGAAGCATTGAGGAAATTTGTTTGGAGACAACGAGATTAAACAGCTGTTTAAAAATGATTCTTCAATATAATTTAATCATTAAATTCTCCAATAATGTTTCAATTTTTTTAAAAGTGGATAATAACATTATCGTACAAAATGAAAAAGGGAATATATAAATATAGTCAGTGAGCTCTAAAAAAAATTCTTGTATAAAATACACACCAAGATAGTGCGGGACACTTATCGCCCATCAAAATAAAAAGAGGAGAGTTGAAGGGAATTCACATTACAAAGTACCTCCGTCCATTTTCTCACTCTCTCACAAATAAAAGATATAAGAGAGTCCTCAACTCTAGTCTCCCTCCTAAAGATCTTATTATTTCATTCACCCCACAAAGATTAAAGAGTGACGTGTATGATCAGTCACCAGATAATACTATCTCCTCTTAGGAGCCACCTTTCTTCCCAAGTCACAAGAAAGTGATGCACGTCTCTATGTCGGCCAATGAGACAGTGGGGTTTTCCTAGATGGTCTCTCCTACACCTCCTGTGAGTAGGTACAACCTACAAACATGTGATTCATGGTCTAGTCCTCCTATCCACATAGGCAGTATGTTGGTTGGATACCCTGAAAGAACTGTAGCAACTTGTCTCGAGTGAGCAGCCTCACTTGGAAAATTCTCCAAATGAGGAGCTTCACCTTCAGCGGACTCTACAACCTCCAAACTTGCGGGGTGAGGTTGTTACACACCCCTCCATCTGAGATTAAGGTGCAAGCAGACCTAAAAGAGAAGATCCCCTCCCTACTCCACCTCCAAGTCCACGCATTCTCTCTGTCGGAGTGTGAGACATAGTCGAGGAAGAAGAGTAAAAGGTATTGAAGCTACTCTATCTCGTCGAGTCGAAGGTCTCTCCTAAAAATTGGCACCCATATGCCACCTAGAATTAAGTTGAGAGTCAAAATCTCAAGAGACTTAGTTACCCCAGAGGTTCAGTTGAAACAATAAAGAGGGTTGGGAAAAGAAACCTCCAACATGAAGTCACCACGCCAACTATCATTTCCGAGCTTATTAAGATTTCAAATTAGATGAACGTTGAAGGAAAATAAGCTTATTACGTCAAATGCTAGTAATGATAGCTTTTGAAAAAATGGCATGGATTTTAAAAATAAAAGATTTTTACCCATGAAAATGGAGAAACATGCACACTATCTGCTCTATCTTTTATTTTAGTGGTTTTACATATATATCCCTATAAATAGGGATTTTGTCAAAATTTAGATTTATTATCAAAAATATCTTTGTTATATTTTGAATGTTTGTAGTTATACCCATGTTATAACTTCTGTCTGTTCAACTAAACTGAAGTGTGAGTTAAGAGAGAGCATGACTAACATATCGTAAGGTTAGCATCCTCTCTCTCTCCCTCTCTCCCTCCATCCATGGCGGAATCCAGTAACCCTGCCACTGCCCTCCCCCTCCAGGCCACGCTGCATCACCACCATCGTCCCTGGTCATCTCCGCAGTCGTCACCATCCTCTGGAACAGCGAGCAGATTTGGCATATGTGTCTCGAAATTGAGAACATTGACCTAGTCTGATGCCACTGCGGGTTTTTGGGTGAGGGTCTAGAGGGGGCCGGGGGCATCGAGGAGGAGCTCAATGTTGGAGCCGCAGAGGGCCTAAAGAATGGGCTGGGTGGGTAGGGGAGAGGGAGGGTAACCGAAGATGGGGGCTTTCTTGGTTAATTTGCTTGGCCTAGTGGTGGGGGTGGCAACCACTAATGCGCTTCTCCAATCCAAGATCGATAAAGCCTGCGCTCTAAGGAGATGGTGCAGCTGTCGCCTCCAGGGAGAACCTCCAACTGTCCTCCTAGAATGCCTTGATGCCGCTCCGCCATTAATGGCGTAGCCTAGAATGGGCTCTCCCCGACGGCTCTCTAGTCGGGTGTCACGACCCTACCGATAAGACCAACCTGTCCCTTGTGAGGGACCCCTCCCTCCAGCTCACAGCCCTGTGCCTCCCCGCTACTGGCCTCTTTGGCATAATTTTGACGAAGATCGCGAGTTGTCCTTGCTCTGGTCTCTTATCCTCAAGGTCAACTTTTGGGTTTCATCCCCTTCAAGCTCGAGAACTACTCAAAGGCTGTTCACATCGACTTCAATGATAATGTCATCTACGTCGCCTTTCCCCCTCAATCTGGAACCTCTGTAGCCACCTCGTCTTGCTCCGTCTCCATGGGAACAACCTCTCATGGGCCTCGCCAACCTGTAAGAGATCGACCTTGGAAGTAGAGAGAGGGAGAAGGAGATGGGAGGGAGCGGGCCGGCGAGCGACGCTAGGAGGGGTGGGGGAGGAGGGGGGTTGCGAGCACCACTGTGGGGGGTCACCAAGATGGGGGGAGATGAGGGGTGGTCGCCAGGGTGGGGGAAGAGGGGGGCTATCGAGAATGGTCTCTCTCTCTCTCTATTTCTCTCTCAAGCAGTGAGGACATTTTGGATATTTTACATACCCTAATGCTTTCTGTCACATATTCCTCTGAATATTCGCCTCGCGTTGACGGCTTGGAACCACTAGGATATAACCACAAATATTTTAAATATATTAAGGATATTTTTGATAATAAGTCTAAACGAGGGATTTATTTGACAATATCTTTATGGGTTTTTTTACATATATACCCCTATAAATATCGATTATCTTAAATATACCCCTCATTTGAGTATATTATCAAGAATTCCCTCCGCGTAGTCTTAAATGTTGGTCGACCTGCCCGCTTGGTCAGTCGACCTGCCAGGGGTCGGTCGACCAGACCAAGACCAGGCACCCCCCTGTCCTGGGTCGGTTGACTGAACCACATGGGTCGGTTGATCGAACTAGGACAGGCTGCCCTCTGTGGCGAATGTCGATCTGATCGACCGAACTGCCCATCGAGTCGACCGAATCCTGTGACGTGATTGCAACAAAACCCCATCCGAGGGGCCCTATTCCACGCCTCAATCACCCCGGGTGTTGGGGAAAATATGGAGGAATCATTTCCCACCCTCTAAACTATCGAGAGGACCCAAACATATCACAAAATGCGGTCGAATCGACGAATCCGTCACTCACCCCAAAATCATGCTTTTATATCCCTGCATGAAATAAAACCACCCTCGGCCTCACCTCGGCCAACAAAATTCGGGAAAATGAAGGGCAAGGGTCAAGGATCCATCCCCCTACCCCACACGATGAGATCCTGCGCCGAGGACGTGGCGCCCCCTTCCGGCGATCCTGTATCGTGTCCGGGGACGTCACAGCGGATGTACGGAGGTGTTGTGGGCCGAATATTTGCAAGGCGCTAAAGGCCAAACTATCACACATTCCAAATGAAACATAACCATACCATTTCCATAAGATAAACACTCATAATTTACATCGTATACAGAGTACTACATATCTCAACTCAAAAGTCATATTTACATTCATTATTCAAAAGAAAATTAAATCTATTTATTCCACGCAGCGGAATCCGAATCCAAATTAAACCCGGGATCAACTTCCGACCTACTGCCCGAAGGAGTCAAGACGCACACTGGTCAATTTCCTGAAATGGTTAGGCAACAGAAATGAGTCCACAGACTCAGTAGGCATTAAAACCAATCACATGCTTATCATATACTAACTTGTGCAAATCCATGATATATATATATAAAGCAAATCACAATTTCATTGGATTGTACGTATACTATGAATGCGAAGGAAAACTGATAGAGCAGAGTAATTTTTCTTCTTATAAGTAAATGCGTATAACAAATCTTATCTGACTTATATATAAATGGCATAGTACATATCTTAGCTAAATCAGAGCTTATACAGATGAACTTATTTTCAGATCATATCAAAGTCATATATCAAATCTGAACTTCATATTATTTGGCAGCATATATTGGACAGGCATCCCGTCACTAAAAGCAGTAGCAAACACATACCTAGGCATCCATACGTCGACATAAAGATAAATGGTCTAAACGCTGGAGCCTGTCGGCCTTGATCAACCACGCAGGATCGGGAGTTAATACTTCACCATTCCCCAGATAATTTTCTTATTCTGGGTTCCGGATTTTTCAGAAGTCTGTTTGTCCTCGAAAATGGGCCTAATCCCGTAGCGGAAGCTAACTACGGTTTGTCGCTCCACACCTCCTTAAAGTAACACAGTCCATATGCTTAATCAATTTTTATTCTTATTATGATGCTTATTACATAGTCGTCTCAATACTTAAAATTTATCATTAAACTTTACAAAATAACTGGATCGTATTTTAATATCAGGAATTAGCTACTTAATCATAGGGTAGTGGGTCAAATTTATTAACTAAATATATATAACATTCGAAGAGATTAGAGTAGAGAGAGAGTAGAGAGAGAAAGTAGAGGGAGAAAGTAGAAAGAGATTAGAGAGAAATTAGAGAGAGAGAGAGATTAGAGAGAAAACTAATATTTTTACAGAATGGTAACTAAATAAATAACTGATTCTAAATATAGATCATTGGGTTAAATAAATCACTGACTTAAATTACATTTCAAATAAAATCAAATCAAAGAAATGTAAATAATAAATAACATGCGCTCGGTTTATCATGCCTACCTTTAGAATAGACTTCTGAATTGACTTTTATATCTCACCCGAGCTCCCGTAAAAGTCCTTGCGTAGGAAAAGATAATTTTCCCGTCCCAAATACGTAAAGAAGGGCGAAATTGTCTAAATAAGTTTCAAATCCTCCGTCCAAACTTTTTATTAATTATTTATATTATTTTAATGCTGTATTATCTTCTCCGTTTATTAATAAAAGGATGAGAGTGGGAAGAGAGATGAGAGAGAAAGTAGAGAGAGAAGTGGAGAGAGAAGTAGAGAGAGAAAAATTAGAGAGAGAAAGTAGAGAGAGAAAGTGGAGAGAGAGTAGAGAAAAGGTGGAGAGATAAAATAGAGAGATAAAATAGAGAGAGAATAGAGAGAGGGTGGAGAGAGAATAGAGAGATGAGAGAGATAGTAGAGAGATGAAAAAAATAAGAAAAGAGAGGAAGAGGTGAGAGATTGTGTATGTGTGTGTGAGAGAGAGGGAGGGAGAGAGAGATGAGAGGAGGAAGAGTTGGGAGGAGGGAGAGTGAGAATGTGTGAAAGGGAGAGGGGGGGAGAGTGGTGTTACGTGATAGAAGGGGGGGGGAAAGGAGTGGAGATGTGAGGAATAGGGGTGGGGGTATTTATAGTGGGGAGAGGAGAGGAGATAAGAAGAAGAAGGAGGGGGGAGGTGAGGATAAGGAGGAGGAGGGAGATAAGGATGGAGGGGGGGAGGATAAGGTCACGTGGGTTTTTTTAATGTATATTTATTTTTATTTTATGAATGCCCATCGGATGAGGAATGGGATGATAAGGGAGGGGGTGAGTTTTTTATATAAAAGCATTTAAAAGTTAGTAATAACAATATGTTAAAATATTAGTTCATTCTATCTAGTTTTGGGACTATCAGATGTTAAAATTTGAAAATATGCTCAACATGAAATTTGTAGATCTTTGAGTTCTCTTTCGAATGGGTTTAATATTGATCGTATTTTGACAGTTCTACGAAAATTTACATATTATTAAAGTGAGATATCTATTTAATTTACTTAATAAAGTTCGTTAATCTATACCGTTCAAGGTATTGGACTTTAATTAACAGAACGTAAAATTTAGATGGGCTCTAAATATATAATATTTAATTATTTTTTAGTTTTAGACGAATTGGAATGTTACAAATTTCTTCCCCTTAAACAAATTTCGACCTCAAAATTTAAAGATTTACGCAATACGTACCGAATAGTTGTGGATATCTCTTTCTCATTTCATCTTCCACCTCCCAAGTAGCTTCTTCTGCTGAGACGCTTTTCCACAACACCTTCACCAATGGAATTGTCTTCGTTCTCAGCACTTGTTCCTTTCGATCAAGAATGCGGACTGGCTTCTCCTCATATGTAAGATCTAGCTGAATTTTCAACTGCTCATGCTCTATAATGTGCGATGAGTCTGGCATGTATTTTCTTAACATGGACACATGGAATACATCGTGAACTCCTGACAACGATGGTGGTAAAGCCAGCTGATATGTCACCTCACCAATCCTTCTTAAGATTTCAAATGGTCCAACATATCTCGGACTGAGTTTGTCTTTCTTGCCAAATCTCATTACTCCCCTAGTAGGCGAAACCTTTAGAAATACGTGATCCCCGACAGCAAATTGTAGATCTCTCCTTCTTTGATCAGCATAGCTTTTCTGCCTACTCTGAGCTGTAAGTAATCTTTTTTCTAATTAACTCAACCTTTTCTACACAATACTGTACAATCTGTGGCCCAATCAATCTCCGCTCACCAACCTCGTCCCAACAAACAGGTGACTTACACTGTCTACCATATAATGCTTCATATGGTGCCATTACTATGCTTGCATGATGGCTGTTATTGTATGCAAACTCAATTAAAGTCAGATGCTCATCCCAGCTGCCTCGCCAGTTTAAACTGCATGCCCTCAACATATCTTCTAATGTTTGAATGGTTCTCTCTGATTGTCCATCTATTTGAGGGTGAAAAGCTGAACTAAATTTCAATTGTGTACCTAGTGCGTTCTGTAAACTCCTCCAAAATTTTACTATAAATCTTGCATCCTGATCTGAAATAATAGACACAGGCACACCATGAAGTCTCATAATTTCTCTGATATACAAATGGGCAAAATCCTCTAATGATTGTGTCTTTGTGATTGCCAGAAAATTGGCTGACTTAGTAAGCCTGTCAACAATTATCCAAATAGAATCATGTTTTCTCCTAGTCATTGGTAATCCCATCACAAAATACATAGTGATATGCTCTCATTTCCACTGTGGAATTTTCATTAACTGTAATGGTCCTGCTGGTCTTTGATGCTCTGCTTTTACTTGTTGACAAGTAAGACATTTGCTGACAAAGTCTGCTATATCTTTCTTCATGCCAATCCACCAAAACTGTCTTTTCATGTTTTTGTACATTTTTATACTGGCCGGGTGAATAGAATATTGTGATTTATGTGCCTCAGTTAATAGGTCTTTCTTTATTTCTTCATTCTGAGGTACACACAACCTTCCCTGAAATCTGATTGCCCCGTCTGCACTTTGAGTAAATCTCGGTGTGCCAATCAATCTATGTAACCGCTGATCATTTAGTTGTGCTTGCACAATTCGCTCAACCATTGTATACTGAATAGTTAGTTGGGCCAAAAATAAATTCTTCCCTTTACATACTAGAGAATACTCTACTACATCAGATGTCATTTTCCAAGTTTGGCGCAACTGGATTGCCATTAGCCTCTTCCTGCTGAGTGCATCTGCTACCACATTTACTTTTCCTGGGTGGTAATTTAATGTGAAATCATAATCCTTCAAAAATTCAATCCACCTTCTCTGCCTTAAATTTAATTCTTTCTGAGAGAAAATATATTTTAAACTCTGATGGTCTGTAAACACTTCAAATTGCTCACCATACAAATAATGTCGTCAAATTTTTAGAGCATGAACCACCGCCGCCAACTCCAAATCATGTGTTGGATAATTCATCTCGTGGGTCTTTAATTGTCTGGATGCATAAGCTACTACTTTGCCATTCTGCATCAGGACACATCCTAGTCTTTTTCTAGAGGCATCTGTATATATCACAAATCCTCCTGACCCACAAGGTAAAGTAAGCACTGGGGCTGTAGTTAACCTTATTTTTAATTCTTGAAAACTCAATTCACATTTATCTGACCATTCAAAAGGAACTCCTTTCCTAGTCAATTTGGTCATAGGAGCTGCAATAGAAGAAAAACCTTCAATAAACCGGCGATAGTAACCCGCAAGACCCAAAAAGCTCCTAATCTCACTAACATTCTTCGACCTTTCCCAATGTAAAACTGCATCAACCTTAGCTGGATCAACAGACACTCCATCACCAGAAATGATATGCCCTAAGAATTGGATCTTATCCAACCAGAATTCACATTTACTAAATTTTGCATACAGTTGATGACTTCTTAAGGTTTCCAACACAATCCTCAAATGTTCTTGATGAGCTTCAACAGTGGGAGAATAGATCAACACATCTTCAATAAACACCACTACAAATGTATCAAATATGGTTGGAAAACTCTGTTCATCAAATCCATAAATGTTGATGGTGCATTAGTTAACCCAAATGGCATAACTAGAAATTCATAATGCCCATATCGTGTTCTGAAAGTAGTTTTTGAAATATCTTCTTCCCTTATCCTTAATTGGTGGTATCCAGATCTGAGATCAATCTTTGAAAATACTGTGGCAGTTCGTAGCTGATCAAATAAATCATCAATTCTTGGCAAAGGGTACTTATTCTTAATGGTTACTTGATTCAACTTCCTATAGTCAATGCATAGTCTAAGCGACCAATCTTTCTTTCTAACAAACAGAACAGGTGCACCCCAAGGGGATACACTTGGTCGAATAAACCCCTTGTCTAGCAGTTCTTGTAATTGTTTCTTTAATTCTGCCAATTCAGCTGGTGCCATTTTGTAGGGAGGGATGAAAATGGGTAAAGTACCCGGTGAGAATTCAATAGTGAACTCCACCTCTCGGTGTGGTGGCAAATCCGGAAGTTCATCGGGGAATACATCTGAAAATTCTCTGACCACATCGATATCTAAGGTGATTTTCTTATTTTCATTAGAAGGAATAGCCATGACATTAGCTAAATAACCAAGACAGCCACTTCTGAGCCATTTCAAAGCCTTAAGGGCTGAAACTAGTGTTTTACTAGAACAGTGTCTTGGACATTGATAGTGAAATGTCTGCTCCCCAGGTTTTTGAAAAATTACTTTCTTTCCATGACAATCTAGAAGTGTAAAATTTATATCTAACCAATCCATTCCCAAGATGACATCAAAATCAGTCATTTCCAGCAGATACACACATGCTGACATAATCCTCCCTTGAATCACCACATCAATGATAGGAATAACAGAAGTCGTTCTAGCTATCTCCCCAGTTGGTGTGTTAATGAACATCTCATTAGTGTTCATAATTTGTTTATCTTTCAATAATTCAACAAATCTTAGAGAAATAAAGGAATGTGTAACATCCGGATCAAATAAAACTTTTACATGCATATCATCGATAAGAAGAATACCTTCAACTACTCTATTGGCATCTCGGGTGTCTTCCCTTGTTAGTGCATATACTCTGGCTTGAACTCTCCGCTACTGTTGTGGTTGCTAATCTTGCCTTGGCCTTTTGGGACAATCCCTTATCATATGCCCTGTCTGACCACATGAAAAATATTTACCTGCAGCCCGCCAACATTCATTACCTCTATGCTGCATCCCGCACTGTTGACAAGCTGGCATATTATCTCTCTTAACTGGTTGAACTCTCTCTGGAAAAGTCATCTTCGGCTTCTTATCTTTCCTCACAATTGAACCAAGATTACCCCTTTTTACATTATCCCTTTGTCTTTCTACTAAGAATTCCTCATATTCAGTTTCTGCAATAAAAACAGTCCTCAAAGCTGCTGCCATAGTCTGAGGCTCAAAGATTGTAACTCTACTTCTAATGTTACTTCTCAAACCTCTAACAAATTTCTTCACCCTTCTAAGCTCATCTGAACAAATATGAGGGGCATACTTTTCCAATTCAGTAAATTTTACTTCATAATCGGCAACTGACATACTTCCTTGAGTCAGATTTAAAAATTCAACTTCTTTCTTGTCCTTCACATGATGAGGGAGAAATTTTGCATGGAAGACATCAAGAAATTCGTTCCAGCCAATCTCAATCTCTCTATCTCTAAAAGTGATTCTAAGTGTAGACCTCCACCACTCGTCCGCACGGTCCTTCAACATAAATGTAGCTAATATCACCTTATCATGCTCTGCACATCTAATGGCCGTAAAATCTTCTCAATTTCTCTCACCCAGTTTTCACGATCTCCGGGTGACTCTCCCCTTAAAAGAAGGAGGACTCATATGTCTGAATTTCTCCATCATGGTAGCGCCTTGCTGTCCTATTCGGTTGTTCTTACACACGGGTTTGTAATTGAGCTTGCATCATTGCCTGAGTTTGAGCATGTAACTGCATAGTCTGCACTAACCCTTGAAAAGCTTGTGTGAACCCTCCTAAATCTGGCACACCCTGAATAGGTAACGCACCTTGCCCACCGGGAGCAAGCTCGCCATGAATTGGTTCCCCGACAACCCCTTGTGATGTTCCATTTGAGGGCACAGACTCCTCAGGAGAAGTATTAACCTCAACCCTATCACTCCCTGCCATCTCCTGCGAGGGAGAACTAATCCGAATTAGTATGATTCTAGGTTTGACATCAAATTCTAAAATAAATTCCTACGATCTTATGGTATGGTGTATAAATTCAGATGGCTGCAAATAATTTCAAGCCTCACAACTTTGCTCTGATAGCACTCTCTGTGGCACCCCCTTCCGGCGATCCCGTATCTTGTCCGGGGACGTCACAGCGTATGTACGGAGGTGTTGTGGGTCGAATATTTGCAAGGCGCTAAAGGCCAAACCATCACACATTCCAAATGAAACATAACCATACCATTTCCATAAGATAAACACTCATAATTTACATCGTATACAGAGTACTACATATCTCTACTCAAAAGTCATATTTACATTCATTATTCAAAAGAAAATTAAATATATTTATTCCACACAGTGGAATCCGAATCCAAATTAAACCCGGAATCAACTTCCGACCTACTGCCCGAAGGAGTCAAGACGCACACTAGTCAATTTCCTGAAATGGTTAGGCAACAGAAATGAGTCCACAGACTCAGTAGGCATTAAAACCAATCACATACTTATCATATACTAACTTGTGCAAATCCATGATATATATATAAAGCAAATCACAATTTCATTAGATTGTAGGTATACTATGAATGCAAAGGAAAACTGATAGAGTAGAGTAAGTTTTCTTCTTATAAGTAAATGCGTATAACAAATCTTATCTGACTTATATATATAAATAACATTGTATATATCTTAGCTAAATCAGAGCTTATACAGATGAACTTATTTTCACATCATATCAAAGTCATATATCAAATCTAAACTTCATATTATTTGGCAGCATATATTGGACAGGCATCCCGTCACTAAAAGCAGTAGCAAACACATACCTAGGCATCCATACGTCGACATAAAGATAAATGGTATAAACGCTGGAGCCGGTCGGCCTTGATCAACCATACAGGATCGAGAGTTAATACTCCACCATTCCCCATATAATTTTCTTATTCTGAGTTTCGGATTTTTCAAAAGTCCGTTTATCCTCGGGAAATGGGCCTAATCTCGTAGCGGAAGCTAACTACGGTTTGTCGCCCCACACTTCCTTAAAGTGACACAGTCCATATGCTTAATCAATTTTTTTATTCTTATTATGATGCTTATTACATAGTCGTCTCAATACTTAAAATCTGTCATTAAACTTTACAAAATAACTGGATCGTATTTTAATATCAGGAATTAGTTACTTAATCATAGGATAGTGGGTCAAATTTATTAACTAAATATATATAACATTCGAAGAGATTATAGTAGAGAGAGAAAGTAGAGGGATAAAGTAAAAAGAGATTAGAGAGAAATTAGAGAGAGAGAGAGATTAGAGAGAAAACTAATATTTTTACAGAATGGTAACTAAATAAATAACTGATTCTAAACATAGATCATTAGGTTAAATAAATCACTGACTTAAATTACATTTCAAATAAAATCAAATCAAAGAAATGTAAATAAAAAATAACATGCACTCGGTTTATCATGTCTATCTTTAGAATAGACTTCCGAATTAACTTTTATATCTCACCTGAGCTCCCGTAAAAGTCCTTGCGTAGGAAAAGATAATTTTTCCATCCCAAATACGTAAAGAAGGGCGAAATTATCCAAATAAATTTTAAATCCTCTGTCCAAACTTTTTATTAATTATTTATATTATTCTAATATTATATTATCTTCTCTATTTATTAATAAAAGGATGAGAGTGGGAAGAGAGATGAGAGAGAAAGTAGAGAGAGAAATGAGTGAGAGAAAATAGAGTGAGAAAGTGGAGAGAGAAATAGAGAGAGAGAGAAATTAGAGAGAGAAAGTAGAGAGAGAAAGTGGAGAGAGAGAGTAGAGAAAAGGTGGAGAGAGAAAGTAGAGAAAAAAGGTGGAGAGAGAAAATAGAGAGATAAAATAGAGAGAGTAGAGAGAGGGTGGAGAGAGAAAATAGAGAGATGAAAAAATAAGAAAAGAGAGGAAGAGGTGAGAGATTGTGTATGTGTGTGTGAGAGAGAGAGGGAGGGAGAGAGAGATGAGAGGAGGAAGAGTTGGGAGGTGGGAGAGTGAGAATGTGTGAAAGGGAGAGGGGGGAGAGTGGTGTTACGTGATAGAAGGGGGGAAAGGAGTGGAGATGTTAGGAAGAGGGGTGGGGTATTTATAGTGGGGAGAGGAGAGGAGATAAGAAGAAGAAGGGGGGGAGGTGAGGATAAGGAGGAGGAGGGAGATAAGGATGGAGGGGGGAGGATAAGGTCACGTGGGTTTTTTTAATATATATTTAATTTTTTTTGAATGCCCATCGGAGGAGGAATGGGATGATAAGGGAGGGGGTGAGTTTTTTATATAAAAACCCTTAAAAAGGTAGTAATAACAATATGTTAAAATATTAGCTCGTTCTATATAGTTTTGGGACTATCAGATGTCAAAATTTGAAAATATGCTCAACATGAAATTTGTAGATCTTTAAGTTCTCTTTCCAATGGGTCTAATCTTGATCATATTTTGACAGTTCTATGAAAATTTACATATTATTAAAGTGAGATATCTACTTAATTTGCTTAATAAAGTTCGTTAATCTATACCGTTCAAGGTATTGGACTTTAATTAACAGAACGTTAAATTTAGATGAGCTCTAAATATACAATATTTAATTATTTTTTAGTTTTAGACGAATTGGGATGTTACAGAGGACGCCGATTCCATGCGAAATCATGTCTTGAACCACCGCCGACTTCACGAACTCGCGAACTAGTTTCACCGTGCCACCACCCCGTTCCTTACTCCATCCTCGCCGCTTGTCGCCCCACGTGCCTCGCCGCCGCGCCCACACTGTAATATCCCGGACCTTTCGGATCTTTCTTCGTGGGTCCCGGATCTGGTTTTCGGAGCGTCCGGCTCTGTTGTGTCCGAAATTTCGTTTCGGACATCTTTCGTGTTCGGATCGGCACGATCCGGAGTCGTTTCGGAGGCCCGGAGGCGTTCCGCGGCTTTTCCGCGCGTGTTTCCCGGTTTCTGGTGCGGGTTTCGGCTTTTCCTTCGGACGCTCGCTGCGGGTTAACTGGGCCGTTCATCCGGGCACGAGTGGTACCGTTGCGATCGGTGCGCTCCGAGGATTCCGGAAACGTATTTTTCTATTTTTCGGTATTTTTCCAAAAATTCAGATTTTCTATAAAGCCTAATCCTTTTTCTTTTTTTTCCCCTTTTCTCTTTCTTCTTCCTCTTCCTCTCTCTCGCGACCGTGAGCTCTCCTCTCTCTCCCTCTCTCCCATTCGGACGCGGTGAACCCCTCTCCGGCTACGGACGGCGGCGGGGCGACGGCGCGGACGCGTGGGCGACGGTGAGGCGATCTCGTGGGCGTGCGGCGAGCGTGGGAAGCGTGGGGAGTTCGTGAAGCTTCGAGCATTCTTCGTGATTCGTGATCGATTCGGCGGAGCATTCGCTCCATTGAGGTAGGGTGACGTTCCTTAGTCTCATGCCGATCTTTTTCGTGATTTATAGGCCGCGGGGAGGCCGAGAGGGGATCGTTTGAGCGTTTTTGGGTTTTTCCATGGTTTGGGGAGAGCTCGCCCGATCTATGGATTCAATGCATGGATTCGTGTTTTGAGGGCCTAGAATCATGCTAGGGGTCCCCAGGGGTCTTCCCCTTTGTTTTCCCCCTCTCCTATGGAGGTATGGGGGCGTGGTTGGAATTTTTGGGCGTTCTTACCGTTTTCGGCCGCGAACTGAGAACGCGCTATAATCCAGTAGCGCGTTCTTGGAGGTCGCGCTGCCCCGACCGAGCGCGTTCATCGGAGAAGATGAACAGTTTGGCGGTTCGTGTCACGCTATGGGGTCCTAGCGCGATCATCATTGTCGCGCTAGGAGGACCTAGCGCGATGGTCCCTGTCGCGCTAGGGTTCCCTAGCGCGATAGTCCATGTCGCGCTATGGGGCCATAGCGCGACAACCCTTGTTGCGCTAGGGGACCCTAGCGCGACATGCCCTGTCGCGCTAGGTATCCCTAGCGCGATTTGGTTCGTTGTTGGGTGTTCCCCTTGGGCCGTGTGTGCGTCCCGGGCACCCCGTGGAGTTCCGTGACCGTGTCTTTGGTGTCCGGAGGTTCCGTTTGCCTTGGTCATGAGTTTGGCCGGGGGCGGTGAGTCCGTCTTTCTCCGACTGTGGCCACCGTGCGACGGGGCTGATGCGTGGGGTGATTCCCACACGTTGTCGGTTTCGGACGTTATTTTCCGTTGACTCGAGAGTCTACTCCTTCAGTGACCCTCCACTAGTCGTAGCCCACCAGTACGAGGTGCTGGTCTCACCTGGGAGTGGTGTAAGGGCACCCACCTTTCGAGACGGTTTGTGGACCGGTTACCGTAGGCCCCTCGTCGGTAGCCAGAGTCCGGCTACGGGGGAAAACCGGTCAGAGGGCCGGACCTAGTGACGCAAGGTCTGTGTGTGCACACGTGGTTGGGGGCGGTTGGACCCACGTCGACGGGCGTGACCCCAGCTAGTCACTTGTTTGTGGTTACTTGTACGGTGTCTGCGCCTCGGGTAGGACCTACCACGTCAGGCGGTTCACCTGCGGTGCGGTGTAAGACGTCAGGGGACGCTACCGGCTGTGCTTCTAGTGGGTGGTACTCCTGTCGAGTACGGAGTGTCAGACTGTCAGTCGTGTGTTTCCGACCTTCGGGTTTTACGATTCGACCGTTGGTTTCGGTCTTCTCGTACCGTGGCACGTGTGTCGGTTTGCGTGCCGTAGGGTCTAGTTCTGTAGAGTGCAGGGCTTTCCTTTCCGAGGTACTTTCCTACCGCTAGAGTAGTGGTTTCTCATTTTACGAGGTAGGGTTCGAGTGATCCCTACTGAGTCTTGTTCCGAGACTCATTCCCTGCGTGTTTTCACCGTGTTTCAGGTGAGACGCCACCTTCGGGGAGCGCGTCAGGAGCGCAGCGTGGTGCGGGTGCCCAGAGGTAGTGCCAGTGGTCAGAGCCGGGGTATGTCCCGTGTAGCTGTACTTTTCTTTCTTGTCACTGTACTAGTCGTGGACTGTTCTTGCTGTTGTTGTTATTTTATTGTGGACCATGTAAAATGTAAATTGCTAATTTATTTCCTACTTAATATTATAACTGTTTAATTTCTGTAATTATCTGTGATGCTTGTGTAGTTTCCACACCATCCTTTTAACCCTTCCGAGTCTTCGGGCTCGTGGGTGGCGGTACGAGTCTCGGGTTATCGGCCTTCCCGGTAATCGGATTCTCGGGTCGTTACACACACCGTCCCCCTTTGGCCGCCCAGAGGAGGGAGGGAGAGAAGGAGAGAAACGAGAGGAGAGAGGAAGAGAATGAGGGAATAAGGAGAGAGGAGGTGTTAAGGGGTTTATATAGGAAAATATTTGGGGTTTGAAAAATTCAAAAAATAAAAAAATTAGAAAAAAATTTCCCCATGATTCTCGAAAAATACACAACGTGCATGCAACGTCCCGACGTCCGAAAACATAACGGTTCACCCTACACAGGGGTCCGAAGACCCGATAACCAAAAAATCTGATTTAATCACGAAACACGATCTGTGACCCACAGAAGCACTCTGAAACCTACGGATTTTTGATCCGAAAATCCTAGGTATTACAACTAGCCTGATGCAGGCTCGGACACAATATCATTGGTCCTGTGCGTGAGCCGTACATGGGTCATTGGCATCAAAATTACACTTCATTTTTTTGGATACTATACACCGATCTGTATAGAGGCGATTCAAAATGAAGCTTTGATACTAATTGGTATATTTAATATGTAAATCCCATATGCACAGCGGAATGAATCGATCCTAGAATGCAGATCACACATGTAGCGGCAGGAAAGTGGTTTCTAGGTCACGTACATTTATTTGTTGGAGAAGTCGTCTCACGCCCGTGAAGGCCTGCACACACCAAAAAACCAGAAGGGCGTCATAAGAAGTCCGGGTGTTACCCTAGAGGACAACCCTCCGATGCTTAAGTCAGTAAGAGATTAATGAACAATAGAGGACATCAAGATAAGAGAGAGAAGTAGAGGCCGTAGTCATCGATCCAGGAGGCGTGTAGATCCTCTGTACGCGTGCTCGCCGCTCCTAGTGGGCTCTCGAAGAGTGCTCGCTGGGTGGTAAGGCCATGCAGGAGGGAGTGGCTCTCTGGACGTAGAGGATGGCCTCTCTGTCGTAGTTGCAAGTCGAGTTGCTCTCTTCTCTGTAGGGGGCTCTAGTGACAGAAGTATCCACCGTAACTCCTCTTGCGTAGTAGTGTAGGATATAGTAGAAGAATCTACCGTGCTCTTCTCTTCTGTCGATGTCCCTTTTATATATGTTGTCCTGGAGCGAGGGCCCCATCCCTTGATAGGGAAGGGTCCGTTTAGTAGAGTAATGTTCCCCGCTATGTTGGCGAGAGTTTCCCGTTGGAGGGCGATAGCCTTGGCATCGGCTGGTCCCTAGGCGAGTCTTACGGCACTCATGACGCGTGCTCGCCTGTTATGGGTCAAGGCCGACGTCGTGGGGGCAATGGTCGATCGTCGGAGTGTCCTCCGGCGAGAACTTCGCTTGGGCCGGTTTCATCAGCGTTGTGGAATCCGATGCTTTGTTGGGCCGGTCATCCCATTATTAGGCCGAGCATGTATGCTCGTCCCTTGCCTGGGCTTAGCATGTCCCCTCCTTAATGGGCCGTTCGCGCTTGGGCCGTTTCTGGGTCAGACCAGATTTACCCTCCTCACTCCCCCCTACTCTTAGTTGCCGAGCACTCGCAGTAGACTGAGAGTAGCCCAAGAGAGGGTTCTTCTGGAGGGTGTGATCTGAAGACGATCTTCTCGTACGACGGGAGTTGGTGGCTTCGAGAACCTGCTTGGTGTGCAAGGCGCCTCTGACGGTGGCAGAAGCCACGCTGGCAATGATGACGCCGGGTCTTGTCCTGTTCTGGGGATGTGGGCTCAGAACAGTCGCCTGGCTTCGGTAGCCGTATCACCGTAGCGGCCGGCGCCCCTTCACCTGGCCCTCAGGAGACAACCGTCGGACTGTAGTAGGCGGTTATAAAGAGTGCTGCGGGGTCTCTCGCAAACCATACCCACGTCTCGCTGGTCGCTACACTTCGTCGTAGGCATCTCCCTCCCTTTGCCTGGTGAGGATCCTTCTTTCTATGTTCTTCTTTTCTTCAGTAGGGATGCGCCCGGGAAGGAGAGCTCTCACTCTTGAGTCTTCATCTTCGGAGGACATTCCCCAAGGCTGGGGCGGTGTGTCGAGCACCTCGGGTGCGGGCACTAGTCAGCCTGATTCCCAACCTCTAGTGGCCTACAGGGTATTCCATGGTTTGCGGGAGACCTTCCAGATCCCCCCGAGTACGACATCGTCTTCCCTGCTGTGGGAGACGACATAATGAGTCACCCTGCTGGCGGGATCATGATCCCGGTGGCTTCCTTTCAGGCGGGTCTTCGTATTCCAGTCCATCCTTTCATCTCGACCGTCCTCCACCATTACGGGCGGAACCCTGGGGGCATAACCCCTAATTCGTACAATATCTTCTGCGAGTTTGTCTACGCGTGCCGTAGAGCGTCGGTGGCGCCGAGTGTCGACCTGTTCCGGCAATTTTTTCTCCTCCAGAGTTGCCCGTCCGACACCTATTTCACCTACTTCAAGGTCCGTCCAAACGACCACTTTATCTCTGTCTCCCGTACTACGTCCAACCGCAAGGGGTGGGCGGAGCGGTATGTATACTTGATCAAGTCAAAGGACTGGGAAAGGGCCTTTGATGACTGGATGCGGAGTGGTTGTCCTCGCCCTTGGCGTGATACGAAGCCTCCCCTCAACGCCGAGGGTCGTCGGGATCTGAAGGCGTTTTCTCGGTATCCTCTCGTCGATGCAGACTACGTCTTGACCCCGGCGCTACTCCGAGAGCTGGGGTTGTGTCCTCCGTTGCCGCAGGGTACTCGTCTTCTCTCCCCGTAGGGATGTGGCGATTGTGACTGATGCTTGACTAACCTTGTCTTTGTATTTTCGGGGGGGCTGAAGTCCAGGGGTGGACCCCCGAGATCGTTCAGCTGCCGCGGCTCACTCTTCGCCCCGTGGATCGCATTGCTCCGGGCACCGCCCAGGTGTCGGTCGTCGCCCCCCCAGCCCAGGTTGCTTTTTCCCCGGGGAGGTTGCAGTATCCGGCCCCTGTCGGCATTCCTTTGGTGCGTTCGCCTGAGGCGTCGGTGGCCAGTGGAGGGCCTAGTCTTCGGCAGAGTTCCCCCGAAGTCACTCCTAGCGCACCTGGTGAAGAGTCTACCATGGCTGGCGGTGGTCGGGCTTATCTGACCGAGGATGAGTTGGCGGAGATGGACAATCGCCGCCGGTCGAGGAAGAGAGGGAGGGATTCAACCCCGGCTAGGAGCCGGTTCCCACCCTCATCCGGGGAGCCTCTCCCCAGTGTTCGCATGTCGTCGTCGCCAGCAACGTCGGCAGCTACTACTCCGGCGTCCGTCTCCGGTGGGCGGGGGCGCGAAAGGGGCAAGGCCCCTGCTGCTGCCGAGGCTGATCCTCCCCCTCCGCAGAGGGTCCCTCCGCGCGGTCAGTCCTCGCAGCCCGAGTACTCACCGGCGAGGGTGCCTTGTGTCCCGGGCATTGTCGACCTCATGATGCGGAGTGCTTGCTGGCATGAGCACGTTGGGGAGATGGGTCATGGTATAGTGGACGAGTTGACGGCCGTTGCCGCGGGGAGCATGTGTCTGGTTGTCAACGCCTTGGGATTGTGGAGGCACCATTTCCTAGACGCTGTGCGTGAGCTGGAGGCCAGCATGGCCCTTCAGGCAGGGGCCGAAGGGCGTTGGAAGGAGTCCGAGACTGCAAACGCCGGACTTCAGGAGCAGTTGTCTCAGCTGGAGTTGGCCCTAGCGGGCATGGAGCGCGACCGGGATTCTTTCCGGGCGCGGGCTGACGCAATTGGAGAGCGGGCGGCCAAGCAGGAGGCGGAGGCACGAGACATGGAGGCCCGCGGGTAGGAGATCGAGGCGGAGCTCGCCAGGCTGCGCATGTCCATGTCCTTGGCAGGTAAGGAGGCTGTGGAGGCCTTCCGCTCTTCCTTAGCTTATCGGGCCGAGCTGACGGAGGTGGCCTTGGGGTACTACGGGCCAACCCGTGACCGCGGCTTCCGGGAGGGCTGGAGCGCCAAGCTTTCTTTCCCTTCCCTTTGTTACTCGTGGTGGATATTTGAGAGGTCTTCCTTTTCTTGTTGGCCCGGCCAACAATCATTACAGACGAAGATAATTTATCTTTCTGCATGGTTTCTTCAGCACTCTTTAACATATTGAGCAGCTCCGGGAGAGTTGCATCAATTCTATTCATGATAAAGTTTATGATGAAGGAAGAAAATGAATCGGGCAATGACTGGAGTATAAGATCAATGCATAGTTCAAGATCCAACTTGAATCCCAATGCATTGAGTCATTCAATCCACTCCATCATTTTCAGTACATGGGCCTGTACTGATGAACCCTCAGACATCCGTGTCCTGAAAAGTCTTTTGGAGATGCCATACCTCTCAATCCTACCCTGCTCCCCGAAGAGCTGGCGTAGATTGAAAAGTATACTTCTACAATCAGTCTTTTCAAATTGCCTCTGTAGCTCGGGAGCCATAGAGGCCAACATGTAACATTGGGCAAGGGAGGAGTCCTCAGACCACTTGGCATAAGCCAGTAACTCACCCTCGTCGGCATCAGGAGTTGTCTCGGAATGAACCGTGTCCAACACGTACGCAATCTTTTCGACGGTAAGGACTATGCGTAGATTACGCAGCCAATCCGAGTAGTTCGGTCCAGTTAAGCGGTTTGCATCCAAGATGTCGCGGAGGGGGTTGGACGACGACATTGTAATCTGGATACGAAATAAAAGATAACTTAGCATGTGTTCGAATTCTAACTTAGATGTGGTTTTCAATCTTAGTTAGTCCCACTATTTTTTCGATCGGACTATATAACCTTCAGTATATAGAACGGGAGATCAGCAAGATCTACCTAGTGGGTCGGAATCCCAACGATACTGATGTACGACCTTGTGGAAAGCACAACAAGCCATACACCATCTCAAGGACAGTCAACAAGCACTTGCATCTAATGCAATATCCGATATTCGGCCTCCGAGAGATCATCCCCTTGTGAAAATCACAACAAAGGATATTCTCGGTTAGACCTAACCATCATTACTACATAGCAATGAGTTCATGACCCGACCCTTGTGGAAAGCACAACAAGGCCGAGTTCAATTCCTCACCCCATTGAGGCCGAGTCTTGGAGTTTAATCCCGCCCCCAAACTCATGGACCTTGTGGAAAGCACAATAAATTCATGAAATGAAGACGTTCATTCACTCCATAATGATGGAGGGCCACGACGACTCCTAAAGCCACGCTTACCAGATCTAAAATTTAAGCGCGAGGGAATTTAATTTTATCTTGATCTCACCCTAGGTGGTAATATAAATATATCCAATATATTTACCGTACCTAGTAGTTTGCACAAAATAAATGCATCCAATGCAAAATTAAATGCAAGTGATCATGGACTTTAACCCTAATGTAACTAAGACATCCGACCCGCTTCCGAAGCAGCTGGATCTTCCTCGCCGGGTGTGCTCCGCGCTTTCAAACTCCGACGCCGCATTAATTACAACTATTACACGGCACGCTGGCCGAAAAAATTAAATTACATGTGACTCAAATTTTAACAGCCCTTAGGGCGAGTACAACAACGGAGGAAGATAAAAGTACATTAGAATTTTAGCAGAGAGAGAAAGGAGGTTCACAGACCCCAATTAATTACATTAATCCAAGTCCATGATCACTTGCCAACCCATTCAAATAAAATCAATCAAGGGTTATTTTTTAAAAATAATACTTACTTTTGAATATAAAAATAGGATGTGCAAACAAAAACATGCTAGCTTTGTTTAATTTTAAAAATCAAAGCATGATTAACTAAAATTAAACACACAAGTAGGCCAATACAAGGTAAATAAAGTAAAGCACGTAAAGAATCATCATTTTCTACAGGGACATCTAATTGAGATAATTAATTAAATTTAAATTTAAATTTAATTATCTAATAATCAAATTTAAATTCAAAATTTAAACATGTCAATAATTTAAATTTAAATTCAAACTAATTATCCAATAATTTGTGTTTGAAAATAAATTTAAAATAATGCAATTATCCTCAATTAGTAATTTTCTAAAATTTAAATTTTGAATTTAACAATTATCTAGTAATTAAAATTCAAATAATTGAATTTTTTCACATTTAACTTTAATAAAATTTAAAATTTAATTTTTTTAATTATATAATAATTAAAAATTCAAAAACTTAAATTTTACTGAAGTAACTTCAATTATTACCATTTTATCTCAAGGTAAATAGTAATTATCTCACCTCGGTAAATTTAAATCGGTTAAATAAATTTTACCATTCGACATTTACTATTGGGATAACACTATTTAACTTATGAAATAAAATTCTATTTAATTTACTGTACATTTCCATATATATATCTAATATATATACTATAATTCCTACACATATAAATTAAAAATAAAAATGACAAATTTTTTTTTTAAAATTAATGTTAGCAGACGTGGGCCGTGTCCACGCCCGCGTTGCGGGCGCCGCCAGCTGCGCCTGCCGCGTGGCGGGCCGCGCCCGCCCGCCCCCGCGCGGGTCAGTGCCCACGGGCGCTGACCTGCAGTGCCATCTCGCGCCCACTCCCGGACTTAATTTTTTTTTATTTTTTTTAAAAAAAAATTTGCTCCAACGATGCCGAGCATCCTGGAAGAACGGGGATGCCCAGCATCCCCTTGTGGCAATACAATTGAAGATTTAATTGCCCCTAAAATATGGTTCTAAACGGCGATAAAACACCGACCAGAGCGCGAACCTAGCTCTGATACCACTGTAAGGTTTTGCACAGCACCTACGGGCGACGCAGCGGATAACAAAAATTTATTTGCCCGATCCCGGTATTATGGAAAGCTTAATCTGTGTTTTAATTGGTGTTTCTAAGACCCTAATTACGGGTTACGTGTTTCACCTTGCGCGGAATGTCGCTATCCGTGATGCCCGATGCAGAAAACCGAGCCGCACAGTTGCACGGCCTCTAGAGCCGATCCACACGGACCCTTCTGCAGTGACGGTACCTCCCCGGCATAACTTTCCCCGACTCTATCACCTTCTGGAGAGAGAGAGAGAGAGCAAAGGGGAGAAAGGGGGGAGGCTAATCCACCTCTTAAGCCTTAATGCTTGTTTAGCCTAAGAGCTGGAAGAGAAGAGTTCGAATGAACTCACGTAGGATGCTATGTATAGAGTTTAGGCTTATTAGAAAAGGGCTCTAAAAGACCAAAATTGTATATATGTCCTATCTCATATTATACATATGTATTAAGCTCCATTTACACTCCTTTCCAAAAGGAATTAAATAGAAATAATATATACATTTATATAATAATAATCCGTCACCAAGAGTCCATTGTGTGTGATCCTCTAGGCCCATAGTCACTCTAGTTTAAGGCCCATTAACTTCTAATTCCCAATTAGAAGTAAATTAAATGTATTCTTCGCTTCTACAAGAGCCGAAGAATAGTTTAATTTATTCTGAACCTTTGATCACGTTGGGTCAAGCAAATCCGCGTGATCCTAGAGGACGCCGGGTTTAAACCAGCCTATCTGGTACCTGTTGGAGAGGGGGATTTCCGCAGCCCACCACAAAGGCAGCCCAACAAGACCCACAAGGTCCAACCAGGCGAGCCCGCCCGAGTGATAGCCCACAGGGCCCACTTAGGGAAGAAAAGCCCAATAAATAAGACTCGAGGAACTAACTCTCCCCGGCGGCCTTCTAGGCTCGGAGGGCCCGAGACAACGGTCAGGTCCCAAGGAAGGTCCGGCCTAACGCCCTCTCCCCGTCCGAGAGAGATAGGCTCTAGCCGACCTATCCGACCCCACCTTCGTCGGTCCGTGCCTATCGCTCGGACAAGAGCTAGCATCCCCGAGGCTCGGTAAGGCCGGTTGATTATCCGCATGTGCAGCCGTTCAGAGTCCCCCGCCAGCGGGAGAGTCAGGGGAGCCCCCGGACTCCAAGGGGATAACGTTCCCACGATCAGGCCATGAAAGCCCCCGTTAAAGACGTAACTCCTGCCGGGAACCCCTCAGCTTACGGGACTCCTGAAGGCGGCGCACTATTTAAGCAAGGGATACCCTCCGGAAGAAGGTAAGAGAAACAAGGCATTCACACACCCTAAGCTCCTGAGCACGATTCGCTTCACCCCCTGGTGGAGAGGATTCTCGCGCATCAGCTCTCTCCTCCCCCCATTATCGCTTCCACCATAGCTCTACTGACTTAGCCATCGGAGGGTTTTCCCCCAGGGAGATCCCCTGGGCCCTCTGATACGTTTCCCTCTCTTGCAGATTCATCTTCTGGTGATCCATAGCCCGCTCAGGACTCAGCGCGAGATCTCGCCTCTTCACCTGTAAGTCCACAGTTACCGCATCGATATAATCCCTCGCTCCTTGTATGAGTCTGGTATGATCGAGGGTATGGTTTCTGTCAAACCCCATGATCATGTCATTTGACTATGACCTCCTTAAAGTGTATGACGTCCGTTCTAAACGAACTCACACGACCCTGGCCAGGGATTTAACGGAGCATCAATGGCATAACCCATTAACTGTCTGATATATACCCGATAGTGAGCGATCCCTTCTTGACTATTGACGATCTTCACACGTATCCTGGAGTAGTTAATGACTCGGTAACTCATGACTTATGGTTAAAGTCACTTAGCTAAGTAATTAAACCATTTTAGTCCTCGTGTAAGATCCGATTAATGTCTCAGGTCAAAGAACCAACGATGCTACTGAGACCGTTGGATCTTCAGTTGACATTAGGTATAATCAACCATCTGAAGATCTAATAGCGGATCAGTTCAGTGCACATCCTCCAAGGACATACACCTACACATATGTGTTGGTGCCCCGCACCAATGACCATGAGACTGGTCACTGACATATCATGTGTACTGGTTTAATAGGTAATCAAAGTCCCCGAGTGATTACCCTCCAACCAGGAATAGTTTAAGGTATGTGTTCATGTAAAGTCAGTCTCATAATCGAGATCCCATCTCGAGTTGACTTTACAACCACATATCCTAGGGACAACGTAAAGTAACACAATCGCATATTTACGCTCAAATACCACTTTATTAATAATGAACAAGATCGTACAACTATTGGGCCTACCCGACCCGAAATTGACCTGTAGCACACCAACACTAACACAAGCGTCACTAGCCTGTATGCTTCTTTGCCGAGTGCTTCTGCCACCCAGTACGGGTCTTCCCAATTTGGTGCGAGCTTTCCTGCGGCCCCTCGTGGGTCGGCCACGCTTGCTCGCCGTAGAACCATGTCTCCGAGGAAGAAGTGTCGCTCCTTGACCCGGGCGTTGTAGTAATGAGCCAGCTTCTACTGATATGCCACAAGTTTCATCTAGGCGTTGGCTCTTCCTTCTTCGAGCAAGTCCAGATTTTCTCACATTGCCCGGCTATTCCTGGCCTCGTCAAAATGTCCCACTCGTAACGAGGGGTTGGGTATTTCCACGGGGACTACAGCTTCCGCTCCATAGGCGAGGTGGAAAGGCATCTCCCCGGTGGCAGCTCTAGCGGTGGTCCGGTGAGCCCACATGATGTTGGGGATTGAATCAATCCATGCATCGCATGCTTAGTCCAGGCGGGTGTTGATGCCGTGGAGTAGAGTTCAGTTGGCATTTTCCACCAACCCGTTGGCTTGGGGGTGTCCCATCGAGGTGTAGTGGTTCCAGATTCTCAACTCTGAGCACTTCTCCTTGAAGGTAGTGCTTGCGAACTGTCTGCCGTTGTCGGTAGTGAGAACCCTGGGGATCCCAAACCGGTAAATGATGCTCCGTAGCACAAATTTTCAGGCGGCCTTACTTGTTATCTTTCCCAATGGTTCGGCTTTGATCCACTTGGTGAAGTAGTCGATAGCGACTATGAGGGATTTCTTCCTTCCCTGTGCTTCAGGGAAGGGCCCCAATATGTCAATCTCCCATCGAGCGAATGGGCGGGGCTCCGTCAAGGCGTGGAGCTGCGTCGCTGGCTGGTGGTGCAGGTGGGAGTACTTCTGACATTTTGGGCACCTTCGAACATAGTTGAGACAGTCTTGCTGCAAGGTGGGCCACCAATACCCTTGTCGGATCTGCGTTCTCGCGAGTGCTCGTCTCCCCACATGGCTTCCGCAGAGTCCTTCATGGACTTCTTGGATAGCATGGTTGGCTTCCGTGGGGAAGAGGCACTTGAGTAGAGGAGCCGATAGGGACCGGCGATATAGCCGGCCGTCCACCATGGTGAAGTGGGCCGTCCACCATGGTGAAGTGGGCCGTCCACCATGGTGAAGTGGGCCGCTCTTGCCCGCGTGCGCCGTGCCTCGGCCTGATTGCTGGGGAGCTATTGCCGAAGAAGGTAATCGAGCAGAGGATCCATCCAGGAAGGTTCGTAGTCGATGGCGTTCACCTGGAGTGCTGGATCGTCTATATCCTCTATCAGGACTGCTCTCGAACTGGAGACTGTAGTGGCTAACGCTAGGTGGGAGAGGGCGTCTGCTCAGACATTCTCCTCGCGTGGGATGTGAACCACTTTGAAGTGGGCGAACTCATCCGCTGCGGCCTTGGCCTTCTCTAAGTATCTCATCATTGAGGGATCTCGGGGCTTGAACTCCCCCCTGACCTGGTTGGCAATGAGCATCGAGTTGCTGTATGCTCGCACGCTTGACGCTCGCAGGTGTTTCGCCATGCGCAACTCGGAGAGGAGCGCCTCGTACTCGGCCACGTTGTTCGTGGTCGGGAAGTTGAAGCGTAGGTCGTACTGTAGCTCCACTCCTTCTGGTGAGAGTAAGACCAACCCAGCGCCACTGCCCACGGCGCAGGATGATCCATCGACGTATAGTTCCCAAGCGGGCCCCGAGGACTTCTCGGGTGAGTCTTCGGCAGGTAAGGTGCACTCGGCGACGAAGTCCGCTAGAGCCTGGGCCTTGATCGCTGTCCTCGATCGAAACCTGATGTTGAATTCTCCCAACTCGATGGCCCACTTGACTAATCTTCCGGACGCGTCGGGGTTCTGTAGGATTTGCCGGAGGGGTTGATTGGTGAGGACGGCGATCGGGTGGGCCAAGAAGTATGGCCGTAGCTTGCGAGCAGCTGTAATCAGGGCGAGGGCGAACTTCTTGATCTGCGAATACCGAAATTTCGGTCCTTGTAGTGCTCGGCTGACGTAGTAGACTGGCTTCATGACTCCTGCCTCCTCCCGTGCGAGCACAGCACTCATGGTGCTAGGCGTTATGGATAGGTACATGAGCAAATGTTCCCCCCCTTGGGGTTTGGAAAGGACAGGAGGCGTCGTCAAGTAGCGCTTCAATTCTTCGAACGCCTTCTTGCACTCCTGGTCCCAATCGATCCATCCCTTCTTCTCCCGTGCCAGGTTGGCTTGCTTGATCAGTCGGAAGAAGGGTAGACATCGTTCGACGGCTCGAGATGAGAACCGAGCCAGAGCCGCGACGTGCCCGGTGAGGCACTGTATGTCCCTCACCCATCTTGGTCGCTCCATCTCCAATACTACTTTGATCTGATCGGGGTTGGCTTTGATTCCTCGGTGGGTGACGAGGAAACCTAGGAACTTGCCTGATCGCACCCTGAACGCACATTTAGTAGGGTTGAGTTTCATGTTGTACCTTCTGAGTGTGGTGAAGGTCTCCGCCAAGTCGCGCAAGTGCTCGGCTGCTCGGAGGCTTTTCACAAGCATGTCGTCGATGTAGACCTCCATGTTGCGGCCGATCTACGAGTCAAACATATGATTGACTAGGCGTTGATACGTAGCTCCAGCGTTCTTTAGGCCAAACGGCATGCGGGTGCAGCAGTATAAGTCATGGTCGGTGATGAACGTGGTTTTGTCTTGGTCGGGCGGGTGTATGCTGATCTGATGGTACCCTGAGTAAGCGTCGAGGAAGCTCAGCATCTCGTGCCCGGCCGTGGCTTCGACTAGCTGGTCGATCCGTGGCATGGGGAAGTTGTCTTTGGACGTGGGTTTGTTGAGGTCGGTGTAGTCCACACACATCCGCCACTTCCCGTTGATTTTTGGCACCAGGACCACGTTGGCCACCCAATCTGGATACAGGGTAGGCCGGAGCAGCCCTGATCGTAATTTTTCTCCCACTTGTTGCCTGATGACAGCTTGTCGCTTGGGGTCGCACCGCCTTCGGCGTTGCTGCACTGGGCGGCAGGTAGGGTCCAACCGTAGTTGGTGCGTGATGACCTCTGGAGGGATTCCGGGGAGCTCATCCTCGGACCAAGCGAACACATCTTGGTTGGCCGCGAGGAAACCTGCGTACGCTTACTTGTCGTGTTCGGACAAGGTAGCGCCTATCTTTAGTGTTCTGCTTGGGTCATCCCCGATCTGGATGAGGTACAAGCCTTCAGCCGGTGCGCCTGTGCTCTGACCCGGGTCTTCAGTCCTCGCCTTCTTTTCTTGTGGTGCTTCTTCGGGACGTCGGCCGCGGGTGGAGATAAGGTAGCACCTCCTGGACTCCCGCTGATCACCCTGGACTTCCTCCACTCCACGGGGGGTGAGGAACTTAAGCTTCTGGTGGTAAAAGGAAGGGACGCCTCAGAGCGTGCCGAGGATTCCTCGGCCGATGATGGCATTGTACCCTGTCATTGCACGGACCACAGTAAAGTCGGCGAGGAAGGTTACCTCTTTCGATGCCGTCCCGAACATGATCGGGAGCGAGATATGCCCTTCTGGGCTGACAGTCGTGCCGGAGAATTCATACAGCGGCGTGTGCAATGGCGCGGGTCGTGAAACGTCCATACCCATAAGTACAAGACAGTCGTACGCGATAACATCATGCCCACTTCCATTATCCACCAAGATGCGTCGCACAGTACATTGATTGATGGTGGCGGAAACCACCAAAGCATCAGAATGGGGCGTCGTGACGCCTTTAAGGTCATCCTCGGAGAAGACTATGGGGTCTCCCGGGTGGCCTGAGGTGGAAAGTTCCCTTGGGGTGCCGTCACCTTGGTCTGCCGTGTTGATGGCCGCCGCGTACCGACATCTTCTGCTCGCGTTATCTCCCCCCGTGGCGGGCCCCCCCAGGGATCATCATGATCTCCTTTCCGTTGGGCCGATTGTCGATCGGGGGAGGCGTCTTCTGTCGCCTTTCGGCGGCTTTGGCGAGGAACTTGTCGAGAAGCCCTCTGCGGACGAGGTCTTCGATAGCGTCCTTCAAGTTGATACTGTCGGCGGTGTCGTGGCCATGGTTACGGTGGAAGTGGCAATACTTCTTCTTATTCTGTGAATTGGGATCTGACTTAATCCGTGAAGGCCATTTTAGGAATGGCTCCTCGCAAATCTCCATCAAGATTTGGTCGGGCGGGGCCGTCAGGGATGTATAGTGGTGGTAGCCACCCCTTTCATTCTCGGAGTGGTCGCGGTTGTCTCCGTCGCGTCGCTCTCGCTTGCCCCGACCCTCTCGTGGTGGGTCGGTGGCTCTCTTGCTGTCGGGCTGGTCGGTCCCGGCCGCGCGGCGCAGGGCCGCGGTGTTCTCCTCGCAGTGTGCGTGCTTCTGGGCTAGCGCGAGGAGATCTGGAAGGGTCACTGGGGCTTCGACTCCTAGCGCGCGCCGGAGGATGTGGTCTCGCGTCCCCTGGGTGAGTGCCGTGGTGGCGATGTCGACGTTAAGATGGGGGATGCGAAGTACCTCCGCGCGGAAGCGGGAGACGAAGTCCCATAGCGCCTCTTCCTTCCCCTGCCTGAGAGCGAGCAGGGTTACTGCCGATTTGGCTACCTTTCGGCAGCCCACGAAGTTCTCCTTGAACAGCTTCTTGAGCTGTTGGAAGGAGGACATCGTCCCGGCCGGCAGGCACTCGAACCATGCTCGGGCGTTCTCACGAAGGGTCGTGACGAACGCCAGGCATTTCACGGTGTCCGAGGCCCGGTGGAACACTAGATGGGACTCGAAGCCATGTAGGTGGTCGGCCGGGTTGGTGATGCCGTCGTAGGAGGCGAATGACGGCAGCTGAAGCTTTGGCAGGATGGGGGCTTCCATGATTTCCCTGGAGAAGGGAGAGTGGAAGTCTTGATCGTCGTCGATGAGGCCGCGATTCTTGGCGTCCAGGAGGACGTCGTCTAGGTACCGAACGTTGTCCTCTATCTCCTCGAACCGTTGGAGCCGGCGGTCTATGTCCGGGTTGGAATGGAGTGGGCTGCGTACCTTAGGCGCAGGCACGCTGCGTGACCGCCGGGTCCTATCGACGGAGGCGTGAGATACCTCCCGTACCTGTCGAAAATTTTCTCTGACCTGGCCTCCTTTGCCCTCCCGTCGCTCGGGTGGGGTGTATTGGGGCCTCTGGTCTCGGAGCTCTCGGTAGAATTCCGCCAGGGCTCGGACTTCCTGGCGGAGCTCATCTAGGTCACCTGGGGTGACTTCTTGCGATCCCCGGCGAGAGTTGGGTCCCTGATGGGAGCCCCGCCCCCGGTTGCTGGCGTTGCAGAGGCTTCCACGGGGCGCCATAGCCTTTTGCTCGTCTTCCCATAGACGGCGCCAAGAAGTGTAGCGACAGGAAAATGGTTCCTAGACCACGTACCACCTTCTCTATTTATTTGTTGGGAAAGTCGTCTCGCGCCCATGGAGGCCTGCACACACCAAGAAACTAGAAGGGCGTCAGAAGGAGTCCCGGGTGTTACCTCAGGGGACAACCCTCCGATGCTTAAGTCAGCAAGGGATTAATGAGCAATAGAGGAGAGCAAGGTAAGAGAGAAGTAGAGGCTGTAGTCGTCAATCTAGGAGGCGTGTAGATCCTCTGTACGCGTGCTCGCCGCTCTCAGTGGGCTCTCGAAGAGTGCTCGCTGGGTGGTAAGGCCGTGCAGGAGGGGGTGGCTCTCTGGACGTAGAGGATGGCCACTCTGTCGTAGTTGCAGGTCGAGTTGCTCTCTTCTATGTAGGGGGCTCTAGTGGCTGAAGTATCCACCGTAACTCCTCTTGCGTAGTAGTGTAGGATATAGTAGAAGAATCTACCGTGCTCTTCTCTTCTGTCGATGTCCCTTTTATATGGGTTGTCCTGGAGCGAGGGTCTCATCCCTTGATAGGGAAGGGTCCGTTTAGTAGAGTAACGTTCCCCGCTATGTTGGCGGGAGTTTCCCGTTGGAGGGTGATAGCCTCGGCGTCGGCCGGTCTCTGGGCGAGTTTTACGGCACTCATGGCGCATGCTCGCCCGTTATGGGTCAAAGTCGATGTCGTGGGGGCAACGGTCGGTCGTCGGAGTGTCCTCCGGCGAGAACTTCGCTTGGGCCGACTTCATCGGCGTCGTGGAATCCGATGCTTTGTTGGGCCGATCATCCTCTTATTGGGCCGAGCATGTATGCTCGTCCCTTGTCCGTGCTTAGCACGTCCCATCCTTAATGGGCCGTTCGCGCTTGGACCGTTTCTGGGTCAGACCAGATTTACCCTCCTCAACACACATATTAGCCTACAAAAATGAGTGAAAAAATACTTGCGTAGCGATATCGAGGGATATCTATTACCCGATAGAATGGAAGAAATGGATTGGAGATCATCCTCGCGGAGCAAGACATAAAATTGGCGTCGAGATTTCTTCTTCTCATATTGTAGCACCAACACATCAGGATGGAGAATGGGAGATGTGGCCCTTCTCTGGATCAGAGAGAGAGAGAGAGAGAGAGAGAGAGAGAGAGAGAGAGAGAGAGAGAGAGAGAGAGAGAGAGAGAGAGAGAGAGAGAGAGAGAGAGAGAGAGAGAGAGAGAGAGAGCACCAAGGAGACTCTCTCTTTTATAAACTTTATGTACGTATGTATCTCTCTAGATTTTAAATCTTGTAGCCTCACTTAATTTTGTAGGTATGTTATAGGAGGGAGAGGGAGAAGATAATCCAAAACTTCCCCCATCCACGGCGGGCTATGAATGAAATTAATCAAAAAAATTAACGAAGCTAATAATATATCATGGGCCACTTATATGGATGGATTGAGCCAATTCGTACAATTAGTAGATTCAGTGTCAAGTGCTGGATAGGAACATGGCCCTATTCTTGATTCCGACATCTCACTAAAGACATATCTTGGCTTACAAGTTATAAACGCAACTTTATGCATCTTAAAAACCTTTTAAAATAATAAGTACGTTAGGATATATATATATATATATATATATATATATATATATACCACTCTTGTGCTCATAAATACATGATTTCTTTTCTAAACAAAATATTTACAATTATACAAATTGATAAAAAAATTTCAGATAAAATACGTCTACATGCTGCGGCATATTACATGACATCAAAAGAGAGGCATCACGGCGCTAGAGAGAGAGAGAGAGAGAGAGAGAGAGAGATGGTATAGGCTGTTAATTAAGCTGTCGGGCTCAGTGACAATAGCGTGTCGGTTCAACGAAGGTGATGACCAGACAGATTGGAGGTTCGGGGAAATGAAAACATGCATCCATACTTTAGACGTGAATGCTTCTAAGTAATAGAACAAATGCTAGAATGGCAATTTGATATCACATAAATTCGTATATAATAGTTTATTAACTGGATGGACTAATTAAATTAACAGCAAGCTGGAGTCATGTCAAGGAAGGCTAAATAGTTCTCCCATAAAACCCAACCCTTGCCAGGAGGCATGTTTGCTGATCCAGTCCATTGTTTATTCTCCTAGGAACACATTGCATCATTGCATCACAATTGTGGATGGTCTGGTCTAATGTTGTCTTAGTGTGAAGCCCACATGCTCTCCCCACCAAAAAAAAGAAAAAAGAAAAAAAAGGAAAAGAGCTAGCACTATTTTAGACAAAGAGTACCCATTTACCTTCTGATCGAATATTTTGAGGAGGTGTAGATGATTTTGGCATGATTTGCAATATGGGTCCTGAAATTATTGTTCTTTCATGACCATGGTGGCGGCCTAGTGCTGCTGTGTAGAGGAGACCATTTCATTTGGAGCTTTGGGGAACATGTGGGCACTGGACTTGATGGCTATGGAAAAAGCGGAAAGCCAACGTTGCAGAAACCTGTTGAAGCCTTATGATGTTGCCGTCATTAGCATCGGCATGGGAAATGATGGGGTATATATATATATATATATATCCAAGTTTTAGATCAGCGATCGATATTAAATATTATTCAACCCAAGATTTGTCTCAAACTAGCTAGCTAGGAAGCCTTTCTACCAGACAAATAATGATGGGGATTCATGTGAGCTTTACAAGTAGCTCATGTGACTAGAGATTATCTCCTTATATTTTCTTTTCTCTGAATTCTTTAAACAGACTCAGGGGGCAAAAAATCAGGCCCATTTGAAATATATTCACTTGGGACGAAAAAATAGGTGTTAGGAACAACATATATATATAAATATGAAATATACATGTTTAGAATGATATATTCCATTTCTAATTAACATATGTCATTTCTAACATATTGATCATATATATATATATATATATATATATATATATATATATATATATATTGTTCCAAACAAATATGTCATTCTTAACATCTATTTCTAACTCTAGGCGAGTATATTTTACTCAAACAAACATGTCTCTACTCCGAATGGTCATTCATATTTTTGAAAAGGAGATCCTTATCAGCAGCAAAAACAGATTCCGTGGCATCAAAAGTTGGGTTGGTGAGCACAGTTATGTCTACACTTGTGATCCATAAGGACCAAAGAGTTATCAATACGAATTCAATAAATTTTTATACAAAAATTACTATCAAATCATTGTTAGAATGGGCTATATATTAAGATTGTTGTCATGTTATGTATGGTCGAATTGGAAGATCCACATCCGACTACGACCAATAATGGCTATTAACACTATAACAATTAATTTTCTCACCAACCGAGCATGACTTGTTGGGTACTTGAGAGGGGTTTCATGCATGTGGGCAGGGATGAGGAAATCCATGGTATTTTTCTTTCCACTTTTGGTTAGATGGCGCGATGACCCATCTTATTTGATAAGAAGTAGTTCAATTAAATCCGTTTTAAAAATGGGGTAGGGCAGCATATTCGTGTCTGGAGCAGGGTTTGACAATTTGATTCGAGTCGGCCTGACCCGCACGACCTGGACCGACCCAGACGTTGAGCAAGACGGTCGGGCCGTGGGTCGCTATCGGGTCACTTTATATATTGTATATATTATTTTAAATATAAAATATTTAATATGTAAGTTGGTTATTGGTTTCACTCGCTCAAGGGCGATTTAAGTTCGAATCTTACCGATTACATGCATTTTTTTAATTTTTTTAAATTTTTAATCAAAAAAACTCAAATGTAAAGGTGTTGACAAGATTCGAACCGAAGACCTATTAAAGAAACACTCACAAGAGACTTAACCAATTATATTACAAATTTTATTCAATTATTATATATATATATTATATATATATATATCTTACGAGATGGAGCGAGACGGAGCGTGACGACACCGTCACATCCCGTCCCGGCAAAAAATCAGGACGATCGGGACAACCGATCAGACAAACTCTGGTCCGGAGACTCCGATACATCATACAACCCCGGATAATTATATTTTATGTGAGGAAAAAATATGGAACTCACGTTTCTCTACGGTGAAATTAGTTATCTTAACCCATCCTAATCAGTTAACAAAGCTGACTTTATAGACTTTCTCAATATATATTCTACCTAGTAAAAGATTTTTCGTTGAACGGCATTTTAAAACTCAGGGCCTTCATCCGAGAAGAGATCGTCAAAGTGTTGCCGACCGATTAGACCGTTTTACCGTGGGAAGGGGACGAGAGGAAACTCAATATCAATTGGAAGCAGTTAACGTGAAGAATCAAATACCTCCAACCATATATATATATTACTAATATCAACAATATTAGATCAAGGTGACTATAAATGAATGTGGGAAACTTCTCTCTCTTACTTTTTGGTTGAAGTTAACAAACTGACTGTACGTACGTAACTAATGATGTCATTATTCTATTTTAAACTTGAGTTTTAATGGCACTTCATATTGTTCCTACACGCTTTTCTCGGCAAGATGACCTCAGCCCTGCGTCGTGCTGGCGGGTGAGGTGAAGGCAGGTGACCCCGTGGGCCTCGGGAATAGATCGGAGGGCCGAAATTTGCGGCAGAAAGGCCCCGTCCTAGCGCGATGGCGTGCAAGCGGGTGCATCGAAATGACGACTCACGAAAATTTTCTGCCAGGTGGGCCCGCCAAGCCCATTAACTGAGCCTGGGCCGGTGCCTGTGCCGCCCACGCGCGAACCCGGATCGTGGGCCCCCTCTTCCGCCTTCTGCGCTCTGCAGGCCTGTTGGTCTCACCGTCAGGTTCTGCAGCAGTGTGGGCTTCGGGAGGCGTGAAATCTGCGCCGCTCGTGCATTCTCGATCTGCGCGCGTTGACGAATTATACGATTTCGATGTCTCGAGAGTCGTGCAGACTCCAAGGGCCCCACCCTTCTTTCAATGGATGACTACGGTGAGTCCCTTGGAATTGAGCTGTGCTCATTTTTCAGAAACCTTAATCTACGGGTCTTTGGTAATCGGTCAGGGTTAGCGTGCTAGATCTCGGACGAGCACGCTGATCGCCTCCGATTAAGGTGTTTGTGTGTGAGGAGAGAGTGAGATTCATCAATCTCTCTCTCTCTCTCGTCGGCTCCGATAATTTATTCGGATGTCAAACACTCCCTTAAGTAATTGGATGCAAGGATGTCAATAATATTTGTAATTATGATTATCTGGGTCACTTAATCTGTGATGAGTCCAATAATATCTAAAAAATAATTAGATATGAATTTAGATTCTAATATTTATAAAATATCTATTTTGTATTAAGAGCAGATTTAGATTTAATGTAATTGAATCTATACCCGGCCTAAATCTGTTTCTTAACAACTTTTTGTTAAGTTACTTAAACTAATACTACGAATAAAAATATAAAAAGATTGAAGTGTTACTATAGTTCTATTGTTAAATGAAGTCATTTAACTTTTTTTTGTTACTATGATGGACGGTTCACTTTAGTTCTAGTTATGTTTAAATTTATATTGTAATTTGATGTTTTTAATTTTTATGTTCGGTGTTGTTTATGTTTAGACGCATTTCTCATAATTTTTAAAATAAAAAATTTCATAGAGTAATTTGATAGTTAGTTTTAAACTCTAATTTATATCTTTTTAGACGCGCACGGATAAAATAATTTTCTCATACTTATCCATACACGTGATAAGTATAACTATATTTATACTCATAAAAATAACAAAATATTATTTGAGTATAATATTTATAAAATTTTTATGAATATAATATTATATTAATTTATCCGAATTGAATCTAATCTATTTACATTTCTAATCGGGTGAGACCCGTCACATACAAAATAAAATTGTATCGTCAACTTAAGGTGTGTCATCGTCTTCCTGCCCAAACAATTCTATTAATTTTATGTCCGGGAAACGTGCACAATGATCGCTTAATGAGGTAATCTGTTCCCCGTCAACCCTGTCGATATTACGAAGAACAGATTCAAAGTGGTCCTACCGTACTCACATTGTCAATTTAGATATTGTAAAAAAATGCCTTTTATCAAAATGATGATCAATGTTCGGTCACCTAATTTGATATCATGTTTTAATTAATTTATTTATTTTCTTCTTACTCATCATTTTATCTTACATGTGATTTGCCCACTTTAGATCCACCCTTCTATTTTCTATTTTTCTCTTGATTCAATCAAAAATCATATATCACATAGTGACTCGGTTGCTAGCCATACATGAGGAAAACTTTTTGAGGAGTTAAACTTATATAGGCTCGGTCAAAAGTAGATAATATTTTACAAAGGTTAGATTTGATCGTGCACTGATGCGAAACGAGTCGTAAAAATTATTTTTGAAGATACAGATTTATCTAGAATCTCTGAAGAGATTCGAGTTAAATATTATTTTTATCGTTTTCATGTATTTTTGTAATTAATTTATGAGTTATTTTTAATTTAAAATTTATTTTAATCAATTATGTATTTTTATTTATATTCAGAGTAGAGATATTATGATGTTAAATAAAAAAAAGTGTCGATCTATTTATAATCATGCTTCTTTATAAATAATAAAAATTAATCTTAATTAAAATTAAATAATGGTGTGTTCTTTCTCCTGACGAGATGTTCAACGGTCCCTACTTTCTCCGGTGAGATGTCATAACCCGTATCCTTCTGTCTTCTGACGTGAGTACGAACCCCCATCTCTCCTATTCTTCCGGTCGATGTTCATAGAGTGAGTTATTTCCCGCACACGATCTCCCTGCACCGCCAATCTCTTGTTCTCCTCCACTTCATTCCCTCCACCTTAATCACTAGCCTAACATTCCATTATTAGTAATTTTTCATCGTTAACCCCCCACTGTGGCACTGTTCATCTTCCCCACCCCTACCGTTCGTGCGTCCGCGACGGCTGGACCGTGCACCCGGCCGCTGCCGCCGCTGACCGGCGTCCCACCGGCTCGCCGTCGCCGCTGGGCCCCACCTGCCCGCCACCACCGTCCAGCCACCGTTGCAGGGCGTTGCACCGGCCCCTTGCCAAGCCCAGCAGGCCGCCGCCGTTGCCGCAAGGCCCCACCGGCACCAGTCGCTTGCGGCCCACTCGCGAGGCCTGCAACCGCCGCCGTCAACCTCCCTCCGACGCTTGTCCTGCGCGGCCACGGTGCCCACTCCACAGCAGGCCCCGCACCCCTCTTCCTGCCGGCATGCCCTCTCTCTCCCGTGCTCTCTGGTTATTTCATTACCGGGTTTAGTCTCCTGTTTAGCTACAGTAGCAAACAACAGAAAAAGGAAAACCGTAGAGAAAGAAAAACAAAAAAAAAATAGAGAGAGGCCATCGTTCTCTCTTTCCCGTATTGTCTTTATTCCGTGTAGCTGCTGTAGCAACAGAAGGAACAGAAAAATAAAAAAACAGGCAGAGAAACAAAGAGAAAAGAGAACGTCTTGTGAAAGGATAGGAAAAAAAAAATCTCTGCAGTGGAGTTCATTTAGTTGGCTGCTGAGAGGTCTTGTCCTGCATCAAATTGTTTGGATGGGGTGAGCTATTTCTGTCCTGCATCATGCACACTTCAATTTCACCTATTCGAACAAAACGATGAATGGAAGATACAAGGTAATAAGACATATTTGGAACCAATAAAAATGATGAGAGGATCAAATTAAATGAGGAGGAAATCAGAAGAGGCAAGAAAGCGAAGAAATTTTATCTAAGATAAAAAGTTTGGGTTGAGCCTATTTTGCACTTAAATTTTGTTTTACTTGACTTTTCCCCCTAATTTTTGAAAATATGGTTTACTGATCCCTTACCTTTTGGGTAAAGCTATAATAATCTTCAAAAATTGTGAAAGCACATACGAGAGAGAGAGAGAGAGAGAGAGAGAGAGAGAGAGAGAGAGAGAGAGAGAGAGAGATGTGGTGTCCATTGTCCAATGGAGTAGATTTGTTTTCTAAGAAGATGTGGTGTCCATTGTCCAATGGAGTAGATTTGTTTTCTAAGAAAAAAGAATAGTTAAGGCTCCTTTTTTTTGGGGGGGGGGAATTTAATGAGAAGTTAAGAACCTCCCAAAAAGTTAGGAAATCTGGCCCCATAAAAGTTTTAATCTCCATTTTTTATTCAAAATAAAATTCAGGAGAAAAAATGGTTAAGAAACTTAGCCAAACACCCTGTCAGGCAATGTTTGTCATAATTTTCATTTAGAAGTATTTTTGGGCTTGTATAAATTTTCACCTTAATTTGAGGGGAGGGTGGTAGACCAATTGAGTCATTTATACAATTTTTGGACTACTTTGTCTTCCAAGCAACTGTCACGCTGTAATTTTCTAAAGAGTAATATTTTGTGCATCGAATTTGGTATACAAAGTCAACTCAAATTATAATCTTCTCTCTCATTGGCACAAAAAAAGTTGAAATGATCATTTTTACCTAAAAAGGGACGTCTCACGTCAGACATGTTCGGTCCCGCGTCAGACTCATACGGCCCATTTTTTATGTTGACAGAAAAATATAAGAGTGAAATATTTTGTAGGACTGAAATATTTTATCATATGAATGAAACATTTAATATAGAATTGAAACATTTTGTTAGATTTTATTCTTATAAAAAATATTTCATTTCTTATATCAAATATTTCGTTCACGTAACAAATGTTTCATTTCTACAAAATATTTCATTCGTTCATTTCTATAGTCAAATATTTTTTTATTTTTATAACAAAATATTTATTCTTGTAAAAAAATATTTTAATTTTACAAAATATTTCATTTCTGTGTTTTCCTGTCGAGCGAAAAAGAAGGTCGTATATGTCTGACGAGGGGCCGTACATGTCTGATGCGGGACGTCTTTTTTTTGACGAAAAGAGTCATTTCAACTTTTTTTTGGACCAATGAGAAGGAAGATTACAATTTGAATCCGATGGACAGAGTATTACTCTTTTCTAAATGCAGGCTAAAAATTGATTTTTTAAGGCTGGACATGTTTGGGTAAATTTTAACTAAAAATAAATTTGGACTTCACTAAATCTTATCCTAGTCATTTTGGGAGTAAAATATTAGGCCTTAAAAGTTATTTCTGTAATTTTAGTTTCCGACAAAAATATTTACATTACAGTCTTTTGAATTAGAGAGAAAAGATAGGACTATTAGGAAAGATGTTACCACTTTTCCTGATATTTTTACATCAAAATAGAAGCTAAAATAAGTTTTAGTTAAAAATTTCACTAACAGTATTCCACTAGAAAAGCTGATACTCTTGGAGTTGAGAGGCTTCATTGATCTCATGGAATTTTCTGATGTCATTATTTTAGTCTCTATCTCTCTCGCCGTGGACATTTGTAATGGGCTTTCCCCTGCGGACCTGGGAAGCCCACGTTTTCTATCTGGAGTCTTCCCGGTCCAGTCTGGGCCTCAGAAGATCGACCACAACTTGGCAACAGGCTAAATGGGCTTTAGCTGGGCTACTACTTCGGCCCATTTCGAAATTGTCTGCGTCACGGTAGATTCCGTCACCTCATTAAAATATACGTGGCATTTTGTCATTGGCTAGGCACATGAGCAGGCGACTCACAGTAGAAAGAGCTTCAAGCTTCCGAAGTGCGGACCCGCAAGGGAGAGTCGGGAGACCACCGTGGGGGTCTTTCTGCCGGTGTTTCTCGCGTCTCTTGCTGGAAAAGCCGCCTGCTTCGGAGCAGGAAGGAAGCACCCGCGGAGATGAAGCTAAAGCAGCTGGAAGGCCTCCTCGGGGATCTCCAGCAGTTCTCCGACCCGAAGGTCTGTAAGATGGCGTTCCTCTCCGCCGCTTTAGTTTGGTCACTTTTTCCACTTCTTCCGCTGAGGCGGCTTATTGCATTGGAGCGCAGGTGGAGCTCGAGCAGTACCCAACTGGGCCGCACATCGCGTCGAGGTTGATCTATACCGTAATGTCTTCACACCTTTTCTGGTTCCCCTTTGGCGTGTAAATATGACGTTTTTTTCTCTCCTTCTTTGTCCTCTGTTTTTTACATGGTTCTACGTGGTTATGTTTGTAGTGTGCTGTTGTCTGATTTCTATATTTTGAGGTTTATGGGCGGTTTAATTTTTTATTTGATTTTATTTTGTTTTTCGATATCTGCTATAAAATAGGCAGAGAACAAGGGTTTTGCTGGATGTTTTTTTTTTGGGTTTTTTTTGGCCTAGAGTGTAAAATTTGGCTATTCTTCAGGTATTCCTATGCTATATGGTTTTACTTGATCATGACTGTAATATGTTATTCAGATTATTGGGGTTTATAGGCTAATGCGGTTAAAGAGTGGAATTTGCCTTTTATGGTTACTGGTTTTGCTGTAGAACAAAACTTAAAATAATTGGAATGCAAGAGCTTGGTGGTTGCATTTGACTAGAGTTATTATAAACATACCATGGGCTTTTAACCGTCATGTTGACTTTGTTGTCTTGTTGCCTCATTTGATTATCAAGTAACTTAAAGTGCACACGGAATTCATCAGTAAAGTCCAGTATTGTAGTGAAAAAGAGGTTCTAGCTTTGAAATACTTCTGCACAATTAAAAAGATTTGGAATATCGTTATATGAATTAAGGGTGATGTGATGCCTTTTATGCCTTTCTAATGTTATGTATCATCAACTGAAACTACTCTATTGCTACCTTTTGGTCTCTCTTTAGGCTGAAAACACTTTTGAAGATGTAGCTGGCAAGGTTGTGGCAGATTTTGGTTGTGGCTGTGGTACATTGGGCATAGCAAGTGCGCTTTTAGGTGCAGAGTAAGTGTATTTGATAAACATGCCTTTTCCTAGGTTGTGGGTTTTTTTTTCTCCTCTTTTTCTCCATTTTGATGTCTTGATTGTTTGCATGACTGATCATGTTTCTTTTTTGGGATTTTTGCATGAAAACCATTAGAGGTGAATTTGCAAAAAAAAAATATTCTTAGAAATGCATTAGCAGACATATCACTGGGTTAATTCAAATAGTGCATAAATGCCATTTAAGCATGGTTTTTTTGCAAGTTGTTGGTAAAAAGAAGTGATATGCATGCAAATAAATATGGCATTTTTGCACAATTCAGATTTACACAGTAATGTACCTGCTAATACATTTTTAGGAATGGTTTTTTTGCAAATTAACCTCTAACAATGGTTTTCATGCAAAAAACCCTTCTTTTTTCAAGTGGTCTGTGCATTTATGAATCTGAAACTGGGTGAATTGAGGTGATCCAGAGAATACAGATACTTGTACTTTCTTTCTACTGATATGTCATGACACAAATCTTGATTGTCTGACATACACAGACATGTATTTGGTATTGATGTTGATTCTGATTCTATTGAGCTTGCGTCAGTGAATGCTGAAGATATGGAGGTATTCTTCTAATCTAACAGTGATTTTGCACTGGATTTATTGGTTTGTAAATTCCATTTTGAGTCCTTAGAGCTTTTGTCGAATTTGTATGTAAACTCATCTTGATGTTCAGAAATTGTGAACCTTATAGTGGCAGACTATAAGAGAAGAAGAATTATTTAGTATCATGCATGGATAAGATTTACAATCAACTTCTCCGATCATTGTTTACCTTTATCATTTTTTAATAAAAGTTTATGTTTGGACTATTTTTTAACTTACATTAAGTGATCTCTATACTCCGTCATTTAGGTAGTCATTTTGTTCACTTTAAAATCAAACTTATTTTGTAAGAAAATTTTTATGAATATGGTCCTTATATGCTTTTGAATTCTGTGTTTGTTTATGAGAAGAAAACAATGCTGCTGAACTTCATCAGCCATTTTTTTTCAGGTCTTTGTTTTACATTTGTACATATGTATACCTGCAATTATAGGTCATTTTAAGTTAATGCTTATGCCATTTTTGTGAAAAGTTTTATCCTTATATACTGGCAGCAACTGTGTAGGAATACTAAGTATTTGATCATGCTCACAAGAATAATGCTAGTTAGTTTTCCTCAAATTGAACAGTTTACTTCTTTATACTACCACCCCCCTGCTAGAAATTATGGTACTTAGTTTTTCTAAAGTGATGTTGAGAATTTGGTGTCACCGTGAAAAGGAGGTTACCATCAATGAAAAAACCAATTTTGAAAGTCTTTTGAATGCCCTGGCCATCATTTTTTCTTTAAAACCATAGTTGTCAAGGCGACAAAGAGACCCAAGTTGTTCATGGGGAGTCTAAGCACTTTGGCGATACATCATCTACCTAGGTATCGCTTAGGCAACACTTTGGCGTCTCTTTAAAAATTCAAAAAATATATATCCCCAATATATTGATTAAGAATAAGATACATGAAAAAAGTATAGGTTTAATATTAAAAATTGAGAGAGAGAGAGAGAGAGAGGAAGAGGAGGAGGAGCTTGATCTATCTATGACTCAGCCTTGCATCACGGAGTCCCCTAGCCTGAAAACTTTTTGGTGCATAAGAGAGAGAGAGAGAGAGACGTATGACCCAGCCTTGCATCGCGGAGTCCCCTGGCTTGAAATTTTTGATTGGTATTATAGACTATGCCCAGGTCAGGCAACCCAAGGCACCCAGGCAGGGTGCGTTGGCTACTTGGCTTGCCGAGGTGGGTGCCTGGTGCCCTAGGCGGGATCCTTGCTCACTTTTTTGGAGGCAAGAAAGGCAGGTTGGCACTTGGGCCCCATAAGGGCACTTGGTCACCTAGGCGACCATCTTGACAACTATGTATAAAACTAGGGGTGAGTACGGTACGATTTGATTTGGTTTGATTTGAAGAGAATTTTTCTCGAACCAAACCGAACCGAATTAAGGGTTCAACCCGAACCGAATCAAACCAAACCGAACTACTTTGAAACTAAACCAAACCAAACCGAATTAATTCGGTTTTGTTCGGTTTGAACCATATTCCTGTCCCCTTGTAGAAATTAGATTGGATTCAAATAAGAAATAGAGAAAGGTAGGGTAAAAGATTTTTTACCAAATAAAATAAATATTAAAGAAATAACATCAAAAGTTGCAACTTGTAAGAGCAAGCTCCATGATATATTCATATAAAAAATTAAGAACTTCAGTTACAGTAAAATTGAAGGTGATTTGAAACTTCATAGAGTCGGAAACCTCGTCATGATGATGGGGATTGAACTTTTGGAATTAAGGTTTATAGTTATATGTACACTTACATTAACTCGACAAAAATATCCTTAAATTCGTGTTATTCGGTTCGGTTCGGTTTCCCAAACTTCAAAATCAAACCAAACCAAACCAAAATTTTATATATTGTTCGGTTTGAATCCAAACCGAAAATTTTTAAATTTCAACCCAAACCAAACCGAACCAAATCTATCGGTTCGGTTTGATTTTCGGGTTGAACCCGAATAAGGCTCACCCCTATATAAAACAAGCCACAGATGGATGGGATAATGCTGGCATATTTAGATGTGCTTTCTAGATTTCAACCCCATGAAGAGAATTAAGCAACAAAATATGAAGAAGAGTTTGGCTTTTCCACAACATTAGTCTGTTGAACATTTCTTGAAGAATTTACCAAATCATCTCTCTTGATGAAAAAATTATAGCATTCTTAGAATTCTAGTTGGCATATTAAAAGTTTGTGCTTTCCAGCCGAAGTTCCATGAAGAGAAATTGGAATTGACTCTCTAGGATATCCATTCCCAGAGAAATTGCAGCGTTGTTCAATTGGTTCTAGTCCTTGTGTTGTTCAGCAGCAACCAATGTTCAAATACCCTACAGTACCAACCCATGCAGGCACCCATGAGGTGGATGACATCCCAGTGTGTGACAACATATATCTCTCTCATGTGTCTGGATTCTGGGTTTTCCTTGGCCCCCTTTCTCCATGTAAGTTTTGGGATAGAAAAAGAATCCTGCCTGCCCTTGTTGGCTGATGAAGCATCTCTTTTCCCTGGTTTTTGTTCACATGTCCTCTTATCACAAACTACATCTGGAGAGAAAGTGACTTCCCCCAGTTTCTCTCTGCCAATTGTACATGGCTTCTAGATTTGCAGTCATGCAAACAGATTCCATAAGCCATTGATCCAAGCAAAATTTCTGAAAATAAGTATCATTCAAGAATCACTGCTCTTAACATCACACTGAGTAATCCACTTTCAAAAAAAAAAATCATACCGAGTAATCCAACATTTTACCTCAACCTACATCAGCTATTCATCAAATCTGACACTGTACCCATACCAGATGCCAACACATGCCCGTATCATGTAAGATGGAGGATAATAGCAGACATTGAGGGATATTGTGCTTCACTTTGGCCAATAAGGTCGGATTATTGGCTTCCTAGTGGTCTTTCTATACTCAACAGACCCCCTCATCCATCCAAAGCTATCCTGAAATAGTTCAGTATCTTTGATAAAGGGTTGATATCGTACTAGGGCGTAAGCATTAACTTTGTCCGTGGGTGGAAAAGTGGTTCTATAAACCAGTTCTAGTTTTTGGGATGCATGGATGATGTTCATGATACTCCGTTTCTAGATTAGTAAAGAAGTACTTTGTAATTGCTTTATTTCATTTATATGAATGATTTTCTGATCTACAGGTATATACATATGATGAGCATTTGTTGAATATGAACAGGTGGGCATTGACCTAGTTTTGTGTGATGTCAAATGCTTAAGGTGGAGAGGTAATTGTTCCTGGACATGTTCCTTGTTTCTTAATTGCCTTAGGGTCTAGTTTCATTGATCTTGTTATCTTCATCAAGGTATTCAATTATTTCAAACATCTTACCCACTCTTCCACGTGACAGTCTTTGGCAATGCTCTTCATATTTGTGTTCATGAACTATGTGGCCTAGGATTTCTTCATTGGTTATGTCTCTCTCAATAACAACCAAATATTTTGTTTTCAACTTCTATGACCAGCTGAGCGCTTCAGAAATTACGCCCGCTTTTCGCACTTGTTCAATAGTCAGCTGGAAAATCCTTTTGCCTCCCTGTGTAGAACATGCTCGCTTTCTAGTACATGCACTTTGGGGTTTCAAAAGCTTTAGAATTCCAAGACTTGTGCAGATCGACTTATTGAATTACCTAAATTAAACCAGTTCATTTGATAGCTTGATGAACTATCAGAAGTCAAGCATCAATGGTTGAGGACTATTACTGTGAATAATATATGCTCTTTATCAAATATAGTTGAATTTCAATTTCTTCCAAGCAGTGACATTTTTTTTGTCTTTTTTGTGGATAAATCATCTAAGGTCAAATTGTTGACACTGTTGTAATGAATCCTCCTTTTGGGACTCGAAGAAAGGGTATTGACATGGACTTCCTTTCTACAGCCCTTAAGGTAGGAAGACATGTTTCTGATTGCTTATTGTTTTTTGATCATGCATCATAACTTGATATTCATTGTTCATCAGGTTGCCTTGCGAGCAGTCTATTCACTGCATAAAACAAGCACTAGAGAAGTAAGCACTTGAACAACTGTCATTTTTACCTGGGCAACATTTTTTCTTTCTGTGGTATCCTTAAAAGTGTTATTCATGAAGTGCCATCTTTTGATTCCTGTTTGTGTATCCCTACCAATACCCTACATATTTTTGTGCATTTTGCATATTCATGTGTCTTTGGATACTGTGTTTTCAGAGGGAAACCGACTCTTCAATGCTTTGATTAAGAACCTAAGAGAATAACGTGCCTTTTATTTTCTTATTAGCTTGAAGCTATATGCAGCATTGTGATTCATTATTAAGATCCTATTGTAATTGTACTATTGCTAAATACTGTTTTTCAGTTTTTTTTTTAAAACAGGGAGGGGAAACCAGGTATTGAACCCGGGACCTCCCCCTTGCAAAGGGGGAGGGTGTCCACTCCGCCACTGGCGGGGGACACGATTACTAAATACATCACTGCCATGGAAAAAGATTTTTTTTTTCTTGCTGTTTCTTCCTAGTATGGCAAATCTTGTCTAAAAAAGATGATAAGTTTAGTGCATTTGTGGTTTGCAAATCTGTTTGGTTTGACATTGTTTGCTGACTCAGAATTAGCCACATTGCCTTGCGCAAGTTTACTCAATCTTTTAAGATTTTGAATCCATGCTAATTGCATGAAATATGCTCTAAACAAAGTCCATTTGATGGTTACTCTTTCATATCTTGTGTTCAAATATGGCGTATCTTTACTTGCATTTATGAAGTAGGAAAGTTAATTTCAAATATGTTCCTGTAATCGATTGTGCAACCAGTTGTCTTCCTGCTAAACATATGTTTGCAGCTGTCATCTCTTGAAAATACATAGTAGACTTTCAATTGTAAAATGAGTTGCAAGTTTGTCAGCTTACAATAAGTGTTTTAAGGGTGTTCGTCTAAGTATCTTCAGAGGTTTATCTACGTCCCTTGGAGGAGTTAGGTGCCTAGGCTGTTTCTTTCTATTCATCTATTATTGCTCCCTTGTTGATAGAATCTTCGGTCTTTTCAATTATCTAGTGACTTAGCCTATTTCTGCTTGTAAATCTATTTCTGCTTCAAATTTTATCAACAAGAGTTGGTTCCCAACTGATGGTTTAATGCTCTTAATATAATAAAAATGATATTTCTTGTTTGTGTGACTAAATACCAATTTGCCGTTAGTTTTTTCAAAATCTGAACTTTAAATTTCAGTTACCATATTTTATGGCTTGTATTATACTGTCCTTTTTTAGGTTGCATATACGGTTACAAATGGTGGTTGTAAATAGGATCATGGCTTGTTGAAATATGCATCTGTTTGAATCTTCCAGCATAAATAACAAAATAGAGCCTTGTGAGGGTGGCTCCAATGTTAAAGCACCTTGCAGTTGTGGTTGTAGGTTGGACTCTGCGCATTAACAGCATCACATCTAGGCATGGGGGTTGTTAGACTTTCCCAGGGTAGGCAGTGTGGAGCTGGGGCTTTGGTAGCCCTATCTTGTTGCAAACAGCGGGTCAACAAAGATGCATACTGAACCCACATAAGTTGTCTGCTATCCTAGGCAAGGTGCAAGGGTGGGTTTCCTGGGCCATCAAAAAGATTTTTTTAAAATGGGAATTAAAAAAATTGAAAAAGAAAAAGGGTGGAGGTAGCCATCTCTATGCACAATTGATCTACTTATGCAATTGAGGTTGAAACCATTGCCCATCGAGGCATTTGCTTTGCTAGCAACTGTACAGGACTATCATCGGACCCCATTTTTGCCTTAATATGGCTTGTAATGGAGGTGGGCAAGTGCATATTAGTTGGGGTTCCCACGGGATAATATTGTTGCAGCTGTTGGTGCATGGCTCCTGAAGAAGATTTGTCTGCTTTGGCCGGAGTGGAGGTCGTTGCATGGTTTTGCCATTTTCCCGGGTAAAGGTCTCTCATGGAGAAGAGGACAGACTTGGCCTTTAAGTGTATAAACACTTTAACAAACAACAAATGTGGGACAATCATGGGACCCCATTTTCACTCAACAAATAGTAAAATGTGTCACCCTGCAGGGCTATTGGCCATACTGGACCAGATGCACATATTAGTCATGTTTAATGACGAGCAGAAAATTGTTTACTATGTCTTAGGATATTTCCAGTTACTTCAAATATTTGAATAGGTAACACCTGAAATTATGCATTGATCGCCTTTGTTGAAATACTTGCAATTACCAACATATTTTTCCAGTAAATGGAGGAAGCAACTATGCATTCTAATTGCTGAAGCAGATAGAATTTTCATAGAAGATAAGTGATGCCTTTCATGATACCTTTCCGGGAAGTGTGCTTTTAGCTCTTTGTGGTTAACAATGGAAAAGCTTGCTTGCTTTATGCACATAAGCAAAAGTAGAGAAAATAAAAATTATTCATGCAATTCCTCCCTCCATATCCCCCACACTTGCTCCTCCCATGTGTGCAGTTCGCCTCTCAGCATGCTTATCTCTCAGCCTATGCAGTCAGAGGTGAGAGGTGATTGAGGCAACCAAGGGATTGCCTCATGCCTCAAATGCCTAGGCAATGGCCTAGGCGTTTTAGACATTTGAGGCGATATTTTATTAAAATAATATATATAGTTTATAAATATAAATATATGTCTAAATATCACAAAAAATACATACATAAAATCAATGAACTTTCTAAATTCATTCATTCCTAAAATCAAACAAATTTAAATAAAGTTAACAACAAATTTAAACAAAAAATGAAACGGGCTAGGGCGTGCGGAGGTGAGCCGGGCTCATGAGGCCGGATTGAGGTGATTGAGGTGGAGGTCAGGCGACTTGTGGCCGCCTCCATCGCCCCCTTCGCCTAGGCGATCGCCTCCAATGCCTTTGATCACACTGCTCTCAGCATGTGTTTTTAATATGCATGCTTAAAGCACCAGTAAAGAAAATTTTAATAAAATAAAGTATTCTTCATTGGATAACCCACCCTCATCTTCCCCCTCATGCACCATCCCTCCATGTGGACATCTCTCTCTCTCTCTCTCACTCTCTCTTTCACTCTCATCTTCTTCTTCGTTCCCCAACTCGCAAGATGCGCGTGTTGGGGAGTGGGTGTTAGAGGAGCATCATCTTCCACAAACCCGTAGTCACAAACGTATTGGGTGGAGCTGTATAATATGTGCCTAGCATCAGACTGCTACCATTAAGTAGTAGTGTAGATATCGATGTCTGATTTCAATGCATCATATAAATTTCATAGGATTTATTGTACTTCCAAGCATAGGGTTCATTGAATGATTCCTTTTCCTCTTCTTATCATGTGCAAGTATTGCCATTTTCATGGCATATTTCTGCAGGCCTGATTCCTTTTATTTGGATCTGCAGCATGTGAAGAGAACAGCATTGCAGAGTTTCAGGGCCAGGAGTGCTGAGGTTTTATGCGAGGTATGCTTGTCTGATGATTTGGATGTCTGTGAACTTATATCTTGGCCATTTGCATGTGTGAATAGAATTATTTGGACACGGACTAATGCTCAGCATATCATCTTCCGGAAGCAGTTTGTCCATTGCATCGTAAATTGAAACATTCTTTAAGATTGTCATTGTAAATGGTAAATGATTTTTACGCTTTTAGGGGCGCGGTTGTCATTTTATAGTTGAGTTACACTAACTCGAATGTGGTTGAGTTAAATATATGAGACATTTATAAAGGTACAGTACAAATTTGTTGAACTTAGGGGCATAACTTCTACTTAACAAAAAACTTGAGCGGAGTGCAGGCATAAAAATCCTAAAGCATGTGTTTTCCTGGTTTCGTTTGTTTGCTTCTCAGCTTCGGTTCGATGTCCCGCAAATGTACAAGTTCCACAAGAAGAAAGAGGTGGATGTGGCAGTTGATCTCTGGCGGTTTGTTCCCGGTCAGGAATAGAACACCAGTTTCCTCCAAGGTGGATGTAGCAATGGGTGTATACTTGGTCCTTAATTCATTTTTAAAGAATGGCCTCCATTGTGCGAGTATGACGGTGAGGAAGAGGTTTGATGTAGCGTTTGAATTGGCTGAAAATATTAGTACATCTCTAGATGAATGGTAATTTACATGAAAAATCATGTCCTCCCTCTTTTGCACGGGACAAGGTCGTTCTTGAAGTATCACATCACACACACCAAAGAGCTTAAAGTTAGTTCAAATAATTTTCACAGACCAAAGAGTAACGTTCTATCTATTCTATGATATGGAGATTTCTTCCAGGGAAACTACGGAACTTCATTGTGGAGTGAGAATTGTTCAGTTAGTTCTTTGGGGGGATGCTGCTATGTGTGTTTGACGGGAGGTGTCAGTGTCAATGGAAAAAATTGTTATCGTGCTCGGTGAAAGATTGGCTTTGTTTGTTCAGCTGAAGTAGATGAGTTAGCTTAAATAAAATTCTAGACCGGATTAATAGACAAGTTGAGTTTAATTCTAAGCATGCTTGGTTTGCTTTTGTTCATTGTTTGCTTAGAAACATAATTATGGCTTATTCGTGTTTGTTTGGTGGTTTCGGTTAAATAAATTTGTTGTTTTTTGAATTATCCTGTTATGAGCATTTCCCTTTTAGGGTTGAAATAATATTTTGTGCAATGTCTGTGTTGCGCAAAGGTCACGTCAAATTATAACGCTCTTACTTTATTGATTCGAGGAAACATATTGGATGATTTTTTTTTAGAGAAAGAGATACACTGCGACATGAAAAAGACGTCGCGGGGCAAACATGTGCATTAAATATGTGAATATGCTCAACATAAAAATATAAAAATTAAATATTTTATAATAATAAAATATTATACTATATGAATAAAATGAATAAAATAAATAAAATATTTTATTTGTGTATTTTTATATTTTTTTTCGTAGAACACTTTCGCATATGTAGTGCGCACGATTGAGTATTTAATGCACCCGTCGCGTGGTGTCCTTTTTCTGTCGCGGAAATTCCTGTTCCGTGTGACTCGTTTTTTTGGGGCCAACGAGGGATAGCGTTGTAATTTGAATGCATTATTACTGTTGAAGGTTCATTTGGCAACGTGAAGGAAACAAATGGTATTGGGGGAAAAAAATCTGCTGATTCTCCCGCTGTTCCATTTTACCGTCATCCAAACGAAATAGTTCCAGTTTTAAAATTAGAAAAATACTCCAGCTTAAAATCAGCCATTCTAAAACCAAATAATTACATGAAAGCAAATAATACCTGGATGGGAAACACTTCATTGAACTTCCTAAGGCTGTTCACACAGTTTTGACTTTTAAACTGAAAACTTTGTTAGGGATTCCCAAATTCAGGAAAAGTGAGGTCTTTAGACAGTATTAATTAGTGCAACTGTTCAAAATCAATTAGATCAAATACCATCGATAATTTCAAGTTGGAAGCAGATGCGCCAAAGCTCCCTTCGAAGTAAAGGTTTTGACAAACATTTCCTGTCATTAATCTGGATTGAACACTGCGTCGGTGAGGCATGCGTTCACCTATTAGTCGACCTGCCTTATTTGAGTTCTACAAAATCTAATGCACACAAAGATAAGCATAAATTGGAAGAGACTTGCAGTTCCAGTTCACCAGAGAAAAGAACTGTGCCGAAAAAACAAGGAATAAATGCCTTTTTTGTGAAAGGTAAGACGATTTGAATAGTTTCTCTGTGGTCTGTACACACGATTCTGCATGACTGTATATGAAAACAAAAGACTAACTTCGAACATAACATCAATCCCTCTGCAAACAGCCGGTGACACAACCTGTTTACGTTGATGTGAAAGATGGTTATCGGCACTGTGACTTGATGAACAAAAATGCCTTCCCTTGTGTCTCCTGAAAATCCACCAGCTTACTCTGACCAACAAATCCATATACCTTTTAAGAATGAAAAAAATATTCATGACTGCGTTGCCAGGCCTCACATCATTAATCTGCTCCATTCCTGCCTCATCAAGAATGAAGACAAATTTGGAAGCACATTGTCATTAATCCACAGGTTCTCTTCATTCAGGCCATTAATCACTTTGTGGCCTCGTATCATTAATCTGTTTCATTTGACAATGTCACTTGGTGAGGAAGCAATGTCTTTTGGTCACTGTCGTCCACTTCAAAATCTTCTTCTCCATAAACAATATCAATCACACTTCTATCTTTTGCCCCCAACTCAAGTTCAGACGTGTTAGTTCGAGAGCTGTCTTCTCCCAGACAAGAATTTTCCAACTCTATCTGCTGCATCTCAGATGCGATCAGAGAATCCATCCGTGCCCTCTCTCTGTCTCTGGGATAAGTGCAGTAGAGAAACGAATAGATGAGACAACAGAGCAACATTGGAATTGCTATTGCTGTATAAAGTGCCTTGGCCAGTGAGGCAGCATTTTCTCTATCTGTCTCGATCTTGGCAGCCTGACTTGAACCCTTTGGAAGTGGTCTGTAGCCATAAACATGCTCAGAAAGGAGGCCAACAACAGGTGGGGCAAATGATGATAGAATTGATTCAAAAGCTCTATCCAATGCATAAATGCTTGTTCGTGATTTCTCAGGCACGATTTCTGCAAATATTGGGCTGCACAAATCACATAAAGCAAAGAGAACAGTTAAAACATAAAAATAGGTTGCTTATTTATAACCATAGTTTTGAACATTTAGTGTCTTGTATCACATAACATCGTTTTTCTTGAAGGTGTGTACCACATAACATCGTTTTCTGAAAGTGATATCACATAACGTTGTTAGATTACATGGCATACATAAGAAATTGGTCATTTTTTTCCCTATGATGGCACACACTCCCTGCTTTTTTAAAACTTATCAGTGTCAAAGTAGTTGGCGATTAGGTCCATGATAATATCCTTCAAAATGGATTCTTTTATAACCATATGTTGATTTTTTTTGGTTTTATTGATGCATGCAAAGAAAAGCAATTGTGTACTAGAGGGCATCCCATCTAACTTTCAATGGCTTAAAAAGCTAACAAAAACCAAGCAAGAAATACCAAAACTACAGATTTTATCTTATATTGCACATTCCATAAAGAAACAGTTTTACATCAACTATGTCCATAAAGAAACAGTTTTACATCAACTATGTCATAAGGAAAAGCTAGGTGCTTTACTTCCACATCCTTCAATATTTTAGTGTATCAGAACGAATTTACATTATGCCAAATTTGTGAGCAATCACATGTGGACATGATTAAAGTCCATATAGTAGGTGAACCCAACCTCAAACCCAATTCATTCTTATGTAACATAATGCTCTAACATGCAAATTCTTTGATTTCATGAAGAATTAAAATTTCAGGATTTGTGAGTCTGTGACTTGACAGTCAAATGTAAAGATATACATACTTGTTTGTAGCAGGAGCATTCCATGAGATGGATAGTCCCATGATGAATAATACTAAACCATGTGCGAATCCTGAAGATGGGTCATCAGGCAAAACGAGCAACAGTACAGCAGCAAGTGGAATTGCAGAACCTGAGCTTATCTGTGATAAAATTATTCTTCCAGAATTTGGAAAACGCTTTGCAAGACTGTCACCCATTCTGCCTCCAAAGAGTCCTCCAAGTGAACTTGCGATGACAAACATGCCCATAAGGAAACCTGTTTCTTCATGGGAGAACCCAATGAGCTCCAACCACATGGTTGCAAATGCCAAAGCTGACCATGGGAATGATCCAGTGACCCCCTGAGCCACAATTATCTGAAATGATGGGATCTTTATCACAGCCTTAGCTTCCTTAACCAGTTCCAAAATCCCAGACTTCACTGAACTATTTGTAAGGCGCTCATTGCTTTTTATTTTACCAGAAGAAAAGCGAGGATCGACAGCAAACAGGCGCACAAGGACACCTACTATGACGCTCACTAGGGCAACAAGATGGAAAGCCACTCTCCAACCGGGGACACCCATGAATGTCCTTGGCGCCAGTAGCAGCGTGAAAAGGCCACCCAGGATGGAACCAAGGTTACTCGTCAGCTGAAGCCACCCAAATGCTGTACCACGGTTGTTGTCATCAGTGGAATCTGCAACAAGAGACTGAATGGCAGGAGTTACTAGTGCCAGGCCAACCCCATTTAGAGCTCTTGAAACTGCTACCTGTTTGATGAACAAGATGAAAGTCAGAAGAGGAAAAAAATGTAGTTCCAAGAAATAATCATGCCGAGAATTCCAGCTGTTTCAATCATCTAATGTTTCATACATGGTATTTTGAGTGCATTGAGGTACCTAAAAAGAAGAAGACAACACAGATAAATCTGCCCAAGAGAAAAATAAAATGATCGTACTAATTTTAATTTGTCTTAGAGTTAGAAGTCTTGTGAATTCTACCTGCCTTTTGACTGGACCTGGTCGCTATTAGTCTATGACAGATCCACTGGGATTTGATGGATGTAAGTTAAGATGGCTATGTCCAAAAGGTCAGTGGGTTACTAAATAGACTCATGAAGGAAGCAATTCGGTTAAAGCAAACGGCTTCAGCCTACTGAGCAGTGTACTCCTCAAGATCAACCCTTGAATTAATCAAAGATCTTTATATAAAATAATAGAGAATTAATATGCGGCAGATGCACAGAGGCCCTAAAAAGGCTGTGTGACAAACAAGCAAAAGAATGATAAAAAATCTGCACGCCAGGAATGGCATACCAATGATTATCAAGTGTAGTCCATTTCAAATAATTTCTCATAATCCCTCAGCATACAAAATGAGAAAAAACTTGTCCTCCAAAGGAAAAAGGCGAACCTTAGAGCTACCAAAATACGCTAATTTGACTAGTTTAAGTCTCCCACTCCTTCCAACTGGTCTCCAACGCCTGAGAGCTAACCAATGAACCATACTACCAAGAAGCAACTACATCCAAAAATCGCATCTACAGATTGAAACACAACATCCAATTTTCACTTTCCAAATTTAGAGCACACCTAAAAACTCTCTCTTCTATGTTATCTTCCCATGAGACTTCACCAGCACAAAAACTAGAGATCGAAACAAGTCCAAACAAGTGCAATTCAATACTTAACTCCAATCAAGTGTGAAAAAAAAATGAAGCGCACTAAGGGGAGGAGGGGGACCTGGAAGAAGGTGGAGGAGATGGCTACGAGGAAGGTGGCGGCGGCCCAGAGGAAGGCGCCGAGAGCAATAACATGGGCGCGGTTGTAGCGGACGGCCATGTAGGCGGCGAGCGGGTAGCAGGAAGACTGCACCATCGACCGGAAGAGGGTGAGCGAGCCCAGCCCCGAGGGGGTCGTCCCCAGCGCCGCCCCCACCTCCTGGTATACCGCCGGCAGCAGTGCCTCGTCCGCCCGCTCCATGATCCCCGCCAGGTTCACCAACACCAGCGTTGCCCCCGCAGCCCCCTCCCCCTCCTCCTCCGGGGGCCCCGCCGCCGCCTGTCTACCCCTCCACGGCATCGCCGTCCCCCGCGGCTTCCACCGGGATCACGATCCACCGTGGCCGCCTCCCCGTGTGGCACCTTGGACGGAGCGATTTTGTGGTCAATTCGTAGTCTTCTCCGCACGCACCCCGAACCCAAGGGACGGATCTGCGCGCATCGTCTATGTGCGCTTCAACGTGCACAGAAAGCATACGTGTCGGCAAGAGAATGGGCTGTATGCAAAAACTTTTGTCCCCGTTCTATATCTCACTTAGATTCGAGTGTTGATGTAAATAGATCATGTAAATAGATCTGCTTAGCGATGCGGAGAAACCGGCTCAGGCAGTGTATGTTTGTCGTGTGGTCTGTTCTTCCGAACGGTGGGAGCCCGCGATTTCGACTGTTTTTTGACTTCGTTGTGGCGGATCCCGCGACCTACCGTCTTAGTTATGCGTTTCATCCGAACCCAAACCGGTAGATGCTTTGCCGTAACGTCTTCGGTGAACGATATAGGGAGGTAAGCGTACGTGAAGCGTCGGTATCTAAATTCCGGTTTGGCAACCGTTATATTCCCTGGGCCTCACCCTTTCCCGGGCTCGAACAGCTGTTTTCCTCGGCCCACCAGAACCAGGTCTGGACGGGGGAACACTCGCAGCGTTTTGTTGAACGTCTCGACTCTGCTGAAGTGTAAGATTGTTAAGTTAAAGATGAACTGACCCAAAAGTTTGTACAGGTTAATCCAACGCTTGAGGCCCATTAAACTTGAGTTAGAAATCGAATCGACTTGAATTGAAGTTGAAATAATTATAATTGAAGTTTGACTATTTTAAAAACAAAATTACGAGGATGGATGCGTATACATATGATAGTCTCGAAAACTGAAGGTTTCGCAAATTATCTCTCAGTTACTTCACTAAGTATTCTCAAATATAGTCATTGATTTTGGTGATCTTAAAATTCAAAGGCACTTACAGGTTGTCATTATGGTAAATTTATAAATAAAAATAAGTTAGGATATGGCTGATAAGTATATTTTTCACGAAGTGAAATCAAATAACTTGTAAGACTGCTATGGTTCTCTTCAAACTCCGATTCATGCCTCGGCTCCCTCGGATGAACCGACAGAGAAAAATGACAATTTCTTTAAGAATTCCTGCCAATTCCACTCTGTCAGATCTTCCACCAATTAATCCACTCTGTAAGAATCCCAGAAAACCCTCCACAGCCTGAGTTAGGATAGGATGGTTCCAGCAGATGCTTCAATTTCCATCCTCTCCTCTCTCTTGCACATATGGTACGAGGTTTAATTATATATGGTTTTTTGGGGGAAAAAAGTTGAGAGAAGGAGTTTTTTTAGATTAAAAAAATTTAAGGAAGTTTCAATTCTTCATGTTTAGAGGAGTATTTAAATAAATTTACATCACATGACAGATTTTGTTACTAATAATAATAATAATAATAATAACTTGTCCTTACGTCATCATCTCTCTCTCTCTCTCTAGATGGGGCTTGGGGTTGGGGCTAGGGGGTTCACCAATAGGCGGGTCCACCGGGGAGCTACATAGCTATGAGGAGAGGGTGGGGGGTCGGCGGAGCATATTGGAATTGGGGGTGGGGGGTCTGCCCCTTCTTCCTCTTGGAGGTCTTGGTGGCCACGGCGGCCGTCAAGGATGGGAAATCGACGGATGACTCAGTGGTGGCGATGGTGGCAACCCCTTCCTCCTTTTACTAGAGCATCTCTATAGCCTCGTGCTCCTCTGAGTCTAGAGCCCACGCCAACTACGTCGTCACCATCATTGGAATGCTCTACGCTCTCTCTCCCTCTCTTGATGGATGGGGTTAGGGCTAGGGGGTTCACCGGGGGGCTACAGAGGTGTGAGGGGAGGGTGGTGGGTCAGCGGAGCTCGCCAAAAGTGGGGGAGAGGGGCTTCGGTAGGGGTGGAGAGTGCCCGCCAAAGGTGAGGGAGAGGGAGGGGGAAAGCGAGTTACCAGAGGTGAGGGAGAGGGAGGGGGAAAGCGAGTTGCTCTCTCTCTCTCTCTCTCTCTCTCTCTCTCTCACACACACACACACACACACACACACACACACACACACACACACACACACACACACACACACACACACACACACACACACACACACACACACACACACACGGGCATTTTGATTTTTTGCATATTCAAATGGTTTTTGTTGACATAATCTCAGAATATTTGTTGGCATTAACGGACTGAGATTCACAGAGGTACAACCGTAACAATACGGTGTACATCAGGGATATTCTTGATAATACTATAAAAGTAAGGGGATAAATGCAAATACGATATTTTATAGGGGTATAGTTGTAAAAATCTCTTTTCATATTTACTATAATTATCTCAAAATCCTTAAGATGGAGCCATTGTATCCCTGTCGTGATCGAGGTGTTACCTTGGTTAACTGAAGGTGGGTGATCAAAGAGGTGAAAATCTTTAACCTATCTCTAGTTAAATCTCTAACCTACTATTGCAGGGTGAGAGAGAGAGACAGAGAGAGGTGGGGGAGAAGAGAGAGAGCTCACAGGTAGGAGGGCACCCCTCCACCCTCTCCGACGTCGCCACCCCCTATTGGAAGAGAGAGAGAGAGAGGGTAGGCTAGTGGAGGGGGACCAGAGAGAGGGTAGGCGGCAAGGGGAGGGGAGAGAGAGGGAGGAGGGTATTAGAGGATCGAGATCTCCCCTCCTGACACTGTCATCATCTCTGCATCCACATAGATAGAGAGAGGTACGAGAGAGAGGTGGTGGGAGGCCGGGAGAGGGAGGTGGTCGAAGAGAGAGTGATAGAGGGAGAGGGAGGGCGTTGGTATCCCTTGCTACAGAGAGAGAGAGGCGGTGGGCCGATGGACGGGGTAACAAGAGAGGGGGCCAGAGAGAGGGCGGGCGGGTGATCAAGGGAGGGGGAGAGAGAGGGAGGATGACATCGGAGGGGATCTCCCTGTCTGACACCAACATCCTCTACACACACATGGAGAGAGAGAGAGAGGGGTTGGGAGGCCGGGAGAGGAAGGCGGTCGGGGAGAGATAGAGAGAGGGAGGGCACTAATATCCCCTACTGTAAAGAGAGAGAGGAGGGTGGGCCACTGGAGGGGGTGACTGGAGAGGGCGATCGAAGAGGGGTGAGAGAGAGTGGAACTCTCCCCGAGTGGGAAGTAGTTCAGCTTTTTTTTATTTTTTGAAACTGTAAAGTCGCTCCGAATAGGAGCGACTTCAAATGAAAGTTATTCTCTCATGGAGTGACTTCCCTACATTGTCTCTCTCTAACCTTCGTCTTCTCTCTCTCTCCCTCTCTTTCTATCTATGACTGTTGCTAGAGAGGGAGGCCCCCACTGGCACCCCCTCCCCTGCGTCTCTCTCTCTCACCTCGTCCTCTCTCTCTCTCTCCTTCTCTTTCTATCTCTGACTGGTGCCAGAGGGAGAGACCCCCCTTGGCGTCCTCTCTCTCTCGCTCTCACTAGTGCTAGAGGGGGAGATCACCTCCGACGTCCCCCCTCCCCTATGTTCTCTCTCTCTCACCTCATCCTCTCTCTCTCTCTCTGATCGACATCAGAGGGGGAGACCCCCTCCGGTGTCCCCCCTCCCATGTGCTTTCTCTCCCTCTCTTTCTATCTCTAACCGGCACCGGAGGGGAAGACCCCCTTCGACGTCCCCCTCCCTGCGCTCTCTCTCTCTCTCTCTCTCTCTGACTGACACCGGAGGTTGCCCCTCCCCTGCACTCTCTCTCTCCAAAGGGGGGTGGGGGTAAAATGGTCCACTCATCCCGTCTGTTATCTCTCTCTGGCCCGACTTTAACCGTAAGGGCATGAGGGCGTTGGTTAGTAGATTTTAAGGATATTACAGTAAATATAATAAAGATAAGGGTATAAAGATAATTTAGAAAGATTCTAGAGATATGGAGATAATTTTCCCTAGAATAATCTAGTATAAGATACAAAAGTCATCTTTCCCATATTTTCCTATCCTAGGAAAGGCACGTACCCCTTGCTGTAGTCTCTTTTAAGATACTCTCACTAACTTAATGATGAGAGAGTTTTCCCTGTGCCCGCCTACTAATATTTTGTGCCTAGAGAGAGGCCAAGATCGGAGCACCAGATCAAAGCTCCCTTGACCATCCAGGCCCACTAGGCATGTACCCTCAACTTCAACCCCCCCGGCCTGAACTCTCGGCCTCGGCCCACGATCCATCTCAGATCCCGTCGTCAACATCATGCGATCCACATTCAGCGATTAAGCAAATCTAATCCTGCTTTCATTCACAAACGGAAGGACAGTCCACGGCATCCTGTTGAGTACTTCACTAATTTATGTTAGGTTGAAGGGGGGTTGGGAGTATATCTAAGGAAGGGAAACTCAAAGGTTTTCCATAAGGGTGCTACCTCAAGTGTTGTGTTTTGTATGGGGATATTAGTCCCACATTGGAAAACACAAAGAGGTGAGGGGACCTTATAGTTCCTAGGACCCCATGGACTGTGTCTTATAGACATAGTGGAGGTAAGCTAGATCCAATCACACGCACGCACGCGCCGGGCCGGGCTGGGCTGGGCGGGCGCGCGTGTGTGAGGTGTGGGTCCAGCCGGCTTGCCTTGGCACCTTTTTGGAATTCTTTTTGCTATTCTATCCTTTCCTTGGAGAGAAAGAGGGGTTTCTGAACTTATCGTTTCGGATACGAACCGTCGCGGGCGTGGGGCACATAAGGAGAGTAATTAGGATTACCCTAATTACTGCTACTATTTTTTCCCGTGTCTGTTCGACTTCACAGAGGAACCGCTCGCAACGTCGCTCTCTTGCTCTCGTCTCCGGCTCCTCCTTGCGCCATCCCGCGGAGATCGCTGCTGTCTTCGTCCCGTGCGTTCGCCACCGTCTCCGTCGCTGTGCACGCTCGCGGACACTTGCAGCCCTTGTTCTTCGGTGTTCGGTGCATGCTTTCTAACCTTTTTTAAAAGACGAGATTTAGGTTTTCGTGTAGTAATTATTACAAGATTCTTAAGAGTGCGCTTAAGTTTCTTGTGTTAGTAGTCGTATCCTAGGGGAAGATCGCTATATCTATCGCACCGTGTTTGTGGGGGCGATATCTTCTCTAAGGGGAGTCTCTTTGAGGCGCTTCTTCTAATCCAGTTGTTTAGATAGATATAATTATTTATTCCTTCATACTTAATTGTTCAACAATCATGCTTATGTTTGATTCTTCTTGGTTGTCCTTATTTGAATCAACCTCCTATGTAATTTTACTATGGTTTGCATTGCATCTACTGTGGTCCGTTTATTGCCATGATGTTGTCCTTGCACACTGTTTATTTCTAACAGTCTTAGAGAAGATATCCTTCATGGCATCGTCGTCTTCGATGAGTTTTGGAAACAGGGTGGACATGTCTGGGATGCCCGCGAAGTTTTCCGGGCAACACTTTAAGCGTTGGCAACAACGCATGAAGATGTGGTTCACCATGGTTGGCCTAATCTCATTGATAGAATCGGACCCCCCTGTGATAGATGAAAACGACCCCGAGAGTACTAGGAGGGTTGAAGAGTGGACTAATAGAGACAGGTTAGGACATGTGTGCATTCTAACTGCACTGTCAGATGTCCTGTTTGATGTCTATAGTACCTCCACCTTCAACACTACTAAAGCTCTGTGGAATGAACTTGATCGGAAGTACAATACCGAGGACCAAGGTCTGGAAAAGTACTCCGTTGGCAAGTTCCTTAAATTCCAAATGGTCGAGAATAAATCTATAGGGGAGCAGGCACATGAGCTTCTTCTTATGTTCCATGGTTTGGCTGAGGCAGAAATGAAAATGCCTGAAAAGCTCCAAGTCATGTGCATCATAGAGAAGTTGCCTAGATCCTGGGAGGATTTTGGCATGGGCCTAAAGCATCGAAAAGGGGCCATTTCTCTTGATGATTTGATGAGGGCAATAGCTATTGAGGAGGAACATAGAAAGGAAAAGCCCAAAATGCCTGTAGATGCAAGTGCAAACTTAGTAATGAAACAGAAGGGTAAAGATTTAAAAGGAAAGGCCAAGGTTGATTCCACTGTGCAGATGAAACCCAAAGGAAAGATAAAGAAGAAGAAGGTGCTAGGACAGTGCTGGACATGTGGTGATAAGGGTCATATGCGCAATGAATGTCCCAAAAAGAAAGAAAATGTGCTGAACAGGGCCTTGTTGATCCATGATGTCCCAGCACAGGTCAATGTAGTGACCGGTGGATCTTCTTCTGGTATGGAGTATGTTTCTCTTAATCCTCAGTTGTTTACTATTTATGAACCAAATGAATGGCTGGTAGACACTGGAGCCAATGTGCATTTATGTGCTGACAGGGCTAATTTTGTGTCTTATCAGGAAATCCATGATCGCTCCGTGACAATGGGAAATGGGAGTACAGCTAGGGTGCTAGGAGTTGGACGTGTGAGCCTGAAGTTTACTTCAGGGCGTGTTCTTACTCTTTCCTTAGTGTACCATGTTCCTAGTGTCAAGAGGAACATTTTATCTGGTTCTGTGTTAGTAAGAGAGGGTTATGAACTGAACTTTAAATGTAATAAGGTTGTCATACTCTATTTGAAGACTTTTATTGCAAAAGGTTATCTTTCTGATGGTTTGTTTAAAATCTTTGTGGATCATGTGATGAACAGAAATGTGGATGTTAATGCTTCCGTTTCTACTTCTGTTCCTGTTGCTTATAATGTTATAGATTCATCTGAATTCTGGCATGCTCGTTTAGGTCATCTTAATTTCAATTCCTTGAAACGTATGATGAACCTGAAATTGATTCCTGAACATACTGTTGATAAAACTAAGAAATGTGATATCTGTGTACAGGCTAAACAACCCAGAAAACCCTTTCATTCTGTGGTTAGAGATTCAGAAATTCTGGATCTGGTGCACTCAGATATTTGTGAGTTTAATTGTGTGTTGACTAGGGATCATAAAAAGTATTTCATTACCTTTATTGATGACTGTAGTAGATACTGTTATGTGTATTTGCTTAGATCTAAGGATGAGGCTTTGCAAAAGTTTATCATCTTTAAGAAAGAAGCAGAAACACAATCTGGCAAAGTTCTTAAAAGGTTGAGGTCTGATAGAGGAGGAGAGTATACTTCAAGTTTGTTTGTGGAATATTGCCAAGATCATGGCATTATTCATGAAACAACTGCCCCATACTCTCCTCAGTCTAATGGGATAGCAGAAAGGAAGAACAGGGTATTCATTGACATGGTCAACTCTCTCCTGCAGAGCTCGGGACTACCAAAGTATATGTGGGGGGAAGCTTTGAATACGGCTTGCCTTATTCTGAATCATATTCCCCTGAAACATAGAGATAGTAGTCCAATTGAACTTTGGAGACATAGGAAACCTAGTTTGAAATTTCTCAAAGTGTGGGGGTGCCTTGCAAAGGTACTTGTTCCTGAGCACAAGAGAAAGAAACTAGGACCTAAGACAGTTGACGCAGTCTTCTTAGGCTATGCTGAAAATAGCTATGCGTACAGGTTTCTGGTTGTCAAATCAGAAATTCCTGGCATAGATATTAACACCATAGTCGAGTTTCATGATGCCACATTCTTCGAAAATATTTTTCCCATGAAGACTGGTTTGACTCAACATTTGTCTTCTGAGACTGTTGCCTCTACATCTGATTCTATTCCAGAACATGTGGAAAGAATGACTAATGTGGGGGCTGATGCATCCGGACCTAATCTTGATGCTGATGATCAAGAAGAGGTTGAACCTAGAAGGAGTAAAAGACTAAGGGTTGCCAATGATTATGGTAGTGATTTTGTCACTTTCCAGATCACGGGTGATCCTCCCACCTTTCGAGATGCCATGGCTTCAGCTGAAGCTAGGCATTGGAAGGATGCCATTAAGAGTGAGATGGATTCCATTCTTGCTAATGGCACTTGGGTGTTAGTTGATCCTCCTCCTGGTTCAAAGACCATTGGATGCAAATGGGTCTTTAAGAAGAAACTAAAACCAGATGGAACCGTTGACAAGTATAAAGCTAGGCTAGTTGCTAAGGGTTTCAAACAAATGAAGGGAATAGATTATTTTGATACCTATTCCCCGGTCACTAGGATAACCACAATCAGGGTGCTTGTAGCACTGGCTTCCTTACATAATCTCTTTGTCCATCAGATGGATGTCAAGACTGCTTTTCTTAATGGTGATCTTGATGAAGAGATTTATATGGATCAGCCTGAAGGATTTGTGGCTCCGGATAGTGAGAATAAAGTTTGTAGACTTGTAAAGTCTCTGTATGGTTTGAAACAAGCTCCTAAGCAATGGCATGAAAAATTTGATATGACTATCATATCATTTGGTTTTATAGTCAATGAGTTTGATAAGTGTATCTATCACAAAGTTAAGGGTAATGAATTTGTAATATTGTGCCTATATGTAGATGATATCTTGTTGTTTGGAAGCAGTTTGGGAATCATAACTGAGACCAAATCATTCTTAAGTAGCAGATTTGAAATGAAAGATATGGGTGAGGCAAATGTGATTCTGGGGCTGACTCTTATTAGATCAGCTGAAGGAATAGCAATTTCTCAATCTCACTATGTTGAGAAGGTTTTAGAGAAATTTGGCTATCAGAATTGTAAAGCTGTCTGTACACCCTATGATCCTTCTAGAATTTTCTGCAAGAATAAGAGTGGTGATCCTGTGTCTCAATTGCGGTATTCTCAGGTTATAGGAAGCTTAATGTATCTTGCAAACTGTACTAGACCAGACATTTCATATGCTGTGTCTAAACTCAGTAGATACACAAGCTGTCCTGACCATACTCACTGGGAAGGCTTAGATAGGGTGCTGAGGTACCTAAAGGGTACCATGACCCTAAGCTTGCATTTTCAGAAATTCCCTGCTGTACTTGAGGGATATAGTGATGCAAGCTGGATAGCTGAAAACTCAGGGAGCAATGGTGTCACAGGGTATGTCTTTACCCTGGGAGGTGGTGTAGTTGCCTGGAGGTCAACTAAACAAACCATCTTGTCTCGGTCTACTTTTGAGGCTGAGTTGTGTGCTTTGGATACTACTGGTATGGAGGCTGAATGGATCAGGGGTCTTCTTTCTGAACTCCCTCTGATGAGTAAGCCTATACCTGCGATATCTGTGCATTGTGATAATATGACCACAATTGCCAAGATTAAAAGTTCAAAGTACAACCAAAAAGAAAGGAGACATATTCAACTCAGACTTAAGTCTGTAAGAGAATTAGTGTCTCAGGGAGTGATAGCTGTGGATTTTGTTGGTACCAAGGACAACATAGCTGATCCTCTGACTAAAGGACTTAACAAGAGTCAAGTCCAAAAATTTAGGATGGGGATGGGATTGAAACCCATCAGTTGTTTTCCTGCAGTGGCAACCCAACCTATCTGAGTAGAGATCCTACAAAGAAGGTTCAATGTGGTAATAACAAGCTGTTGAGAGGACTGGAAGGCACTTGTTTAAATAGATACTTTGTATCTGAGTTCCTCCCCTGTAATCCTAAACAATCTAGTGCCTGTTACTGCAAGTTGAGGTTAAGTTGTATACTTTTAATGGGTTCAAGCCTGGTAAGGCAGGATGTTTGCAGTGCATCCTTGGAGAAGCCCACCTATATGAGTACAACTGTGAGGCCGCAGTTAAAGAATTGGGTTATTCTTGAAAGTACTCATGAAACAGGATTGGGCACATGGCCTTTAAAGTGCCAGTTACTTTTTGCTACCAATAGAACCTTATTTCATGTTGTTTTCTAATAAGTAGCCCTTCACAAAAAGGATCAAGTTCAAGATTTAATTCACTTCGATTCTGTGGGGGGGTGAAAATTAGAACACTTAGGTGAAGGTTCAAACCCGAAAGGTACCTTTACTGAAAGCATGATTTGTTCATATCTCTTCTGTTTGTTCCCTTTTATCAAACCTTGAGTTTGTGGGGGAATGTTAGGTTGAAGGGGGGTTGGGAGTATATCTAAGGAAGGGAAACTCAAAGGTTTTCCATAAGGGTGCTACCTCAAGTGTTGTGTTTTGTATGGGGATATTAGTCCCACATTGGAAAACACAAAGAGGTGAGGGGACCTTATAGTTCCTAGGACCCCATGGACTATGTCTTATAGACATAGTGGAGGTAAGCTAGATCCAATCACACGCACGCACGCGCCGGGCTGGGCTGGGCGGGCGCGCGTGTGTGTGAGGTGTGGGTCCAGCCGGCTTGCCTTGGCACCTTTTTGGAATTCTTTTTGCTATTCTATCCTTTCCTTGGAGAGAAAGAGGGGTTTCCGAACTTATCGTTTCGGATACGAACCGTCGCGGGCGTGGGGCACATAAGGAGAGTAATTAGGATTACCCTAATTACTGCTACTCTTTTTTCCCGTGTCTGTTCGACTTCACAGAGGAACCGCTCGCAACGTCGCTCTCTTGCTCTCGTCTCCGGCTCCTCCTTGCGCCATCCCGCGGAGATCGCTGCTGTCTTCGTCCCGTGCGTTCGCCACCGTCTTCGTCGCTGTGCACGCTCGCGGACACTTGCAGCCCTTGTTCTTCGGTGTTCGGTGCATGCTTTCTAACCTTTTTTAAAAGACGAGATTTAGGTTTTCGTGTAGTAATTATTACAAGATTCTTAAGAGTGCGCTTAAGTTTCTTGTGTTAGTAGTCGTATCCTGGGGGAAGATCGCTATATCTATCGCACCGTGTTTGTGGGGGCGATATCTTCTCTAAGGGGAGTCTCTTTGAGGCGCTTCTTCTAATCCAGTTGTTTAGATAGATATAATTATTTATTCCTTCATACTTAATTGTTCAACAATCATGCTTATGTTTGATTCTTCTTGGTTGTCCTTATTTGAATCAACCTCCTATGTAATTTTACTATGATTTACATTGCATCTACTGTGGTCCGTTTATTGCCATGATGTTGTCCTTGCACACTGTTTATTTCTAACAATTTATTCACCCCCAGTCTCGGTAACCAGATCTCAACAAGGTGGACATGTTGCATGAATTGTGTTTGATGATATGCAACAGAGTTCAGGTAGCCGTATGTGATTAATCCAACCCCAAAAGACCAAAGCTCATATCTCTCTCCACTGTGCACACCAACAGTAATTAAGGTATAATACTCCTCTATGTTCTTTTCTTTTCGTTATTTCTTATACTAGTTGGCATTGGGAGGGGAGGCCCAGCCCCATATGTATGTTTCCTTCTCCACATGGGAGGGACATGGTTCTGTATGGAGCCCCCAGCTCAATCATCAGATGGGCTGATGCAGGCGAATCTGGGAACCTTAACATTTAAAGCTCGCCTACCCCTTCCACACCGTGGCGCCTTTTCCATACTGCTTTCATGTGTGAAGGTGCAGGTCTCCTTTCCACACTGCTTCATGTGCCTGGACATGTAATATGTTCTTTTTCATAACCTGGTTTGCAGCTTATAAAGTTAGGACTCTCTGTTCCTGTTCTCTGTCAGAGAAGCCGTGTTGATATTTACTCCTCATTCCTGGAAAACTGGTCGGTTCATCTTGTTAACAGGAGGGACAGTGTAGACTGGGAGAAACAGGAGAAGAGGAGATGAACCACCCAGAAGCATGGTCCACCTTGTTAATTGGATGTCCTCTGTGAGCACATGTGCCTCCATGCCCATGGCCGTGTTCCCTGGGGAGCTGTCCTCCACATTGCTATGTAACTGGTGTATGACTATGGCAGGGACCAGGATGGGTTGGGTGTTGTGTTTTTTTTTGTTTTTTGCTGTAGTGCCCACCTGGTTGGGATCTCCTCTATTAACTCTTCACAAGATTCTGAATGGATTATTGGAGACTTGTTGCAAACAAAATTTCTCCAACTTGGTTAATTTTGGAACCCCTATGAGTTCTTCCTACACAGACCAGGTAAGGAAAAAGGCTAATCAGAAGACTCAAACATTTGATCTCCAGTCTTCATACCTGTTCAAGGACTATGATACAAAGTCAGTACAATGTCAGAGTATCTCAGAGCTCCAAATTATACCAAATCAAACGTGTTGTGGGTCATTGAGGAATGCCACACTTGCGGGTAGGCGTCCAATGTTTTTTTATATAAAAAAATCTTATGGCTTGCTTTGAAGTTACCTGTAAGACATTCCAAAGATGCTTCAGTGGTAGCCATCTGATGGAAACGGCTCCCAACAGGTATAAACATATTATACCGATTATGGTGTAGATACTAGCATTCGTCTAACGCATTTGCTGCATCAACCTGTTGATCCAGTAGTGGTGCAAAAGTAGAAGAACAAAGAGGAGAAGTGGAGGGACTTGAACAACACGCTAGCTTGGCTTCAAATGACATGACTAAATCAAGCGTTTATATCCGCAAACACCGTTTTGAAGTGACATTAGTGGAGCTTGTCTATTTGAAGCCCTTCAAGTGGCACTAACTAACATAGAGTTAATGGGGAAAAAAATAACCACACATTATATATGGATCTCATCAGTTAAGCTGATCACAAGCAAAATCTGGATTAAAGAACTATGATTGATTCGGTTCTTGTCTGTTTCTAGCTTGGTTCATCTGGTGATATCATCATATGACAAAGAACAGGTTTCATTCTCCATTTTGAGCAAAGGGAACTTGCTTTCATCGGGTCTGTGTCCTCCATCAAGCATCAGTGTGAAACGTGTTCTAGAATTATGGGACTCTTCTAATCTCTATGTTTGGTGAATGGGGGTTATCAAACAGGGAAAGAGGCGTGGTCCATTAATTGGGACGTTGCCTCTACATGCTTTCGTGAATTTATGGCAGTGTTGCCCTTGCTCTCCCATTGAATGCCTGGCTTTTTTCGTTGTGTTTATTTATGTATATGATTCCTAAACCTCAGAATTGAGAAGGGCAAATTCTTTCACCAGGATTTTTACCTACGTACTTCTCCATTGAATGCTTGGCTTTTCATTGTGTTTTTGCATAAGATTCCTAAACTTAAGAACCAAGACGGGCAAGTTTTTCAGCCAAGCAGAATCAATTAAAGACTTGTACGTGAGTGTACCTCTGTTTCAAAGGAAATTACATAATTGCATTCTCAGGTTAACAGCAGGTGAACACAAAGGAGTATATAAACAAAATATGTCTAGAGTTTACACTTTACAATATATATATATATATATATGGATGGAGAGAGAGTAGGGATTTGTTGTCATCGATGGCGACGAAAGAGCGGTGCCACTAATTTTAAAATCACATGATTTAATCTTAAAATTTTAATCTATTCTGTTAAATCTTCTTCAATAGTATAAATTTAATTATACATGAAAAATTATTTAAATGTGATATCCAAATTGTATATATTATATGATACCAAAAATTATATTATCTAAGTCATTCATTTTATATTCATCTGATGTATAAGAAATAAATATTGGAACCATATGAATTTTAGCCATCAAGTAATTTATTAATAGTAGAGAAGATTTAACAATGTAAATTAAAATTTTAAAATTAAATTACGTGATTTTAAAACTAATGTCACCTTTATTCCGTTGCCCCCAATGACAACCAATCCCTCCTCTATATATGCATATATTGTTAGACTTTTGTGCGTGATTAAAAATTTTCGTCAATGTTCCCTCGTTATGTGCCATTATTCACTTACACTGTTCGCCCAATATTGTATATCACTATTCAATCACTGTGTGTTACCATTGCGTGATAACAACGCTTGTGTGATTCACGTCCCGTGATTTATGACGTCCATCACAAACACTTGATTGTCGCGTTTATGAGAGGAACATTCACATTGTGAACTGAGAGAGACGTCCATTTGGGACGCGTCTCTCCACTCCTGTTAAAGCCTATAAATTGATCGCCTCTAGTGATCAATCGGGGCATCTGTTCAGCTGTGACATTCTGCTTCTTGTGCGTTCTTCTTTCATTTCTTTATCATTTTCCCTACTGAGTCATTGCAAGTTCAATTGAGATTCACAAAGCTCTCTTCGAGTACGTACCGACGAGAGAGAGGAGATTGACTATCCAAAGGTCGTTGTATCTCTAGAAGGTTATTGCTGCGAGATCTGGACGTTAGATGACAATAGAAGTCTTACTTCTAGTGACTACGCCCTTCAACCCAATAGATCGCTTCTAAACTTATTTATTTCTAATTGATTGTTGTTATTTTATTGATCTTAATAATAAAAAATCATCATATGTGTGTGTGTGTGTGTGAGAGAGAGAGAGAGAGAGAGAGGAGAGATCAGTTGCCACGGCTGCCATAGGACCCCTTGCGCCAACCATTTTCAACCATCAGATCCCATACATCTAATGGCTGAGAAAAAATGCCACCTAGTCAATTTTGCAAGAAGTACATTCTCTAAGTAGCTGAGACAACGTCTCCTTCCTACTATGTTCCCAACTGTTGAATCCACAAAACTGTGGTTTTGAGGGTCATAAGCACATGAATCTGGTGGGGACACCGGGTCCACTACTGGGCCCACTACTCGGAGCCGACGCCGCACCGCCCCGACTGTACCAAGCTTATGGCTCGGAGATCCGACTTTCTGAAGACTCGGCGTATTTGTGTGTATTGAGTGATACACGTATTTGTATATATTTGTGTGTATTCGTCTTATTAGACTAGTCAAATAACATGTGTGTATTTTGTGTATTTTATTTGATTAAAACCCACAAGTCAAAAGTGGGTGGGTGGGCTTTGTTTTATTAGGCTATGATATATATGCAAATAAGGGAAATTGTGAAGGTATGTGTGTAATGGGACTTCCCTATAAATAGAGAGATAAGGGATGTGTTACGTATGAATAAAAAGATTGAATGAAAGATTGTTTTGTGAGAGCTCTCATCTCTTGCATTTCCCTTCCCTCTTTCTCCTTGTGAGTTTGAGTGTCGCCCGGTGTGAGACCGTCCGGCGTGAGATCGAGCTGCGTGAGATAGCAAGTTATCCGTCCTGTTCGCGTCCCGGAGTTGCCGTCGATCCATTTCCACGTCGCCGCTGCGTCAGATTTGGTATCAGAACCCAACACGGCGCCTCCGTCAACTCGACGTCCCCGTCGTCTTCCCTTCTCTCTCTCGGTTGTTAGATAGTGAAAAAAAGAAAAAAAGAAAGAAAGAAGAGAAGTAGAGAGACCACGGTTGAAGAAGTTTTGGAGAAAGAAAGAAGTTGAAGAAAAAAAAAGAAAAAATATATATATAGAAGGCTCGGCTGAGAGTGAGAGAAAAAATAAAAAAACGGGGGGGGGGGGGGGACGTTCGCGACGGTAGCATCGTCGAACGTGCCCGATTTCAAAAGGGCCGCGACCACAACGGCCCGCGCCCGCCGCCACACCGTCTGCCGCGCCCAACCCCAGCCCGCGACCGCCAGCTGGCATCACCCCGCGCCCGGCCGCCTCGACGCTCCCACCCCACGCTCGACGCCCAGCCGCGTGGCGGCACGGCAGCACCCGCGTGGAACCTCGCCGACCGCACCCACCTCTGCGCGCCCACCCGGCCTCTCCATCAGCGCCAGCCTTGCCGCATGGCGGCCTGCCAGCGCGCCTGGCCGCACCGGTGCCCGGCCACCCACTGGCCGCCTCGCCCTCCGCGTGCGCCCGCCCCGCCCTCCGTGTGTGCCCGCTCTATCGCGCCGGCACCTGCGCCCGAGCGTGCCCACGACAGCCCCCGCATTGACCTCCTGGACCGCTGCCTTGGCTGACCCAGCCGCGTAAAACACGCCCAGGTTCGAACAAAGGTTTGAAAAAAAAAGATTTGAAAGGGAAACAAAAAAATCAAAAAAAGGAGGTTGACAATTTGTGGAGTGTATATATATATATATATTATATATTATATATATATTGGAAAAAGTCAAAAAAAGAGTTTTAAAAAAGAGTTTTAAAATTGAAAAGAAAAGAAGTGTAGAATATATATATATATATATATATATATATATATATATCAATTGTTTGAATTTTGTTCTTGTAACACCCAAGTCCACTACTACGTCTCGACCCGTGCCCGAGTCGCCCGGAAGCCGACAGATGGTCCGTAAATTACGGAACGTGAGTGCCCGAGAGTCTCCCTGCGCGGAGAAATAGGATTAATTTGTTCCCCTACGCGGGAAAATTTTTAAAGTTTCAAGCGGTTTGTAATAATTAAACCCTCCCTGCGTGGAGTGAATTTTTTTTTTGTGTAACCGGTCTAGCTTCGTCGACGCCGTGCGGGCACGCACGTCCCCGCTCGCCTTCGTCTCCAGTCGGAGCTAGACTTCTCAGTCAGCTTGGTATGTGCTCCAAACCACTTGCTTATTTAGTATCCTTATCATTGGCCGCGCGACAAGGTGAGCGAGAGCCCTATCTATGCAGCCAGTCTCCTGAGTGCATCGATGTGGACGGTGAGAGAGAGCTTGCTTGCACCCATCCTTTGGCCCTAGACTGTCGCATTAGGGCACCCTAATTGTCAGGAGGTAGTTCCACAACTACTTTGCCTACGGGCGAACAACTCTCCCTGATCGGTCCCTTCAAGTTAACCCTTTGCCTATTAGCAAACAAAATTCGGGTCTATAGCTTGCTAATTATCGATCCCATGATTGCATCATTTAGGTCCGAGGTCGTGGATGCCACGTTGGTCTAAGAATTCATCTGGCCGTCTAGAGCGCCCCTCAACGCTACCCATGGATCAAGAGAGCGTGACTGCTATGCTAGTCCAGCTCGAGCACAATCTCGTGGCCCACTTTGAAGAATCCATAGGCCGACTACGAGCGGAACTAGATGAGAGGATACGAGCCTTGGAGGATCGGCTGAAGGGAGGGGAAGGACGGGTGAATGGCCACGGCGATCCCGTAGCCAATCCTAGGGAGGAAAGAGAGCAAGTCCGCCCGAATCAGGCTCCCCAAGGTAGAGAGCAAGAAGCACGTTGACTCGAGAGAGAGATCATGATGATGAGGATATCATCCTCCGAAACGTCAAAATTGACGCTCCAAGTTTTGATGGGTCCCTAAACCCCGCTACATACCTTGATTTGGAGACCGGGATGGATCAATATTTTGACTGGCATCGCCGTATGACCCCTGCTACAAGGGTGAGGTTTGTCAAAATGAAACTCCTGGGCCAAGCCAAAACCTACTGGTGTAACGTTGAGAATCTCCTAGCAAGGAGACGAGAGGAACCCATAAGCACGTGGGAGGAAATGAAGGAGAAATTGAGAGAGAAGTATCTCCCACCCTCCTACCATTTGCGTCTTTTAGACCAATGGCAGAAACTCACCCAAGATAGAAAGTCTGTGGACGAGTATATCGCCAAATTTGATGACTTCTTCCTTCGAAGTCGAGTCATGGAGGATGCCTCCGTCACCCTCTCGCGGTTTAGGGCTGGCTTACACGAGAGCATACAGCGGGAGCTGTTCCTACGGGAAGTTAACACTCTCGAGCATGTCTATCCGGTTGCTCGGGACGTCGAGCGGTTTCAAAGGGTGGTCCCACCTCGGGTCCCCACCTACCGCCAACCTGAGTCCCGAAACCCCATGGTCCGCTACTCTGAGAGGCCTAGCCCCTCCACCTCCTATGTCCCTACTGCTATCCCACTTAGGGCCGTTGCCCCCACTGCTCCTTTCCCACGGAACCCCTTACCTGCACCGGCTACTGTGCCTAGGCTGGAGTATACTCCACCAGTTGAGAGGAGAGATGACAAGGGAAAGGGAGTCATCCCTAGCACCTCCCAACCAGCCCCTCTCTCGGGAGTCCGCTGCTTTAGGTGCCATAACCTAGGGCATATTGCCTCAAACTGTCCCACCCAAGCCTTGGTCATCACCGACCCCCAACATGTGAAACTTCCACCTCAGGAATGAGAATTCATAGAGAGGTATGAGGCCGACCCTGACCTCATCGCCCAGTTTGAGGAAATTGATACAGGGTATGATGGAACGCATGTCGAGTACATGCAAGCGGAAGAAATTGCCGAGAGTTCAAATCAGGGAAGATTAGGTGTAGTTCGCTGCATCCTAACCCACCCCTAGGATGACGACTGACGTCGAGCCTCCATCTTCCAAACATACATTATGGTGAAATCCCAACCCTGCAAGGTGATTTTTGACAACGGGAGCTATATCAATGCAGTCTCTTCAGACTTTGTCTCCCGTCTAGGTCTACCTACCCATCCTCATCCGAGGCCATACAACGTGGCTTGGGTTGACGACACGTCTATCCCAGTCACCACTACATGTGTCATTCCCATCCAATTTCAGTCCTACCAAGGATAGATTTTGTGCGATGTAGTGCCTATGAAGGTCGGTAGCATCATCCTAGGGCGACCGTGGATCTATGACGTGGACCTTACTACATTCGGTCGGTCTAATCAGTGTTCCTTCTCACACAATGTGATGTGACATGACCTCGGACCTAATGCAAGCAAGCACAATCGCAATCTAAATGGGCCAATTTGGGCCACCGCTCTCTCGTCGCTCACCCAAGCCCGGGGTAACTTGGCAATGCCAAGGTGAGGTTGAGGGGTTGGGCCCTTGCTGGTAGAGGGCCAGCAATGCCAAGATTTGATTTTCAATGGATTTGGAAGCCCAATTCAACGGGGCCGACGAAGTGCCGAAGGCATCGGTTGCACTCTTCCCACGGTGATCACTCAAGGCAATGGGGCTTGAGGATCGGGCTCTCACTCGCATAACCAGCGGAATTAGAACTAATATTGAAAGACAAGCACTAAGTGGAGTGAAGGTTTGAGCACTTACTCGACCGATTTGAAGAAACCGGTCCCGGTCGGAGACGAGGGCGAGCGGGGAGGCGAGTGGATCCCCACACGCCGCGGCGGTGTCGCTTGACCTGCCCAAAAAATTACACCACTACACCTCTCGCAGGAGGGGGAACTTGGGGTGGGGGTTAATGATATTACATCAATACTACCTCCACGCAGGGAGGGGCCTTCAGCCGGCCAAGCGGGGTGGGGAAACCAAAGCAAAGAACGAGGAACAAGGGTGGACGCCGAATCTGCCTGCTGTCTACGAACCAGGATAGAGGGTCGGTGTTGCTGTTGTAGATCTTGGTCAAGAATTTCGCTGATGGCGAGACCGGCGGCGAAATCTTCTTAACAGGAAGGGGAATGCCTCAGAATTTTTGTAAATTCTTCTGGAGTTGCTGCAGGTCGTGGTAGGAGCTTGAACAGGGCCTCTGTTTCTCGGACTAGCAGGGGCAGGTCACCAACAGTAGGATGCAGAGGCTGTCCTGGCCGCTCCCAAACTCCAAATTTGATGCCGTCAGCGCCGTTAGAACCGTGGGTGAGTCCTCTTTGCAGCAAAAGAAACGGGGATGCTAGAAGAGAACGGAGACGATCTGTGGAGCCAGAAGAGTGAGGAAGTGTCGATGCAGACTGGGGAAGGCAGAGCCACGCGACCGTGGAAGAAAATTGGTAACTTATGTTCCCGGATGCTGAATGGGCTTTCGCTTCTTGATTCTGAAAGTAGACAGGCCGATGAAGAACTTTGAAGAAGAACTTGAGGACTGATTCCTTCGGGGTTCGTCGTGGCAGAGCTTCTAATCTGGCTCAGGTCCTCAGCCGAGGCAGAACCGCGCAGCTGTGGGAGAATGGACCTCCTGGACGACTCGGAGATCGAAAGAAGACGAAACCACTTCGGTTGCGAAGGCGACTGGCAGACGCTTCCGACGATAGCTCTTGGGTCTTCAAACTCGTCCAGAGGAGGTCGTGGTGGCCGCTGCAAGTTGCTGGTCTGCTGTAGATCTTCAGTTGAGAGCTGTAGGTTGATGATGATGGGGGGGAATGGGGTATATGGGAGGGGAAATGGGGGTGGATGAGTGTGGGGAAAGCCCGGGCTGTGAGGGGGTCTAGGAGGGGGTGTTCTAAGGTGGGGGAAGGGAAGAATGGGGTCTGGAAGGGGGTCTAACAGGTGGTGGGAGGAGGAGCTACGAATTTGGGAAGGTGGGTGAGAGGAGAAAGTGAGGGGGGGGGGCACAAGTGAGTGGAGGGAAGGGTGGATTTCAAATTTGAAATGGCCTTGGAAGTTGTGGGATTGTGTGGGGAAGGGGTTGATTGTGTTGGAATGGGGAAAGTGGTGTTGGAATGTGGAAGATGGTGTTGGAATGGTGAGGGATCTTCTTGGGACTAGGGGGTGGAGTAATGGAGGTCATGGGGAAGTAGAGGGCTTTAATGATGGTAGGTGGGGGTTGAGGTGGTTGGGAAGGGAGGAGAGAGAAGAAAATTCGAAATTGGGTGTTGAGGAGAGAGAAAGTGGAGTAAAAAAAGAGGGATTAAAAGAGGGAAGGGTGGGGAATCTCTCCCCTAGGGTTTCTCACCCAAAGAATGTTGGAATCACTCCACTAAACTAAGCTTTGGACTCTCAAGTGGCATTTTTTTCATTGATTGATTCATTCCCTCCAAATGAAGGAAATGGGGCCCTATATATAGGAAACCCACATTTTATAATAAGTCCCTTACAAAAGACTCAATAACAAATAACCGAAGGGGTAGGGGGGCTCATGGGCCAAGCCCGAAGAATTGGGCCCAATAGCACATTACACAATCTAATGACACTCAAACTTAGGAAAATAAATACAAGACCTAGGAACATGACTCAAATAAAAGGGAAAATACATCAAATGACTCAAATAAAATTACATAGGACTCAAAATTAAATGACTAAACCATGCCGGATGCAACCGGGGCGAGGAGACGAGCTGTGAACGTGGGCATGGGAGGTGATGTCCCCATCACAATGGGAAGAAGATACAGCTGTACCCGGCACCCCCAAAGGTGACCCCGGGAAAGAGTTCCACCTCCACCCCCACTGGGACCCCCAAGGTTCAAGAGAGTCCTCGGACCCCCACTGAAGGGAAACTTCTCATTCCCTCTCCTCCTGCACCTATCACACCCGTTCCTAAGGCCCCTAAGGTTGGTTATGACCCGGTTAGGCGCCTTAACTTCATAGGTGTTCGTGAGCTGAATAGGGAGGTTGCCGAAGGAGCCCCTGTCTGGGCTGTTGTTGTCACCATCACCCCCGAGGAGTCTCAAGTCTCAGTCCCACCCGAGGTCCAAGTAATTCTGCAGGACTTCCCAGATATTTTCCGAGAGGACTTGCCCTCTAGACTCCCTCCCATGCGTGACATTCAACACGCTATTGATCTTGTCCCCGGGTCCACCCTACCCAACCCTCCCCATTACCGATTGAACCCAAAGGAGGATGCTGAGCTCCAAAGGATTGTTGAGGACCTTATCCAAAAAGGTTTCCTCAGGGTGAGCAAGAGTCCATGTGTTGTCCCTGCCTTACTAACACCCAAGAAGGATGGCACCTGGCGGATGTGTGTTGACAGCCACGCCATCAATAACATCACTGTCAAGTATAGGTTTCCCATTCCCCGTCCTGATGATATGCTTGACATGATGAGTGGAGCCACCATCTTTTCCAAGATTGACTTGAAAAGTGGCTACCACCAGGTCCGGATTCGACCAGGGGATGAGTAGAAAATAGCCTTCAAAATAAAAGAAGGTATGCATGAGTGGCTTGTCATGCCGTTTGGGCTATCCAACGCCCCCAGCACTTTCATGAGGCTTATGACAGAAGCCATTCGTCCTCTCATTGGTCCCTTTGTTGTCGTCTACTTTGACGACATTCTCATTTATAGCCACAACCCTCAGGACCACATCCAACATCTGAGGGAAGTCTGTGAGACTTTGAGGAGTGAGACCATGTACGTCAATCTCAAGAAATGTGAGTTTATGACGGACCAAGTCGCTTTCCTCGGGTTTGTGGTTTCTAGCCAAGGAGTGTCTGTGGACCAATCCAAGGTCCAAGCCCTAGTAGACTGGCTTGAGCCCTAGAACGTCCACGACGTTCGTAGTTTCCATGGGCTAGCCACTTTCTACAGACGCTTTATTCAGGGTTTTAGCACCATTATGACACCCATTACGGATTGTATCTGTAAGGAGAATTTTGAGTGGACCAAAGCCGCCTCCCAGATTTTTCGTGCCATAAAGGAGCTCATGACCAAAGCTCATGTCCTCCGCCTGCCAGACTTTTCCCAAGTCTTCGAGATATCCTGTGACGCATCTGGCGTAGGAATAGGAGGAGTGCTTAGCCAGGAGAGCCACCCTGTGGCCTATTTTAGTGAGAAGCTTTCTGATGCGAAGCTTCGTTACTCCACCTACGATAAGGAATTCTACGCTGTGGTCCAAGCCCTCAAATATTAGAGACACTATCTCTTACCACAGGAGTTTGTCTTATACTCGGACCACGAGGCTTTGAAATTCCTTAGTTCTCAGAAGGGTTTAAACCCAAGGCATGGTCGGTGGGTAAAATTCCTCCAGTCCTTCACCTTTGTCCTAAAACATAAGGCTGGAAAGGATAATAAGGTGGCCGACGCCTTGAGTCGAAGGGTCTCCCTTCTTTCCACTATTCGGGTAGAGGTCACCGGATTTGACCGCATGAAGGAACTCTATGAAGAGTGTCCTGATTTTGGCCATGCCTACTCTGCTCTGTCTGCTGTACCCTCGATAGCATTTTCTGACTATCTACTCCAGGATGGTTTTCTATTTCGAGGGCAGCAACTCTGTGTCCCGAGGACTTCTGTTCGGGACTTCCTGATTTGGGAAATGCATGCTGGAGGTCTTGCTGGTCACTTTGGCCGTAACAAGACCATCCATTCTGTGGAGGAGCACTTCTATTGGCCCAGCCTGAAGAGAGATGTGGCCAAGATTGTAGCCCAGTGTAGGACATGCACAATGGCCAAACATGTCAAACATCACACTGGTCTCTACACTCCTCTCCCCGTTCCTGATCGGCCATGGGTTGATGTGAGCATGGATTTTATCCTTGGTTTACCTCGCACTGCTCACAAGCATGATTCCATCTTTGTTATTGTTGATATGTTCTCTAAGATGGCCCACTTCATTGCATGTTCCAAAACATTTGATGCATTTAGAGTAGCCCATTTATTCTTTGATGAAGTTGTGCGTCTGCATGGCCTCCCCCAAACCATCGTGTCTGACCGAGATGTCCGGTTCACTAGTTACTTCTGGAAGACACTTTGGCACCTAGTTGGCACCAAACTCAAATTCTCCATTGCCTATCACCCACAAATCGATAGGCAAATAGAGGTCGTCAATAGGAGTTTAGGGAATCTCTTAAGGTGTCTCATAGGGGATCATTCGGGCACTTGGGATCTTCTTTTGCCCAGAGCCGAATTTGCATACAACAGCTCCGTCAATAGGTCTATAGGTATGAGTCCATTTGAGATCGTGCATGGCTACAAACCTAGGAAACATGTGGATCTCATTCCCCTTCCCCTCGAGTCTAGAACATCCAAGTTAGCTGAGGAATTTGCACAGCATGTCACAAGTCTGCATGAGTCAATTAGCAAGCAAATAAACCTCAGTAATGAAACTTACAAGCGCTTGGCTGATTCGCATAGGCGTCACCATGAATTCCAAGAAGGTGACATGGTTATGGTACGGGTTCGACCCGAATGACTCCCCTCGAGAGCCGTTAAAAAGTTGCAAGCCCGTAGTGATGGACCCTTCCCAATTCTGCGAAAGATTGGCTCCAATGCTTATGTTGTGGACTTACCTCCCGAATATGGGATTAGCTCGACCTTTACTGTGGCAGACCTAGTGGCCTACAAGGAACCCACAGCGATTCCTAGTGACCCTTTCGAGCCTTCTCCTCCCATTGAGAGTGAGCCCACCCATGTGCGTCCCACAGCCTCGAGGGTATCGCGCGAGCACATTGAGAGGATATTGGATGAGCAGGTGACCACTACACGGAGCAGGGTGTACCAACGCTACCTTGTCCGCTGGCGGGACCGTCTACCTTCTGATGATTCTTAGATCAGCCGGGAAGATCTCCAGCGCCTCGATCCAGATCTGCTAGAGCACTACCACAGCAGTGTCCCCCCTTACTCGACGGAGTCGATGTAAGGTTTCACACAGCACCTACGGGCGACGCAGCGGATAACAAAAATTTCATTTGCCCGATGTCGGTGTTATGGAAAGCTTAATCTGTGCTCTAATCGGTGTTTCTAAGACCCTAATTACGGGTTGCGTGTTTCACCTTGCGCGGAACGACGCTGTCCGCTAAGCCCGATGCAGAGAAACCGAGCCGCACAGCTGTACGGCCTCTAGAGCAGATCCACACGGACCCTTGCGCAGTGACGGTACCTCCCCGGCGCAACTTCCCCGACTCTATCACCTTCTAGAGAGAGAGAGAGAGCAAGGGGGAGAAAGGGGGGAGGCTAATCCTCCTCTCTTAACCCTTAATGCTTGGTTAAGCTAAGAGAGGTTGGAAGAGTTCGAGAGTTCAAATGAACTCACGTAGGTTGGCTATATATAGAGTTTTGGCCCTTTTCAAAAGACCTCCAAAGGACCAAAATTGTATATATGACCATTTCATTATTATACTCATGTATTAAGTCCCATTTACACTCCTTTCAAAAGGAATCAAAGGAATTAATACATACACTTGTATAATAATTATCCGTCACCCAAGAATCCATTGTGTGTGATCCTCTAGGCCCATAGTCACTCTAGTTTAAGGCCCATTAACTTCTAATTCCTAATTAGAAGTAAATTAAACGTATTATTCGCTTCTACAAGAGCCGAATAATAGTTTAATTCATTCCGAACCTTCGATCACGTTGGGTCAAGCAAATCCGCGTGATCCTAGAGGACGCCGGGTTTAAACCAGCCTGTCTGGTACCTGTAAGTCCACAGTTACCGCATCGATATAATCCCTCGCTCCTTCTATGAGTCTGGTACGATCGAGGGTATGTTTCTGTCAAACCCCATGATCGTGCCATTTGACTATGACCTCCTTAAAGTGTATGACGTCCGTCTAAACGAACTCACACGACCCTGGCCAGGGATTTAACGGAGCGTCAATGTCATGACCCATTAACTGTCTGATATATACCCGACAGTGAGCGATCCCTTCTTGACCATTGATGATCTTCACACGTATCCTGGAGTGGTTAACGACTCGGCAACTCATGACTTATGGTTAAAGTCACTTAGCCAAGTGATTAAACCATTCCAATCCTCGTGTAAGATCCGATCAATGTCTCAGGTCAAAGGACCAACGATGCTACTGAGACAGTTAGATCTTCAGTTGACATTAGGTATAATCAACCATCTGAAGATCCAATAGCGGATCAGTTCAGTGTACATCCTCCAAGGACATACACCTACACATATGTGTTGGTGCCCCGCACCAATGACCATGAGACTGGTCACTGACACATCATGTGTACTGGTTTAATAGGTAATCAAAGTCCCCGAGTGATTACCCTCCAACCAGGAACAGTTTAAGGTATGTGTACATGTAAAGTCAATCTCATGTTCGAGATCCCATCTCGAGCTGACTTTACAACCACATATCCTAGGGACAACGTAAAGTAACACAATCGCATATTTACGCTCAAACACCACTTTATTAATAATGAACAAGATCGTACAACTATTAGGCCTACCCGACCCGAAATTGGCCTGTAGCACACCAACACTAACAATCTCCCACTTGAACTACAGCCAATTGCCCACAACTTTGAGGCCCATCTTATCCCGATGACGCTCAAACACAGTCTGTGTCAAAGGCTTAGTCAGTGGATCTGCTATGTTGTCTTCTGACGGTACACGCTCTACCGTCACATCTCCACAATCAACAATCTCCCGAATAAGGTGAAAGCGCCTGAGAATATGCTTTGACCTTTGGTGAGATCTCGGTTCCTTCGCCTGGGCGATGACCCCATTATTATCACAAAATAATGGGATGTAAGCTGTTATCTCGGGAACTACGCCGAGTTCCAAGATGAATTTCTTCATCCAGATGGCTTCTCCAACTGATTGCCCCTCCATTCAACATGAATACAAATTCAGACATGGATTTGCAGTTATCTGTATCTGACTGGAAACTAGAATCTGTGCAAGCTCTAAGCTATAGGTCATCTCCTCCATAAAACAGAAAAAGATCCTTAGCCCTTCGCAGGTACTTAAGGATGCCCTTTACTGCCTTCCAGTGCTCTTCGCCTGGATTTACCTGATATCTACTGACAATGCTTAAAGCATTGGCAACATCAGGCCGTGTACATAGCATTGCATACATGATTGACCCTATCGCCGAAGCATAGGGTACCTTATTCATGTGTGCCACCTCCTCAGAAGTTTTAGGACTCATCCCCTTGGATAGGCAAATTCCATGTCTCATGGGAATGAGACCTCTCTTGAAATTTTCCATCCTAAACCTTTTGAGGATAGTGTCTATGTACATGGATTGGGATAATCCTAGCATCCTTTTAGATCTATCTCGATAGATCCTTATGCCCAGCACATAGGATGCTTCTCCCAAATCCTTCATGGAGAAGGTCTTGGACAACCAAGACTTGGTTGATGTCAACATCTCTACATCATTCCCAATGAGTAAGATGTCATCAACATAAAGGACCAAGAAGGTCACTGAGCTCCCACTGACCTTCTTGTAAACACAGGGTTCATCTTCATTCCGAATGAAGTTGAAAGATTTGACAGCCTCGTCAAATCTTAAGTTCCAGCTTCTAGATGCCTGCTTTAATCCATAAATGGACCTTTGAAGTTTGCATACCTTATTAGGATGTAGCTTGGAGGTGAATCCTTCAGGCTGTACCATGTACACCTCTTCTGACAGATTTCCATTAAGAAAAGCTGTCTTCACATCCATTTGCCAGATCTCATAATCCAGGTATGCAGCAATGGCAAGGAGGATTCTGATTGACTTAACCATGGCTACCGGCGAAAACGTCTCGTCATAGTCAATGCCTTGCCTTTGACGATATCCTTTCGCCACTAGTCTAGCCTTGTATGTGTCAATCTGTCCATCTGCACCGATTTTCCTTTTGAAAATCCATTTGCAGCCGATAGGGACCTTCCCTTCGGGTACATCAACTAAGTTCCAAACTTTGTTGGTGTACATGGACTGGATCTCTGAATCCATTGCCTCTTGCCATTTCTCGGAGTCTACACTACGGATCACCTCCTGGTACGACTGAGGATCATCATCCTCATCGATACATACCTTAGAGGACCCCTCTGAGACATGTCCAACATATCTCTCAGGTTCTCTCGGTAGTCTACCAGATCTCCGTAGTGTCAGTGTTTCACCTTGAATAGGATCAACCGATACAGTCTCATCTAATGAGTTTGTGTCTATGGGTTGTGGTTCTTGGACCTCGTCCAATTCTATCTGGCTCCCACTATTTTTCTGGAATAGATATTCTCTTTCTAGAAATACAGCTCTCTTGGCCACTAAGACCCTTTGCTCAGAAGGGTGATAGAAATAATATCCAAACGTCTCCTTTGGATATCCCACAAACCTACACTTATCGGTCCTCGACTCAAGCTTATCACTATCGTTCTTCTTTACATGGGCAGGACACCCCCAAATTTTAATGTGATTAAAATTTGGTTTCCTGCCCTTCCATATCTCATATGGTATAGAAGGAACTGATTTACTTGAGATCCTATTCAATAAATATGCTGCAGTCTCTAATGCATAGCCCCAGAGAGACAAGGGTAGTCCTGACATAGACATCATGGATCGGACCATGTCTAACAAGGTCCTGTTTCTCCTCTCGGATACACCATTATGCTGTGGTGTATACGGTGGAGTCTACTGAGAAACTATTCCATGGTCTTTAAGATAAGAAGTGAATTCATGGCTTAAGTATTCACCTCCTCGATCCGATCGAAGAGCCTTAATACTTTTGCCAGTCTGTTTCTCTACTTCATTCTTATATTCCTTAAACTTCTCAAAAGCTTGTGACTTATGTCTCATTAAATACACATAGCCATATCTAGAGAAGTCATCAATAAAAGAAATGAAATAGAGGTAACCCCCTTTTGCTTCTATGGACATGAGTCCACACACATCCGAGTGTATGAGCTCGAGAAGGTCAACAGCCCTCTCACCATGTCCACCAAAGGGAGCCTTGGTCATTTTCCCCATTGGACACGACTCACAGGTATCAAATGGCATATATTCGAACGAATTCAAATACCCATTTGAGTGTAAGTGAGAGACTCTTTTCTCACCTACATGACCAAGTCTGCAATGCCATAGATATGCAGAATTCACTTCATCAGCATTAGAAATTTGCATAACATTAGAACGTGTATCTAATACATAAAGACCATTGACTAATGAACCATTGGCTATAATCAAACCATTATTCATTATAGAGCACCCAGTGCTATTAAAAGTCAATGTATATCCAATGTTATACAAGCCAGAGATTGCCCATCCTCAGTTCAATCTCCTTTTTGCCCAATCGCCTTCTATTTACCAGCAACTGCACAGAATTACAGATATGGGATGCACATCCAGTATCCAATACCCATGATGTGGATTCCATATATGACAAATTAAGGTCTATGACAAAAATACATTCATTTAGAATTACCTTGCAATTCCTTTTCCAATGCCCAGTTTCCCCGCATCGAAAATATTTATCTTCCTTTTCATTCTTCTTGCCCTTCCCTTTGTCAACTTTGGCGAGTTACTTACCCGTGGCCTTTTTCTTTCCTTCCCTTTGTTACTTGTAGTGGATATCTGAGAGGCCTTCCTTTTCTTGTTGGCCCGGCCAATAATCATTACAGAAGAAGATGGTTTATCTTTCTGCATAGTTCCTTCAGCACTCTTTAACATGTTGAGCAGCTCCGGGAGAGTTGCATCAATTCTATTCATGTTAAAGTTTATGATGAAGGAAGAAAAGGAATCGGGCAATGACTGGAGTATGAGATCAATGCATAGTTCAAGATCCAACTTGAACCCCAGTGCATTGAGTCTCTCTATCCACTCCATCATTTTCAGTACATGAGCCTGTACTGAAGAACCCTCAGACATCCGTGTCCTGAAAAGCCTTTTGGAGATGTCATACCTCTCAATCCTACCCTGCTCCCCGAAGAGCTGGCGTAGATTGAGAAGTATACTTCTACAATCAGTCTTTTCAAATTGCCTCTGTAGCTCGGGAGCCATAGAGGCCAACATGTAACATTGGGCAAGGGAGGAGTCCTCAGACCACTTGGCATAAGCCAGTAACTCGCCCTCGTCGGCATCAGGACCCGGCTCAGAATGAACCGTGTCCAACACGTATGCAATCTTTTCGGCGGTAAGGACTATGCGTAGGTTACGCAGCCAATCCGAGTAGTTCGGTCCAGTTAAGCGGTTTGCATCCAAGATGCCGCGGAGGGGGTTGGACGACGACATTGTAATCTGGATAAGAAATAAAAGACAACTTAGCATGTGTTCAAATTCTAACTTAGATGTGGTTTTCTATCTTAGTTAGTCCCACTATTTTTCGATCGAACTATATAACCCTCAGTATATAGAACGGGAGATCAACAAGATCAACCTAGTGGGTCGGAATCCAAACGAGACTGATGTACGACCTTGTGGAAAGCACAACAAGCCATACACCATCTCAACGGCAGTCAACAGGCACTTGCATCTAATGCAATATCCGATATTCGGCCCCCGAGAAATCATCCCCTTGTGGAAAGTACAACAAAGGATATTCTCGGTTAGATCTAACCATCATTACTACATAGCAATGAGTTCATGACCCGACCCTTGTGGAAAGCACAACAAAGCCGAGTTCAATTCCTCACCCCATTGAGGCCGAGCCTTGGAGTTTAATCCCGCCCCCAAACTCATGGACCTTGTGGAAAGCACAACAAATCCATGAAATAAAGACGTTCATTCACTCCATAATGATGGAGGGCCACGATGACTCCTAGAGCCACGCTTACCAGATCTAAAATTTAATCGCGAGGAAATTTAATTTTATCTTGATCTCACCCTAGGTGGTAATATAAATATATCCAATATATTTACCGAACCTAGTAGTTTGCACAAAATAAATGCATCCAATGCAAAAATAAACGCAAGTGATCATGGACTTTAACCCTAATGTAACTAAGACATCTGGCCCGCTTCCAAAGCAGCTGGATCGTCCTCGTCAGGTGTGCTCCGCGCTTTCAAACTCCGATGTCGCATCAATTACAACTTTTACACGGCTCGCAGGCCGGAAAAATTAAATTACATGTGACTCAAATTCCAGCAGCCCTTAGGGCGAGTACAACAATGGAGGAAGATAAAAGTACATTGGAATTTTAGCATAGAGAGAAAGGAGGTTCGCAGACCCCAATTAATTACATTAATCCAAGTCCATGATCACTTGTCAACCCATTCAAATAAAATCAATCAAGGGTTATTTTCTGAAAATAATCCTTACTTTTTGAATTTAAAAATGGGATGTGCAAACAAAAATAGGCTAGCTTTGTTTAATTTTAAAAATCAAAGCATGATTAACTAAAATTAAACACACAAGCAGGCCAATACAAGGTAAATAAAGTAAAGCACGTAAAGAACCATCATTTTCTACAGGGACATGTAATTGAGATAATTAATTAAATTTAAATTTAAATTTAATTATCCAATAATCAAATTTAAATTCAAAATTTAAACATGCCAATAATTTAAATTTAAATTCAAACCAATTATCTAATAATTTTGTTTGAAAATAAATTTAAAATAATGCAATTATCCTCAATTAGAAATTTTCTAAAATTCAAAATTTGAATTTAACAATTATCTAATAATTAAAATTTTAAATAATTGAATTTTTCACATTTAACTTCAATAAAATTTAAATATTGAATTTTCTAATTATCTAATAATTAAAAATTCAAAAACATAAATTTTACTAAAGTAACTTCAATTATTACTATTTTATCTCAAGGTAAATAGTAATTATCTCACCTTGGTAAATTCAAATCGGTTAAATAAAATTTACCATTCGACATTTACTATTGAGACAATACTATTTAACTTATGAAATAAAATTCGATTTAATTTACTGTGCATTTTAATATATATGTCTAATATATATTCTTATTCAAACACACAATAAATTAAATATAAAAAATTTGCAATTTTTTTTATTATTAAAAAAAAACGGCGCGGGGGGGGGGGGGGGGGAGGTCCGCCCCGCGCGCGTGGGCGGCTTGCGGGCGCCCCGCGCGGGTGGCGGGCGCCGCCTGCGGCGCCCGCCCGCCACGCGGCGCCCCCGCGTGCGGGCGCCACCGCTCGCCCGCAGGTCAGCGCCTGCGGGCGCTGACTGCGGCGCAGCGTGCGCCGCCCACGCGGCGCACGCGGCGCACGCGGCGGGCGCATTGTGCCCTGGGCGCACCGCGCCCAGGGCGCAATGCGCCCAAATCGGGCCACAAAAAAATTTTTTTTAACAAAAAAATTGCTCTCCTGATGCCTAGCATCCAGGAAAAATAGAAATGCCCGGCACTCCTGTCTCCAAATAATAATTGCAGATTTAAGAATGTCCCTAAAATATGGTTCTAAACGGCGATAAAAACACCGACCAGAGCGCGAACCTGTCTCTGATACCACTGTAAGGTTTCACACAGTACCTACGGGCGACGCAGCGGATAACAAAAATTTCATTTGCCCGATGCCGGTGTTATGGAAAGCTTAATCTGTGCTCTAATCGGTGTTTCTAAGACCCTAATTACAGGTTGCGTGTTTCACCTTGCGCGGAACGACGCTGTCCGCTAAACCCGATGCAGAGAAACCGAGCCGCACAGCTGTACGGCCTCTAGAGCAGATCCACACGGACCCTTACGCAGCGACGGTACCTCCCCGGCGCAACTTCCCCGACTCTATCACCTTCTGGAGAGAGAGAGAGCAAGGGGGAGAAAGGGGGGAGGCTAATCCTCCTCTCTTAACCCTTAATGCTTGGTTAAGCTAAGAGAGGTTGGAAGAGTTCGAGAGTTCAAATGAACTCACGTAGGTTGGTTATATATAGAGTTTTGGCCCTTTTCAAAAGACCTCCAAAGGACCAAAATTGTATATATGACCATTTCATTATTATACTCATGTATTAAGCCCCATTTACACTCCTTTCTAAAAGGAATCAAAGGGAATTAATACATACACATGTATAATAATTATCCGTCACCCAAGAATCCATTGTGTGTGATCCTCTAGGCCCATAGTCACTCTAGTTTAAGGCCCATTAACTTCTAATTCCTAATTAGAAGTAAATTAAACGTATTATTCGCTTCTACAAGAGTCGAATAATAGTTTAATTCATTCCGAACTTTCGATCACGTTGGGTCAAGCAAATCCGCGTGATCCTAGAGGACGCCGGGTTTAAACCAGCATGTCTGGTACCTGTAAGTCCACAGTTACCGCATCGATATAATCCCTCGCTCATTCTATGAGTCTGGTACGATCGAGGGTATGGTTCCTGTCAAACCCCATGATCGTGCCATTTGACTATGACCTCCTTAAAGTGTATGACGTTCGTCCTAAACGAACTCATACGACCCTGGCCAGGGATTTAACGGAGCGTCAATATCATGACCCATTAACTGTCTGATATATACCCGACAGTGAGCGATCCCTTCTTGACCATTGATGATCTTCACACGTATCCTGGAGTGGTTAACGACTCGGCAACTCATGACTTATGGTTAAAGTCACTTAGCCAAGTGATTAAACCATTCCAATCCTCGTGTAAGATCCGATCAATGCCTCAGGTCAAAGGACCAACGATGCTACTGAGACAGTTAGATCTTCAGTTGACATTAGGTATAATCAACCATCTGAAGATCCAATAGTGGATCAGTTCAGTGTATATCCTCCAAGGACATACACCTACACATATGTGTTGGTGTCCCGCACCAATGACCATGAGACTGGTCACTGACACATCATGTATACTGATTTAATAGGTAATCAAAGTCCCCGAGTGATTACCCTCCAACCAGGAACAGTTTAAGGTATGTGTACATGTAAAGTCAATCTCATGTTCGAGATCCCATCTCGAGCTGACTTTACAACCACATATCCTAGGGACAACGTAAAGTAACACAATCGCATATTTACGCTCAAATACCACTTTATTAATAATGAACAAGATCGTACAACTATTGGGCCTACCCGACCCGAAATTGGCCTGTAGCACACCAACACTAACAGCCGAGTTCCAGCCGCCCCGGGAGGGTTGGTGGGGACACCGGGTCCACTACCGAGCCCACTACTCGGAGCCGACGCCGCACTGTCCCGACTTCACCAAGCTTATGGCTCGGAGATCCGACTTTCTGAAGACTCTGCGTATTTGTGTGTATTGAGTGATACACGTATTTGTATGTATTTGTGTGTATTCGTCTTATTAGACTAGTCAAATAACATGTGTGTATTTTGTGTATTTTATTTGATTAAAACCCATAAGTCATAAGTGGGTGGGTGGGCTTTATTTTATTGGGCTAGGATATATATGGAACTAAGGGAAATTATGAAGGCATGTGTGTAATGGGCCTTCCCTATAAATAGGGGGCTAAGGGATGTGTTACGTATGAATGAAAAGATTGAATGAAAGATTATTTTATTTTGTGAGAGCTCTCCCCTCTTGCATTTCTCTTCTCTCTTTTTCCTTGTGAGTTTGAGTGTCGCCCGGTGTGAGACCGTCCGGCATGAGGCCGAGCTGCGTGAGGTAGCAAGTTATATGTCATGTTCGCATCCCGGAGTTACCGTCGATCCATTTCCACGTCACCGCCGCGTCAGAATCACAACTCATTTAACCAATACGGGATTATTATCTAAGGATTATGCCCAAATTCCAACACTCCCCCTCACGGCCAAGATGGGCCTTGGACATTAATTGAGTGGAGGTGACAAGAGAAGTTGGGCCCAAGACCATGCTCTAATACCATGTTGAATTCATAAAATCGTGATTTTGAGATACAAGGGCCCAGGGTCATAAGCACATGAACCACAACTCATTTAACCAATACATGACTATTACCCTGAGACTATGCCCAAATTCTAACACCAACCTCCTCTCTTCTTTCACCTTGTGCAAGGAAGACATACAAAACTCTGGCACGCCCTTCCTCTCCATCTCCAGTTCCAATTTCCAACAACTTCCCTTCCTCCTTTTCTTCCATCTCCGCTTCTGTACGTAGATCGATTTGGGCATCAAAGCTTCTCACTGATTTGAGCACCGGAACGAATCAAAACTCTCTCTCTCTCTCTCTCTCTAGCCATGCTGGCCGTCATGCCGACGGGTTCCAGGCAAGGTTTGCCGGCCCGGTCGACCCGGCCGACCCGGTCTCGGCCTGGGTCGGGTCCGGTCGGTCCCGTCTCGGTCCGACCCGGTCCGTCTCGTTCTAAAACACCACTATATATATATATATATATATATAATATATATAAAATAATATAATAAAATAAAAATATATACATTATATATAAAATATCATCTAATATAATATTAAAATAATAGACCGACCCGGTGGCGACCCACGGCCCAGCTGACCCGGTCCCGGCCTGGGTCGGGTCGGGTCGTGCGGGTCGGTGCGAGACGCACCAGGTCGACAAACCATGGTTCCAGGGCTCATACTCGGCAATCACACAAAGCTAGCCCTCGCCGGCTCCCCTATGCAGCTCACGCAATCATCGCCTCCTCCCAATCTTTGACATCTATGTCCGCCTCCATGCACTGCCTTCGTCAACTAGATATATAGGATATATATAAATAGCCTCATCCTTCCCATGGCCCTCACTTCCTTATGTCTCTTTGCCATTCGTTCCCCCTTTATCTCTGCACATTCTCAACATGTTTCCAAGGACTTCTTTTTAGACGATGCAAGTTTCAAACAAACACCAGACCGAGTCCTGTTTCACTTACCTAGAGATGTGAGAAGTAAACACACAAGGTATAATTCAGAGAAAAGGAGTGACTCAATGTAATAGGAGTACTTGGATATATATATATATATATATATATATATATATAACAGTTACTTCAGAAGACAAATTATATTTGTTAAAGAAATACAAAACTATGTATTGCTCGTGTTGGATTACCGTAAAAGGCGTTTTGAAAAGTGAATAATTGAGATGTCCAACTGATCGAAGTAGTCGTTAGGAGAGGAGATCTGAAGATGTGTGTACCGCTTGTTGAAGAAGGAAAATGTATCGGCTCATCTGAAACCACATCTGATATCATGATGTAAAATATTATTATTATTATTATTAACAGCATGTATTCATCTTCCGACTGTCTAATTAAAAGGAAGTTAGATTATTAGAGAACTCTGAAATAGAGGTAAAAGATGGGCTTGCATCTACTATAGCTCATCCATCTGAGGATTACAGCGTTAATTATGGAAGTCAAAAAGTGTAATAACTGGAATGAAAAATCTCATCTTAATGAAAAAATTGTTACTCATATTTTTGAAAATTTGTTCACATTACCCCATGAATTTTAAAAATTTACATTCCCATACATTAATTATAACCCTAGTCATAAATACTTGACAAACATAGGTTACCCACACTTTTGAAGACTTCAATGCCAAAATGGAGTCATTAATGATATATATATGAGCAAAACGGTAAAAAAGAAAAATTAAGGTTCAACAATTAACTGAGTGGCCTCGAGGACTTACCAGTACATTTTGAAATTACAACATGGATAAGGGCATGGAAGAAAACGACACTTCCTATGTTGGAATTCCTTGAAATTTATAAGATGGAATTAAAGAGATACAAAAATTAGATACACAGATAAATAAGTACGTGGATGTATGCTAAAACACGACGAGATCTTAGCAAGAGCCGTCGGATGAAGATCTGATAGCTTTGCATGTTGGACGGAAATTATTAAGTCCTAACCCCCCCCATGCAGTACCGTTGACACATGTTAGCCATCCATAACTACCTGGCAGCCAAGATATATATATATATATATCTCTCTCTCTCTTACTTCTGTACCTCCAAACAAACAATGTTCCACAATTTTTAAAGATTATCACAATTTTACCAAACAGGTCACTGATCAATAAATAATATTTTAAAAATTAGCATAAAAATTAAGTAAAATAATTTTTTAGTGTAAAATAATCTCGGAGCAAAAATTAAAATGTTCCCAAACACCTTGTTAATTATTAACTTGTTGAGATGGATGAGAAAGATCAAGATGACTCGTGACATGCATTCAGAGTAGGACCCCGAACTGATGAAAGCTTTTATATATGGTCCCAAAGAGGAGGACTTCGCTATGAATTAAGGTTAGGAGTCTCATTGCATACATATATATATATATATATATATAGTCACAACATCACACATCGAGACTTGTGCAAGTTTGTGGTATATATTTTCCCCGGGAATTATGGAGCCGAATTTCTCGCTTGTCAACAGATCTAATTGTGCACTGTGCATTCAGGATGACCATCAACCCAAAGATAATTATTGTTCCAACGATCATGAGCGGTGAGCTCTTGCTTTGCTTAAAATATTATTTGTGTCCAACCAATTAATTAAGAGGCAGGTACCGTGTAGTTCGTGGGGGTGCCTTGTTTTGCGGAGTTGAATGGGCAGAATTGTTTTGCTAACATCACCACCGACATCAGTGAAAACTGGGTTGTGGATGTCCTCATCAAGTTTCAGGCAATGAGAAATATTTTATTTTAAACGATCGATTTTAAAATCACAAAAAATGGAACTTATCAATTTCAGTTTTTGACTGTTTTAGACTGGAATCTAACATCAAATGACAAAGTGCTGTCGCATAGGTCAATCGATTTTGAAATCCTACAATCATTTACGGCACTCTTAAGTATAACCAAAATACAATGAAAATAAGTCACGACAGTCGAAATATGAGCAAAATATTATTTTACAGTGTTTTACTACATTTTTGTATTAGTCTACGACGACTTCTGTGATGTTGTTAGAGGATCTGGTTCATCCATTAATGCCAAACTTGCAGCCCTTGACATATCGATCCTCCCATGAACAACCAAAAAACTGTTCATGATGACACACTAAACAAGAAAATTTTCATGGGAGTGCTTTCTCTGTCCTTTGTTTCTTTATCGGGTCTCAGTTGCAGTGAGCCACCAACATTCGTCATCAGCAACATTGTCCTTCATGTGCAATCGTACTTTTATGTGCATCATGTGAAACAAGATATGATTACAATTATATTTATATGTTTAAAATTAAAGACACACCCAACAACTTGACAATAAATTATAGGTGTCACTTACAGATTAATGAAAATGTAAATTTCCTACTGTCAAGAATATATATATATATATATATGTATATATATTTGCATGCATGCTCCTATTGCATAGTAACATGTGCAAATTTTCCACTACTGCTGCTGCCATCTCATGTTCCTTCGACAAAGCTTCTCTCTTAACTAGACAATAATTTAATTGGCCCATAAGTAAAATTGAAATTCCAAAGTGCCCACTAACGATACTGTAAAATCTGAAAAATACCATGCGCTTTGCTTGGGGTGATAAATTAATTAATATGTGATTTGTTGTATCACTCCAGTGTAATTGTAATCCTGCTCTGTAGACCTGTAAACGGTCGGATACGGAGCGGATAATGTGATATTTGAATTCGTATCCGATTAATAATCGAATTATCCGATTAGTAATCGAATTATCCGTCGGATACTTTATTCGGATAACGATCGGATAAATACGAATTCGAATTCGGTTCGAATTTTAAACGGATAATTACTGAGCCTACTTAGGGTGAGTTATGTTAGCCGTGTGAGAGCATCATATATTGTTTTCTCAAAAAAATAAAGAGAGAGTGAAAGTTTTTTATTTTGAGAGATGTTATCAAAAGATTAGACTTCATCTTAAAAAATAGGAGATAACTTACGAAGTGGGTGTAAGTGAATTTCTTATTTTTAAATTATATTTTGAGACCAAAAAAGATAAAAAAGAACAATCAAACAATATATTAAGATTTAAGCTAATTATATATAGAATATGTATATCATTGGATTTTTATCTAAGGGTTCATATTCGGTCGGATAATATCGGACACGGATATCTCAATATTTGAATTCGTATCCGATTAATAATCGGATATCCGATATCCGATTAAATTATCCGTCGGATATTTTATTCGGATAATTATTCGATTAAACGAATACGAATTCGAATTCGGTTCGAATTTTAAACGGATAATTGCCAGGCCTACTGCTCAGAATCCTACCCATATATATATATATATATACATATATATATATATATAATACACAATACTTATAATTGAAATGAGTATTTGATGATATGATGGTGACCGATGATGTGATATATATATATAATACACACTACTTATAATTGAAATGAGTATTTGATGATATGATGGTGACTGATGATGTGATGATAAACGCCTGCACCAGAAGGATTCTTGAGAATCTGCAACTCCTAATTATAAGCGTTCTTTGCACTCTATCGGTAATGTGCCAAGGCCAATTCCTTCTTGAAGTGGCTCCAAAATGCAAAGCCATGCAAGGCATGAGCATCAAGATGCAGTGATGCATGGCTTCAAAAGTTGTCGGACAGAAATTTCACCGGTGAAGCCTACTTGTCCTCGTATGCCTTCCTATCTAGAGGGAGAACTTTTGTTTCTGTGCTCATTGACGGCCTTTCTTATGCAAACCCCAACACCGGGTGCATGTGACAACAGGCTGGCCGTTTCTTGTGAACTCTGGCGCCACAGCAATTTGCCATTTCTTTTTGCTTCTATTGGTTGGTTTCTATGGTCCTCGTGCAGAAGATATTTGTCTCTCTCTCTCTGTTTTTTTTTTGAAGTGATCGAATTTATTTACACGTTCATGACTTACATAGACAGAGCATATTTATATGGATCGCGGGTTCATATACTCGGTGCTTCGATCACAGTAGTGGGACATCTATCCCTGCAATAGCCCGACATTGATTAATGAATGATGGACGCACACTAGGACAATTGATGGACCCGCACTTAACCTGTGCTACTATGAAATTAAGAAATTGGATAGGTAGAACATATTTAATTGTCTCTAATCAGGGGAGAATCTCTGGTTGTAATTTCTTCTCCTTTTCTCCCCCTTTCCCTGCCATGCCCAAAATACAACTCTTTGCACGACCTTTTCTAATTCCACGTTAATTAGCAATTCGATTAAAGTCCCAAATCCGTCCCTTTTTGCACTGACCCTAAATACTGTCAAAGATAAAACTTGGGCCTCATGAACATCAAGTAAAGTAGGTAGCATAGAAAAATGGACAGCAACAAAAACTAAAGTCTCCAAGTGCCGATGCCGATCTTGACCGTTTAGCATCACCACCCAAGGGCTTCTCCCATCTACATGGGGGGGCTGATAGTAGTGCCAACCTTGAATCCCCGATTCCTTAAATACTACTTAGAGGCAACTTACATGTAATTCTTAATATATTTTTTCGTCCACTAATTTATAAATTGTCTAATGCTTCATAGAAAACTGCTCGATTCCTATTTATAAATTTCTTACAAAATCTAAAGAAAGTGTGTGATGTCACGCATTCAAACACTTTGGGTCATTTTGATAATGGAATAAGGTGGGTTAGAATGTGTTATTCACGGGTGGACGAGTTATTCAAATTTAAGAGTTAGAATATATTACTCGGGTCGGATAGGGTTAATACTTTTAACTCAGGGTTAATGCATTCTACCTCTCTCATAAAAATATCCTACTCGATCGTAAGTAAGATAGATACCAAATTAAAAATAGACCCACTCAAGTGAACTTATTCTCACATGTTTTGAAAATGACTCTTGAGGTATGGCTGCACACCCACCATGTTTGTGACCCTTTCACCCTCCGGCCCTCTATGCACATAAAAAAAAAGGGGGGGGGGGGGGGGGGCAAAGTAAGTGTCTTTCATCCTCCATCGAATGTTGGTCTTCCCCCAACATAAGTTCGAAGGTGAGTGGCTCTTTGGATGATTGAGTCAGACCAAAATGATGAAGGAGATAAGAAACCTAGATCCGAAAAGGCTCACAACCTTTTCTCTCATCCCCCGTCTACAGAGAAAGCATCAACCAGCAGACAGACAGCACTCATGAACTCAGATCGCATTAAATTACAAATGAAAAATGTTAAAATGAAAAAAAAAGAGTACATGTAACAAGGAGGGTGGGATTTTCTTGTACCCCTCATTCCCCAACTACTGAGCTGCTATATCACCCCAGTCCCTGGCGGTGGTTTCCACTCTGTCTCCATATGCTCACCATGTGAGCCCAGGCCTCCCCCCTCTCCCACCCCCCCATAACCCAAACGCGCATGTGTCTGGCCTCCCCCCTCTCCCTCAAGCATGTGAAAACAAAATGCAGTTGCATCATTAACCAGTGTCATTAATAACCCACCCGCATCACCACCACCACCTTCTCCCTTCCTCACTCTCTTTCCACACAATCAGTCAATCACATTCCCCAACACATATCTTCTCTCTATCTCTCTCTCTCCTACATATATCTATATATAAAAGCCCGAACAGCTCCGCGAATCTAATCTCTCTCTCTCTCTCTCTCTCTCTCTCTGGCGCGCGGGTTCATAGATCTCACACAGTAGGATCCACTTCCGCCCAATGGCTTCCCTCCCCGCCTCCGGCTCCCTGATCTGCCTCCTGCTCTCCCTCCACCTCCTCCTCCTCGCCGCCCCCGCCGCCTCAGAAGCCCAATCCCAGCACAGACACCTCACCAGGAAGCTCCAGTTCTCGGAGGACGAGGAGGATGAGCAGCCCCTGCCGCTCCCGCCCAAGAAGAAGAGCTCCTCCTCCTCCTCCTCCTCGACCGCCGCCGCCTCCAAGGCCGCCTCTGTTGCAGGGGGCAAGAACCAGACCAAGCTCCTGAAGCCCAAGAAGGCCAACTCCACCGCCGCCGACGCCGCCCTGACGCTGGCCTCTTCCAAGTCCGGCCTCAACAAGACGGTGGCCTCCACCGGCAAGCTCCCCAAGGCTTCCAATTCGACGAAGCTTCTGAAGCCCTCCAACTCCACCAAGCTCCTCAAGCCCGCCAAGGCCGTCAATTCCACCGCCACCACCAAGGTGCCCAAATCCCCCAAAACCCTCAACTCCACTGCCTCCGCCGCCGCCAAGCACACCAAGAAGCTCTCAGATCCGCCCTTGTTTAAGGCCAACAAGACCCAATCTGCCAATCCAAAATCCAAGCAGCAGCAGAGCTCCAAGAGCAAGGCCAACCCCGCCCCCGTCGTCCCCTGGTACGAAAACGCCATTGATGACGCCAATGAGGAGGAGACCGACCTCATCGCCGAGTTCCGGGAACTGCCCTTCAAGTTCCAGCAGACCCTGCTCCCTGACTTGGAGAAGTTCTCCACCACCTCCAAGGTCTATCTCTCCCGGGCCAACAAGGAGATCACCCGAGGGGTGAAGCCCCTCGTCGGCAACCGCTACGCACCCACCGTGGCGTCGGTGACCTCTGCAGTGTTCCTGGTGCTGCCCCTCCTCCTCGTGGCCGCCCTCCTCCACCAGTTGCGCACCTACCTGTCGCTGCCGCGGATCCTCCTCTTCGTCCACGCCTACCTTGCCATCTACTTCTCCATCCTCTCCCTCACCGCCGTCCTCACCGGCCTGGAGCCCCTCCGCCTCTTCTACGCCACCTCCCCCGGTCCCTACGTCTACACCCAGGTGCTGCAGACTCTGGGCTACGTGCTTTTCCTCCTCCTCGAGCTCATGCACCTGGTCGTCGTCTTCGCCACCGCCACGGACCCGGCCTCGCCGGAGGGCGCCGCCGCGAGGGGCCTGGCGCTGGGGCAGCTCGTGGTGGGCCTGGCGGTGGGCCTGCACTACTACACGGCGGTCTTCCACCGCGCGGTAGTGGGCGAGCCTCCCCGCACCAACTGGCGCGTGCACGGCCTCTACGCCGCCTGTTTTCTCGCCATTTGTGCCTTCGCCCGCGCGGCCGAGCGGCGGAAGAAGGCCTACCTCCTCGGCGGCCCCGGCAGCGACGTGGGCAAGAAGAGCTGATCCACAGATCCACCCAGCGGCGGCGCCACCTCATCACCTCCGTGTTCCGATCAGAAAAACTCCATATTTACTCTGTTTTCACCTGGTTTACATCTTCGTTTGGTCACTTCATCGAACAAGTAGGCTGCAAGTTGCATGCGCAACGAAAGAACAAAAGGTAGACGAAGAGGACAAGACTGTCAAGGAGGAGAAAGATAGGGACAGAATTTAATAATTTATTATTGTCTTTATGCACCTACTTGGAGGGGTCGAATGGGAAGAATCTCTTGTTGTTACATTATATTATTATATTGCATTTACATGGGGAGCGGGAGAATCTTGCTCCGAAGGAGGAGGAGGTTTATGGGAAATTAGGTGGACTTCCTACAGTTCTACTTGTGATATTTATTTCTTTTACTCTCTGTATTTTTAAAATGTTATACTTGTTCTGATGGTGGCGGTGGTGATTGATGGGAGGGGGGGGGCACCTATGTAGTAATAAATGGAGGAGAGTTCAATGTCCCCCAGATGTTCTAAATTGGAGTGTGACCGATGGGGGCACATTGGGAATAATAGCAGAAAATTGCACTTCTCTCTCTCTCTCCCCCCCACCACCCAACTTATTTCCAGTTTCAATTTTTTGGGCCTGGTGTTGTTCTCTCTCTCCCCCCCCCCCACCACCCAACTTATTATCCAGTTTCAATTTTTTGGGCCTTATTGCTAGAGATAATTCACAAAAGAAAACACAAATTTAACTCACTCAAGATCTAATTTGGTTCTAGTTAAGTCTAGTCCACCGAATGCGTTTTATTAGGTTAGAGATTGTCCAAATTGGTCGATCAGTTGATCGTGTTTAACACATTATATGTTCACTTCATATACCACCAACGAGTTGGTAGTTTGTAAGCAATATGGAAGAAGTCCTGAGTATTGAACGCCTGTACAGTCTAAACCAAAACGTTATGAACACATCTACAACTTCTTATCCAAGAGAATCCGAGCCCCCGAGTTTGAATGCATCCTACAACTGAAGCCCGCAGCCCGGTATCCGTCTCTTTCTTCTAGCTCCCCCTCTCCTCTTTGTTTACAAGAGGAACTTTCGCTTTGAATGTTCTTTATATGCATGTTTTTTAAGATTTGATTTTCATGTTTCGCATATGTTTGGGAAGTAGAACTGACTGCACAATTATTTGAACCAAAAGTTCTTGCATGCTCATGTTCATTGTTTATGATTTTTCTTCCTTTTTTTATAACGAGAGCAAATTCTATGGCTCCGGATCAAGCGTGAAACCCGAGCAACGGATAGGTTTAATGTCTCTTGGACGATGAATCTTCCTTATATTTTCAATTTGATAAAGTCTATGAAATTGAAACTCACGTGAACACCTGATATTAATACTATCCCTGTGATTAAAGTTTCTTAAAGCACGTTGATACCGCGATTTCTACTTTACCTATGGTGTGTGTAAGCAGTTCTCCCACCCGAGGGACAAGTTAGTTGCCTATATGAGTTCTGAAGTAAAGCCATCAACCCAGATCCCATTCCCATTCGTAACATAGTACGAGTAAAATTGTCGATGAGTCGGACTCGAGTCCAACTTAAGTCGGTATGATTAGAGTTGGACTTAACAATATTAAAATTTGAGTCCTATCCAGGCTCGAGATATGTCGGGTCGGATCCGACAATTTAAAAAAATATAAAACTTGACTAGGGCTCGATCATGCCCGATAACTTAAATAATAAAAATAAAAAATAATATATTTAATGATATAAAATTTATAATCTTATATAATTAATTAATATTTTGATATTAATTATATACTTTATGATAAAATAAAATTTTAGATTTTTTTTCTTAATTAAAATATATAAATTTAATTAAATAATTTTTAAAAATTAAAGTGAGAATAAAAAAAGAGAACGAGTGGAATTAGTTTGTAGACTAAACTCAGAGTCTGAACTCAGCCTGCGGACATACTCAAATCAAATTTTTAGACTCGACTAAATATCAACGGATCGAAAAAGTTCTTACAATCTGATCTAAAATCAAATTAGACCCGCGGACCTGTCAAACCAACTCAACCCATTGACCACCTTAATTGTGAGTAATCTTATGCATCCTTCCTTTGCCGGAGATAGCCTCCAATTCGGGCATACATACGGTGGCACAATGGGGATTTCACCCCCTGTCGGACTCACAATTTATTTGTATCGGACCGTCGGTGTTCGACGTGTTGCGGGAGGAACCATGGCGTTCTCGTGGGCCCAGGAATTCGGGAATGGGCTGGGTCCCACACGGGAGCCGACAGCGCGGCATGCGGTGAGCCTGAGATTCCCTGATCGCATCAGTAGTCGCCCGATGTTCCGGCCCAGAAAAAGGCGGCTCTTTCTGGCCCTTTTTTTTCTTCCGTTTACACCTGAACCCTGTCTCCTTCCCTTCCCTTCCCTGTGCTGCTTTTGTGCTAAGCATACCCAATAATAAATTAAATCTCTCTCTCTCTCTCTCTCTCTCTCTCTCTCTCTCTCCCCAAAGTACATGTATACACAATCTTACGTGATGATTTAATATAACCTTATATGTAGTATGAGGTTGTTGATTTGTTGGGATATGTGTGGATTTGAATAATCAGAGTTGTTTAAAAGTGGGAATGACGTTTTAGAAGGTTGATTTGGGCATCATTGTCGCCCCCCCCCCTCCCATTTATATTAATTACGTTATATCTTGGCATGATGTATGTTCTAGATCTATTCTTCTTTTCTTGAGGCGAAGGGTGGACGGACCCCTCCCAACCTTCCACGTCTCTGTAGTGTTTGACTATTTTTCTACCATGATTGGGTCTGTGTTCCTATCAAAATCAGTTTGAGTTGGCTGATGATTTCCATTCTTTTTATTATTATTATTATTTTACCCCTCCTTTCTGATGGAGTGAAGGGGGGCAGAAATCATGGCATGACATGGTTGCCACCACTAGTCCACACACCACAAGTAAGAAGTCTTGATATGGTCAGCGGTCAGACGATATGTTGGGCAGTTGACCCTGCAGTCAAAGAAAATAAAAAAAATCAAAAAGAAAAATCTCCTGAGAGGTCTCTACTGTCTGGTCTCTATATTGATGCGTGGCAACATTTGTAGATAATACACATCGAGCGTAGTTTTGCACCCAGAGTTTAGGTGCTACTCACATTACTGTCTTCCAACTGTAGGCAACCTCTTCTGCCTTCATCTTCCCTACAGCTCCATGCATTAATACCGTCACGCTACAACTGCAGTTCCAGGATTAAGAGAGAATTCATGAAACCCTAAAAAAAAAAAGACACTTCTCTTTCTCTCTTCCACTGTCCAAATTGAGGGGTATCAAGACTCGATATATATATATATATATACATATATATATATATATGTCAATTATGAGGTAGTTGAATCCATTTAGCTGTGTGTGCGGAGCAGGAATGATTGCTAGGTTGATGGCCACTGAAGCACTACTTCGAAAATGTGGATCCCTTTGACACTGTGCCCCTCTAGGGTTTGACCTTTAGATCCTTCACTCGTCTTTTTTTCACTCCCAAGTCTTACAGCGTAAAATGGTTTTCTAACCACTTGATGGGCTTTCCTCCTCCAGCTAGAACTTGTGTAACTTTTATATACTTATTCCCAGCTTGGTTACTGGCTCTGAAAACCAAGGAGTTCTAGAATCAAATGTAACTCGTCCTTCAACTTCCACCAATGGAAAAAGGAATTTTTCATTAGGAATGTGATATGAAAATGATTGATACAAAAGCAAAATTAAGTTGTGGCAATGTACATCTGGCAGGCAACAACAAGAGATCATTTTTTTGATGGCCAATTATGAAGAACAGATTTGAAGACAGCGGTTTGGGGCTCCGACGATGAGATTTCCTCTCTTTCTCTTGTGTTTTTCCGATGGGGATTACCCACCTATTTATAGGGCTTTCGTCCCATTCCCTCCGCCCCAAACCATAACCGCCCCTTGATCTCCGTTTACGTTTCAGATTTGATGGCCATAAACGTTTGTAACGTTCAAACGTTACAACATCTCCCACTTGGCCAACAAATAATTATACTTCCACTATTCGTGTAAGTATAAGTTCTTATTCTAACACTCCCATTATCCATGGGTAGTATTTCTATACACTCTCACTATCTGTGAGTATTGTTCCGATACACTCCCACTATCCGTCAGAGGTATCATTATTTTCATTATTCATGAAAATATTCTCTATGCTCATATATTCCTGAGCCCCATTAAGCCAACATGCTTAATGAAATTTTCTGCCGGAAGTCCTTTCGTCAAAGGATCGGCAATCATATCACTGGTGGGGACATAAGTTATTTTCACTTCCCCTTTCTGCACAATATCCCGAATGTAGTGATATTGTATTTCTATATGCTTTCCGCGTGAGCTATTTGCTCCGCTGTTAATCAAGCTAATTGCCGCTTGATTATCACAATAGATCTCTATTGGTTCATTTACCAAATTTAGATCTAAATCTATCAAAAACCGTCTTATCCAGACTGCATGAGTTGTTGCCATGCTGCAAGCAATATACTCAGCTTCCTGTGTGTATCTTGCAACACACCCCTGTTTCTTGCTTCCCCAAGAAACAGCTGCACCGCCAAGGATGAACAAGTGTCCCGAAGTGGACTTTCCGTCATCTTTGTCTCCTCCAAAGTCTGCATCTGAGTAACCAAGTACCTCAAGCACATCAGCTTGATAAACTAATTTGTGGTGCAAAGTTCCTTTCAGATATTTCATAATCCTTTTAATAGCTTCCCAATGCGCTGGACCAGGATTAGCTTGATATCGACTTACCAAGCTCACTGGGTATGCTAAGTCCGGTCTTGTACTCATCATTGCATACATTAAGCTTCCAACTGCCTCAGCATATGGCACCTTGAGCGGACCTTGTCCCTCTCCAGGACATTGCTCTTTTCCCAACCGTTTTCCATGAACCAACGGTGTAGGTGCCGGATTGCAGTTGTGCATTCCAAATCTCTTAAGTACAGACCGTAAATATTTTTCTTGATTTAAACTCAATATTCTAGACTTTCTATCCCTCAGAATTTGTATTCCAAGAACATAGGATGCCTCACCCATGTCCTTCATCTCAAATTTTTCATTTAATTCAGATTTGATTTTATTCAACATCTCTATGTCATTTCCGGCGAGCAAAATATCATCCACATACAAGGATAATATAGTATACCTGCTCCCACTTTTCATGACATATACACAATTGTCCAACTTATTTGCAACAAATCCAAGTTGGATAACTGTATCGTGGAATTTGAGATACCATTGTCTAGAAGATTGTTTCAAGCCATATATTGACTTCTTTAACTTGCATACCCTTTCCTCTTGGCCTTCCTCCTGAAATCCTTCAGGTTGTTGCATATATATATCCTCCCTCAATTCTCCATTGAGGAATGCAGTCTTGACATCCATTTGGAATAACTCCAAGTCAAGATGTGCTACAATGGCCAAGATAATTCGTATTGATGCAAACTTTGCTACTGGGGAATAGGTTTCTTGAAAATCTATACCTGCCTTCTGATTGTAACCTTTGGCAACTAACCGGGCTTTGAATTTATCAACCGACCCATCAACACGGAGCTTTTTCTTATATACCCATTTGCACCCAATGGCCTTTCTATTCTTAGGTAAATCACATAGTTCCCATACTCCATTGCTTTTCATGGAGTTCATTTCTTCCTTCATGGCTTCTAGCCACAAATCAGATTCCTGCGATTTCATCGCATCATTATAGTTTACGGGATCTATATGAATTTCCTCATCTATGTCTACTGATAGACATGAAGGCTCACATGAGTACAAATAATATTCATCCATCCATGCAGGTGGATTTCTAGCTCTTTTGTTGCCAATTACAGGTATATTGGGTTCTGCTTCATTCATAGGAATTTGTTCATTTTCCATATCAGGTTGAAGTTCTACCTCATGTTCATTTTCCATTTCTGGTTGAGGTTCTACCTCTGGCTGAGGTTCCTCTTCAATTTCTGGATCATTTCTTGGGATATCATTGTAATAGTCATCATCTATTACAAGCAGAGGTTCTTTCTCATTTCCATGAGGTTCCTCTTCTTCTAGATTTTCTAGAAATGTTGCATCCCTATATTCAACGATCCCTTTTTCTTTATGAAAAAATTTATATCCAAATGATTTATCACAATATCCTATGAATCTGCACTTCAAGGTTTTAGGTTCCAACTTATTTCTAAGTTGTTCTGGAATGAGAACATGGGCTATAGACCCCCACTTCTTGAGATGACTCAGTTGTGGTTTCCTTCCATTCCATAATTCATAGGGTGTACTTTCTACAGATTTTGTGGGAATTCTATTCAAGACATAATTAGCTGTAAGCAATGCCTCTCCCCACAAATTCTTAGGGAGACCTGAATGCGATAGCATACATCTAACAGCATTCATCAAGGTTCTATTTTTCCTTTCTGCCACACCATTTTGCTGCGGCGTATACGGCATTGTTACATGTCTTTTAATTCCATATTCTTGGCAGTATAACTCAAATTCCTTTGAGTTATATTCCCCACCTCTATCTGTTCTTAACACCTTTATATTTCTTCCAAGCTGCCTTTCTACTTCCATTCTATATTTCTTGAAGCAATCAAATGCCTCTGACTTTCTAGAAATTAAGTAGACATAGGCATACTTAGAATAATCATCTATGAAAGTTATGAAATATTCTTTGTTATTGTGTGTTTTTGTACTTAGAGGTCCACAAATATCTGAGTGGATTAACTCCAATAATTCTTGTGATCTATACCCTACCGAGAAAGGTTTCTTAGTCATTTTACCGACTAAACAATGTTCACAAGGTGATAACTCCACCTTTGTTAAACCCGGTAGTAAATTTAATTTTATTATTTGTTCCATCTTAGATTTACTGGGATGACCCAATCTAAAATGCCATAGATCACATTCTGACAAAGCACACAAAGAATACTCAGAAACTTCTATATTATTATTCTCGTTGTCAATTACAGGGATACAGAATAAATCATGCTCAGGGATAAACTTCCCCATAGCAAGCACTTTCTTGTCTTTCCCTATTGACACCCTCTGATTATAGAACCGTACTTCGAGACCTTTCTTCATCAATGCTGGTACAGAGATTAAGTTCCGCCGGATTCTAGGTGCATAAAACACATCCTTGAGGACCATGATGTTATCCCCAAGATCCAGCCTATAGGTTCCAACACCCTCCACATCGAGATAAGTGTTGTTCCCCATATATACTCTTTGTTCTCCAGCATTGAGTTTCTTCATTGTTACCAGCCCTTTCTTTGTCTTGGCGATGTGCCGAGTAGCTCCAGAGTCGACCCACCATTCATTTGAATCAGCCAGTGCGGCATTACATTCTGTTACGCCGATAAATTCTTTCTTTCCGGCTCCTCCGTTTCCTGGGTGTCTATTTCCACCCTTGTTCTCTTGCTTGTTGGGACAATTGAATTTAAAGTGGCCAAAATTTCCACAACCATAGCAAGCACCAGTAGGAACCTTCTTTCCTTTGGGTTTATTCTTAAACTGTGGCTTCTTCGGTCCATGGGCGTGACTCTGGACAAAGGGCTTCCGGTTTACAGCGTTGGCCTCTTCTAGGTTTGCTTCTAGTCCTTTTCTCCTAGCCAATATGTCCTGCTCTACTGCTAGTCTAGCTGGCAAGTCCGTGACAGTTAAAGTGGAACCACTCATTCTCAATGTTGTGGCTGCCATATCAAGGGAAGCTGGCAAACTATTCAGTATAGTTGCCACTTGCATTTTCTCTGGAATTTCAGTTCCAGCAGTCGATAGGTCCTTAGCCATGACAATCATTCTGTTAACATGCTCAATAACGCTATCGCCTTCCTGCATCTTACATGTGTTGTAACGATGCAACAGGAGTTGAGTATTCACCTCTGTCTTTGTGTCATACTTCTCCTTGATAGCATTCCATAGTTCATTGGATGTCTTATAAGTTTCGAAAAACTTTATTAAGTTATCCTCCATGAACATTAGCATGAAAGTTCTAGCTTTCTTGTCATCCGATAACCATTGGTCCCTTCTTTTCTTTTCCACTTCAGTGGAATCATCACTAAGTTCTGGGACATTGGTATCGATGACATATTCAATGTTGTCATGGATAAGTCCGAATCTAATCTTCCGGTGCCACATATCAAAGTTGGTTCCGTTTAACTTATCAAGTTTTGCCAATTCCGTAGCAATGAGCTTACTGGCCATTAGGACTAGAATAATTCTGAGAAATAAATAATTTGGTTTGGTCAACATATTCAAAATAAGCATGATGAGAAAAATAAATTTAATGTTTCTCTTGATTAATTTCAGCATGTTTTGTGATTGGTTGACAAATTTTGTTCAATCTTGTTTAAAATTAGTGAATAACAAATCTAATTGAATTTAAACTAAGTAATGCAAATAAACAAACATGTTATTGATGTAGATAACAATTATGGACAGCTTAAAAGTATGTAAAGATAGAAACACAACTAATTAAGATTTAGCAAATATTCTAACAAGTTTATATTATCAACAAGATGAAACAAAATTGCTTAATACAATATGGGCTTCAATATTATATAACAGGATACTACAAATAATCAAAAAAAAATTACAGGATAGTTCATGTGAATAATTACAGAAGAAATTTTATTGAGTTATATTTGGTGCACAAGAATCAAAAAAAATTCTTAGTTGAATATATATGAAGACACGGTACACCAACATAAATACAACTACCCTGGCGGTTTTACTTCTTTTATCTCATAGAAGCAGCGAGAAGAGTTTACGTGAAACCAACAAAAACCATTATTAGCCTACAGGATCTATGATCATAGCCTTATTATAATGTGATTATTTTATATGCACATGCATCAGACTTTCATATGTTACGATGGAGGCCACGATATATATATTAATATTTTAACAAATCCATTTATTATGTTCACGTGAAAGGTTAAGAGATATGTACTGTACTTTTTGTCGAGTATGATAAAGCTTCTGTCGCGTCTCGGTCAAATATGATAAAGCAAGGTAGCAGACGGCTGGCTGTCCGAGCCTGTTGGTGTCACCTCTGGAAATCGCACCGGCGTTCTGTTGGAGGCGTGGGCGTGCTGCAGCAAGGTAGCAGCGGCGACCTCCTCACGCGAACAATCCCGGTGAAGAGGAGGGCGGGAGAAGCGACTGCGACAGTTCCGGCAGGCAGTGGCGGCGTGCGTGCAAGGGCGCAGCAGCGGCGTCAGCAAGGTGGCGGAGGCCGGCAGGAGCAGATGGTTCCGGCAGACGGTGGCGGCCGAGAGAGAGGGTCCGGTGGCAGGGATTCGCGCAGCGGCCGTTAACAGGAGTTCACGCAGCGACCGTGGAGGGGCGCAGCGGCAGCGGAGGGGCCGGTGGCAGGGTGGCGGATCTTCCTGCTCTGATACCACTGAAGAACAGATTTGAAGACAGCGGTTTGGGGCTCCGACGATGAGATTTCCTCTCTTTCTCTTGTGTTTTTCCGATGGGGATTACCCACCTATTTATAGGGCTTTCGTCCCATTCCCTCCGCCCCAAACCATAACCGCCCCTTGATCTCCGTTTACGTTTCAGATTTGATGGCCATAAACGTTTGTAACGTTCAAACGTTACAACAAATTATTCGGAGTGGTCGACAAAAGGGCACCACGAATCACCAGATCATTGTGATATCTGCATAAAATCGTCCCAAGAAATTATGATTTTTTTTATGTAATTAGTAACCCCACTAGCTGCAAGTGCTTTTATTGAACTTCGGATAAGGGAGAGCTTTATTTCATTGGCTAACACTTCAAGATTTCAAACACTATAGATAAAAGTTCTAAATTTGATTGTTTTTTTTTCTTTTTTGGTCAAGGAAAAATTGGGATGGTAACGGGAGACGGGAGTCAGACATTGGCTCTCCATAGTAGACTTCCCAGTGTCTCAGGGGAGGTGTCTGTGTTGAAATTTGGATATAGTCTCTGAATAATAGTCCCGTATTGATTAAATGAGTCGAGATTCATGTGTTTAAGACCCCGGACCTGTGTATCTCAACACCGTGATTTCGTAGATTCAACATGATTTCAGAGCAAGTCAAATGACTCAGTTCCTCTTGTCACCTCTATCTAATTAATGTCCACTGGGCTGTCTCAGCACGTAGGTCTATGCTCCCCCCTCCAGAGGAGCACAGGTTCGAACCTGCGATCACTCACTCTTTGGGGGAGAGTGGTACTGCACCTAGGATTAAAAGTGGTGAATTTCAAGGAGGAGTCACATAAAAGTTTTTTTAAAAAAAGTACTGAAATAAAGTCGTAATAAGAGCCGGCACAAGTCGTGAGAGGTGCCAATTGACCGCCCGGGCTTTCCCCGGACAACGGGGCATGTGGTGAGGGTGTTTGGCCTGTGATTATTAGATGTTGATCTAAGGAGGGGCCAAACAGGGTTTGCTTGATCACCCCCACATCCCTACTCATTTAAAGATGGTGAATTGGAAAACAAAGGGCGATGTTTGGTTTGGTTCAATGTAAAACATCATGAAACACGCATGATGAAGTAATGATTTACATCAAACCAAAGTCTCACTCGGTGAAAATGACGCAGTCTAACTCGTTTCAGGTGCTCTCAAGCTGACATGTCGGATACGACATTATCATGTAAACCCGGTTTAAAGTGGACCGCACCGCATTCAACCAAGTCTCTTCCATCATGGGTGTTTCTTTGATTTATTATAAGATTAACATCTTAATTTTAAAGGCCGTTGATTGGAAAATTGCTGGATTCTTTGAATTTCAAGAGGATGCGTGTTTTATTTTTATCTGAATATATAGCTGCAAAATGCCTTCACGGAAAACTGAACTTTGGATTTTAGTTTTCAGTTGTTTCGACCTACAAAAAAAAAACAAAGTTTATAAAACGAATGTCTCAAGAGGAGCGCTCCTACACTACATTTTTGTCACTTTATTTACGCGACTCTTTCCTCATCATTAGATTAGAAATTTAGAAGACAAGATCTTTCGAATTTAAATTCGATACTTTTGAACTCGGGAACATCAAATTTGAGGTTTATTTTTAACCTCATCTTGATCACGTGATCTTAATATTAGATGGTTGAGATAAGAGTGACGAAAAAATGACGAAACAATATAATACCACGACATTCCTTATATTCTAAAGAATCATCACAAGTTTAAAATTTAACAAATTATAGTACGTCTAACATAAAGAAAATGCCATTAAATGGTGTTTTATGATGTTTTATTAGATTGCGCAACAACTTTTTATCTAATAATCATATTGTACTGACATGATTTTTTTTTTGACGACGAAGAAACTAACTAAGTTAGTAAATTCTGAATTCACACCGTCGAGGATTAAATATGCGTCGAATAAGTCCTCTCTAAGAGTTGAACTCATGACCCTTCTTATCACGAGTTAAGATATTTTACCATTAGATCCACTCGAAATCCTCTTAATATGCTAATTTTATACATTCTTAATCAAAATCGCGACCTTAACTTTCATCACAAGTTTTTTTCAACTTTGCACTCGACGCTGAATGTCAAGTAGATCAAAAAGATTCCAAGAAACTCATCAACTATGTCGCCCTTGTGTTGGCGAAATCACACTAACACTCGTTGGATACACTTCTTTGTCACGAAGTCGATTATGCTTCACGCTGGATTAATTTAATTGATTAAATCATGGTTCATGGCATAACATCCTATGGCATTGAGGTCACTTAGCATAAGCTCTACGTATGTATTAAATTTGAAGGATTTTTCTTTCTTTCTTTTTCTTTTTGTTTTGCTTTTATTCGTTTCTTCCTTTCCTTTCCATATTCCATAGGATTGCATCTGGATACACTCCCCATAGAAAAGGAGGAATATGTTTTAAAAGTAAAGGTGCAAGGTGACCCCAAAGAAGGTCTAATGCTGCCTCCATAATTGAGACATCCCACATGGCACGTGAAGTCCCAACTAGAAATCCTTTTAAATGTTGGGTCCTTTTCACTTAACCCAGTGGTGACACTTCTTTTCCTCCTATTAGATGTTCCCAATCATCAAACGCCCCACGTCTCAAGTCATAATTGTACATCCGTATTTCAAAAGTTCCCGAAGCCTATATTAGGTTTCTCAATAATTCATTTATATATATATATATATATATATATATATATATATATATAGAGAGAGAGAGAGAGAGAGAGAGAGAGAGAGAGAGAGAGAGAGTTCAAATGGTTCAGCCAATACGGTGTCAGGTGTGTTTGGAGAAATCTTTATTAGAAACTACGGATGATTGTTACGTTCAACATGCATAATGTGAATTTTTGAGGGTTATTATTTGCTTTAGATAAATTTTTTGAGGAGGGTAAATCTGATTTGACCTAGGAACGACCCAGTGACGGGCGGCCCACTAAGCTTCGAGCGTGCTAAGCCCGGTCAGGAGACTAGCACGTACACTCAACCCAATAAGAGAAAGTCCAACCCAGCAAAGTATCGGATTCCACGACGCACAACGACTATAGCCCAAGCGAAGTTCTCGCCGGAGGACACTCCGGCGACCGACCGTTGCCCTCATGACATCGGCCTTGACCCCGTAACGGGCGAGCAAGCGCCATGAGCGTCGTAACACTCTCCCAGGGACCGGCCGGTGCCGGGGCTATCGCCCCCAACGGGAAACTCCCGCCAATATAGCGGGGGAACGTTACTCTACTAAGCAGACCATTCCCTCTCAAGGGATGAGGCCCCTCGCTCCACGACAACCCATATAAAAGGGACATCGACAAAAGAGAAGAGCACGGTGAAAACTTCTGACATAAGAGCTTCCTACTGAGAATAGAGCAATCAGACCTGCCACGACGACAGAGAGGCTACCCGCAACGCCCAGAGAGAATCCTCCTCCTCCTGCACGGCCTTACCACCCAACGACCACTCTCCGAGCACCCGCTGGGAGCGGCGAGCACGCGTGCAGAGGACCTGCAGGCCTCTCGGATCGTCTACTACGGCTTCTACTCCTATCTCACCTTGCTCTTCTCTATTGCTCATTGATCCCTTGCTGACTTAAACATCGGAGGATTGTCCCCTGGGGTAACACCCGGGACTCCTTCTGACGTCTTTTGGTTTTTTGGTATTTGCAGACCTCCACGGGCGCGAGACGACTTCCCCAACAAATAAATAGAGAAGGGGGTACGTGGTCTAGGAACCATTTTCTTACCGCTACACTTCTTGGTGCCATCTGTGGGAAGCAGAGCGAAAGGCTATGGCGCCCCGTGAAAGCCTCCGCAACGCCAGCAACCGGGGGCAGGGCTCCCACCAGGGACCCAACTCTTGCCGGGGATCACAGGAAGCTTCTTCCGCTTGCCCCCGACAAGAGGTCACCCCAGGTGACCTAGATGAGCTCCGTCATGTAATCTGGGCTTTAGCGGAATTCTGTCGAGAGCTTCGGGATCAGAGACCCCAATACGCCCCACCCGAGCGACGGGAGGGCAAAAGAGGCCAGACCGGAGAGAACTTCCGGCAAGTACGGGAGGCATCCCATGTCTCCGTCGCAAGGACCCGATGGTCACGTAGCGTGCCTGCACCAAAGGTACGCAGTCCACTCCACTCCAACCCAGAAATGGACTGTCGGCTCCAACGGTTCAACGAGATAGAGGACAAGGTTCGTTACCTAGATGACGTCCTCCTGGCCGTCAAGAATCGCGGCCTCAATGACGATGACCTGGACTTCCATGCTCCCTTCTCCAGGGAAATCATGGAAGCCCCAATCCCGCCAAAGCTCCACCTGCCGTCATTCGCCTCCTATGACGGCACCACCGACCTGGACGACCACTTGCACGGCTTCGAGTCCCACCTGGTGTTTCACCGGGCCTCGGACACCGTAAAATGCTTGGTGTTCGTCACAACTCTCCGGGAGAACGCCCGAGCATGGTTCGAGTCCCTGCCGGCCGGGACGATCTCCTCCTTCCAACAGCTCAAAAAGCTGTTCAAGGAGAACTTTGTGGGCTGTCGAAAGGTAGCCAAATCTGCTGTAACCCTGCTCGCCCTCAGGCAGGGGAAAGAAGAGATGTTGTGGGACTTCGTCTCCCACTTTCGCCCGGAGGCACTTCGCATTCCCCAGCTTGACATCGGCATCGCCACCACGGCACTCACTCAGGGGACGCGGGATCACATCCTCCGGCGCGCGCTCAGAGTTGAAGCCCTGATGACCCTTTCAGACCTCCCCACGCTGGCCCAGAAGCATGCGCACTGCGAGGAGAACACTGCGGCCTTGCGCCGCGCAATCGGGGCTGACCAGCCCGACCTAAAGAGAGCCGTCGACCCACCATGAGAGGGTCAAAGCAAGCGGGAGCGACGCGACGGGGACCATCGTGACCACTCCGACAAGGAAAGGGGTGGCTACCACCATTATACACCCCTGACGGCTCCACCCGACCAGATCTTCATGGAGATCCGTGAGGAGCCGTTCCTCAAGTGGCTCCCGCAGATGAAGTCGGATCCAAACGCGAGGAACAAGGAGAAATATTGTCACTACCATAGAGACCATGGCCACGACACCGCCGACTGCATCAACCTGAAGGATGCTATCGAGGACCTCGTCGGCAAAGGACTCCTCGACAAGTTCTACACCAAGGCCGCCGAAAGGCGACAGAAGACACCTCCCCCGATCGACAACCGGCCCAACGGGAAGGAGATCATGATGATCTCTGGGGGGCCGGCCGCGGGGGGTGATAGCACAAGCAAAAGGCGTCGGTACGAGACGGCCATCAACACGGCGGACCAAGGCGATGGCATTCCACAGGAACCCTCCCCCCTTGGGTCATCTGGGAGACCCCATAGTCTTCTCCGAGGATGACCTGGAAGGCATCACCACGCCTCATTCTGATGCTCTGGTGATTTCTGCCACCATCAACCAATGTACTGTACGACGCATCCTGGTAGATAATGGAAGTGGACCCGATGTTATTACGTACAACTGTCTTATACTCATGGGTGTGGATATATCACGACTCGCACCATTGCACACACCGCTCTACGGGTTCTCCGGCACGACTATCCACCCAAAAGGACGTATCTCGCTCCCTATCACGTTCGGGATGGCACCAAAAGAGGTAACCTTCCACGCCGACTTCACTGTGGTTCGTGCAATGACAGGGTACAGTGCTATCATCGACTGAGGAATCCTTCCACGCAACGGTTCACCCTATACAGGGTTCCGAAGGTCCGACAGACGGAAAACACGCGTAAAATCCAAAACGCATCCCGGGACCCACAAAGGTGCTCCGAAAAATATAGAAAATTATCGGTATGTTCCTCACAACAGAACGGACCCAAGGAAACTCATGGGCACACCACCAGTGGGTCCGACAATCCGGTAAAAATAGTCCGAAGCTCGATCGGACTCAAATCCGAAACACACGGAAAGGTGATCCGAAACCCACGGATCCAGATCCGAAAAACTCGGGGCATTACATATACGAACCGCTATGCCCAGCCTTTGCGGTTGGACGCGGTACGGGAAACTGCAATGAAATTGTTGAATACGTGTGCACCATGATTACTGTTATAGTTTTGATGATAGCAACTACTATAAGTCACACTGTGCTTGCATATGATGTCATTGTGTATCTGTTTAAGCAGTTAGTCATTTCATCGAACAGGTTGTGTGCATGAGCAATGCATCAGTGCATACCACTGTTCATATCTTGCATTGGTTCATTCATATAGTCGGTGCATCTCTTATGCTGCTACACATAAAGTCTGTGCATTTCACTGATTGCATCGGTACATTGTTTGTCATTCGCATATCAAAGTCTATACATCCATTAACAAGTCTATACAGCCAGCAAGTCCATATATCAGCAAGTCTATACATTCTTCAGCAGCAAGTCTGTACATCATTCAGCAGCAAGTCTATACTTCAGCAAGTCTATACAGCCAGCAAGTCTATACATCAGCAAGTCTATACAGCCAGCAAGTCTATACATCCTGCAACACGAAGTTTGTACATTGGTTGCTAGCACAAATTCAAAGTCTATACACTCTTCAAACTCCATACATTCTTCAAAGTCTATACACTCTTCAAACTCCATTCATTCTTCAAAGTCTATACACTCTTCAAATTCCATTCATTCTTCAAAGTCTATCCATTCCTTCATTTCAATCGGACCTCTCAACCCCAGTGCGAGGGTCGACCCCTGGGGTCGACCCCTGTGGGTCTTTTCTCATTCCAGCAGCGGGTACCTGAAAGGGTCAACCCCAAGGGTCGACCCATATGCCCTGTTCTTAGAAAACCCCCTCGAGGGTCGACCCAATGGGTCGACCCCTGTGGACAAATGTCTAAAAGCAGCACGGCTGCTCTCAAGGGTCAACCCCAAGGGTCAACCCATTGCCTTTGTGTCTTAAACCCTCTCACGAGGGTCGACCCCAAGGGTCGACCCCTTCAGTTCCGACCTCCAGCCGTCTTGTTTGACTTCCGTTTCCTTGCACCGAAAGTCTTCCAATCCATGTCTAATCACCACAAAACATTCCACAAACCATTCCACAAATTATGGATCTGGTTCCCAAGCTGTCTTTGACTGTTCTGATCATTTAATCAAACCCTAGAGGCATTAGATATAAGAAGAGAGGTGAGATCCGAATTAGATTCAATGGAGTTCTATTTTGGGTGTGCAGGTTCGGAGTTGCAGCCCTCAAGCCCTATTCCACCTTGCTCTGAAGCTGAAATCCAAAGGAAGGAGCTTGAATAAAAGCCCAAGAGCATATACATCGAAGAGCTGCATCGGACATCAAGCTTCAACATCCATTCGTGCTAGAATCCTTCATCATCCTTCAAGAACGATCTAAGGGGAGTCAAGAAAGATTCAAGGGAGATAAAGAGAGTGTTATTCAAGGAAAAGAAGAGCCAAGCAAGCCCGGAGTAAAGCTCTGATCAAGTGGAGATTGAAGCCACATTCAAGATCAACAACATACATTCAAAGGGGAGCCAAATCAGAAGTTTTTCTCAACTGTGCCTTATTGTGTTTTAAGTTTCAGATTTGTATTTCCTATAAATTGCATACTTGTGCGTGTGTGGATCGTTGTTAGATCCGTGGTTATTTGTGTGTGTCGTATTTGATTCATGTGCGTGCGTAGGTCTTCCTAGATCTACGTGTATGTGAGGTTTGCTGCACTTGTCGCAGCGTGTGTGCGTTTTGTTGATCCGTCTGTTGGATCGTGTTGGAGACATCGTCTCCGTGTATGTGTGTTTACTAGGGCTCGTCCCCGTGTGTGTGTGCAGGCATCGTCCTGCGTGTGTGGTTGGAGTGTCGTCTCTGTTTGGGGATTTATCCCCGAGTGAAGCCTCACCTAGTTTGGTGAGGGGTGGACGTAGGAGCCCGTCGAGGTCCCGAACCACCTTAAAATCCTTGTGCATTGTGGTTTACTTTGTGCGTTGGCTTGGTTTGATTATTGAATTCTCTTATATGATCGTGTGGGAACGGTGAGATTGAGAGAATCTGTTTATTGGCATAATCAACTTCCTTAATCTTGTTGTAAGGAGTTTACTCCACCACGCAGCATTCGTCTTGTCGTCTTGTGTGGGGGTTAGTGTAGGTTGTAATCTTACTTGCATGTTCATCATATTTGATGTTTTAATTGTTGTTTCATTACACTTGTTAAAAAGGGAAGAGTTTCCTTAAAATTTGTAATCACCCAATTGACCCCCCTCTTGGGTGTCATTGATCGTGGGACCCAACAAAAATGTTGGTGGGTGTGAGCCTTGAAATAGGTGAAATAGGTATCGGACGGACAACTCTGGAGGAGGAAGAAGTGCCGGAATAAATCGACACTTGGCTCCACCGACGCTCTATGGCACACATAGACAAACCCACAGAGGATGCTGTAAGATTCGGGGGTTGTTTCCCCAGGATGCCACCCATAGTAATGGAGGACAGACGCGATGAAGGGATGAACTGGAACACGGAGGCTCGCCTGAAACGAGGTCACCGGGACCATGACCCAGCCGGAAGGGTGACTCATTATGTCATCTTCCACTGAAGGAAAGATGATGCCGTACTAAGGGAGAATCTGGAAAGCTTCCCGCAAGCCATGGATTACCCTATAGGCCACTAAGGGTGGGGAACCAGGCCGACTAATACCCGCACCCGAGGTGATTGGCATACCACCCCGACCGTGAGGTATCTCCTCCGAGGAGGAAGAATCGACGCTGAGGACTCTCCTACGCTGAGGCATCACTACAGAAGATGAAAAATACAGGGAAAGAAGGATCCTCACAAGACAAAGGGAGGAAGACGCCTACAACGAAGTGCAACAACCGGCAAGACGTGGGAGCAATTTGCGAGAGACTTCGTAGCGGCTCTTATAACCGCCCACTATAGATCGACGTTGTCCCCTGAAGGGCATATGAAAGGATGCTGGCCTCTACGGCGGTACGGCTACCAATGCCAGGAGACCGTTCTGAGCCCACGCCCTCAGAACGAGACAAGACCCGGGGTCATCATTGCCAGCATGGCTTCTGCCACCGCCAGAGGCGCCTTGCACGCCAAGCAGGTTCTCGAAGCCACCAACTCCCGTTGTACGAGGAAATCTTCTTCGGATCATACACTCCAGAAGAACCCTCTCTTGGACTACTCTCAGCCCCCTGCAGAGTGCTCGGCAACTGAGAGTAGGGGGAAAGTGAGGAGGGTAAACCTGGTTTGACTCAGGAACAGCCCAGTGACGGGCGGCCCACTAAGGTTCGAGCGTGCTAAGCCCGGTCAGGAGACTAGCGCATACACTCAATCCAATAAGAGAAAGTCCGGCCCGGCAAAGCATCGGATTCCACGACACGCAACGGCTATATTCCAAGCGAAGTTCTTACCGGAGGACACTTCGGCGACTGACCGTTACCCCCACGACGTCGGTCTTGACCTCGTAATAAGCGAGCACGTGCCATGAGCGCCGTAAGACTCGCCCAGGGACCGGCCGGCGCCTGGGCTATCGCCCCCAATGGAAAACTCCCGCCAATATAGCGGGGGAACGTTACTCTACTAAGCGGACCCTTCCCTCTCAAGGGATGAGGCCCCTCGCTCCACGACAACCCATATAAAAGGGACATCGACAGAAGAGAAGAGCACGGTGGAAACTTCTGCCATAAGAGCTTCCTACTGAGAATAGAGCAATCAGACCTACCACGACGACAGAGAGGTTACCCGCAACGCCCAGAGAGAATTCTCCTCCTCCTGCACGGCCTTACCACCCAGCGACCACTCTCCGAGCACCCGCTGGGAGCGGCGAGCACGCGTGCAGAGGATCTACACGTCTCTCGGATCATCTACTACGGCTTCTACTCCTCTCTCACCTCGCTCTTCTCTATTGTTCATTGATCCCTTGTTGACTTAAGCATCATAGGGTTGTCCCCTGGGGTAACACCCGGGACTCCTTATGACGCCTCTTTGGTTTCTTGGTGTTTGCAGGTCTCCACGGACGCGATACGACTTCCCCAACAAATAAATAGAGAAGGTGGTACGTGACTTAGGAACCATTTTCCTGCCGCTACAACATCCACTTAACGTGGAACTACTCTTAACAATATTTCGAGATAGTGGGAAATTTCATATTTTACCCTACCACTTTTTCTTCTTAATTTCGATTCACAGAGAGAAACTAAGAAGTCATTAATTAGTTTGAAATAAAATATCAGAAAACAAGTAAAAATGTTATATTTAATGTATTTTTCGCGGATCATACCTCAAACCAAACAGTATTAAGACTGAGAAGCCAAGATGCACGTTGGTGAACTGTTACGGATTGCGGTCCAGTGAGAAAAACCCGACGATCATGAGCCCGTTTCCTTGGAAATATATGTGACTGAGCAATGCCTCCATTAGTTTGCCGCACTACACCATGGTACAGCCAAAAATATATTTTTAATTTCTTTTCGAGGCTCTTTGATAAAAGAATAAGAGTGCTACAAGAGACTTTAACTCAAAAAATAAATAAAAATACAGTTTAATAAGACTGATAAATTTTTACCTCGTTTAATTTGAATTTTCTTAGAATAACTCTTTCTAGTTACAAATTAGAATGAGTTATTGTTGAAGATTCGAATAGAAAACACATGTGAGTTTCTTGAGTTTATAATCTTAGGCTCCTTTAACCTTAGCATCTATATGTTGAAATTTGTAAGATGATATCAAAGATTTCTAAGTCCCTTCAACCTTAACACCTAGGTGTTGCGGATTGTAAGAGTTAATTATATCTTAACTCAGATATTTTCAAGAAAAAATTTAACTGTTATCAAAGACAACCTCTAACTTCGTTATCCCGTAAAAAAAAATATGAAAAAAAAGCATAGGCTAATTTTAGTTGGCACATTTTCTACAATAAAAAAGAGTCCTTTTTGTGATTTTTTATAACTATTTGATGTAAGATCAGATGCTGAGTAACTTGTCTAAAAAAATAAAAATATTTTTTTAACCGCATTGCGGTGTGGCGTAGGAAGTGGTCGAAGTGACTAGAGGGTGCAACGGGCTTCTTCAATGAGTAACGCTGGTTATAAGCCCCGGTCTTCATGTGTGGTGCTCCCCTCCCTTTTTGGTTCCCACCTCCTATCGATCCTTGTGGGGTGGAGGTTTACCGACCTGGCCGTGGATCTCATGGGCAGCATTAGGACATCTCTCTTCAGTGCTCCTATGTTCTAGAATCTTCATCTGGAGTTCCTTGTCCGAACTCCACCAGATTGACGGTGGTGATCTCACATTGACTATGACAAGCCGCCTGAACAGATTTGGGTTTTACAAGATGTTTTGGAGAGTACAACCTGGCTAATTTCAAGCTGGTGGGCAAAGACAACAAGAACAATTGATGCATGTGGACAGAACAACTTCAGGGTCAGATTCCAGGGGAAAAGCCCACATCCGTATTAAAAAACTCCTGGCTGCAAATCTGTTGCCGCTGCCCGGCTTTGGACAATAAGACATGCCTGAGAAGACCACATGCACGACACGGCATTTGTCTAAATCCACGGCGTTGTCAAAATAGTGGGCCTAATGGGCCCTGTTACCACTGCGGGCTTGCAATTCACAGTTCGGGAAGCGCGGCCCATGACAGGGACTAGGTTGCGACTTGCGAGTCGGGGACCCTGCCAGGAGCTCCTCCAGAGAAATCGAGTGGCGGTGACCTGGCCTGCAGCTTGGACTGGTCTCGAGATTTTTGGGCCACTTAATAAATGAAGGGATCTCCAGATCAAATGCAGCCCACTAAAAGACAAGGTGATCCCACCTCCTCACCAGGCCCACTATAGGACAAGGGTAAGGTTACAGAACTAACAGAATCTCTGATTTTTTTTGGCATGCGTATTATAATACCACATACATTAAGTGGCTCACATTTTGGTGAGTGAAGCAAGATATGAATATATGACAAATTTGTTGGTTATGTTGTAGTCAGTGGAATGTGACAGTCGTTTGATCAATTTGTTGGATTTGTGTTGGATCGATACTTCAATGTCACTTTGCTGCTATTTCTTTTTGACGTTTTAGTCAATCCTCAATTTTCCGAGTCTGGTGAACAGGCGGGTAGGTGTTCGTTTTTTGGGGGGGTTTTATTATGTTTTGTGATCTAAGCCAGCCAACAGCCCTGATTTTTTGGCCCCAGGAGAGATCGTGGCCGTGGGTTTCCGAACCCTTGCTGCAAGATCAACAGTGATGGCGCCGGTGGACGAGTGGAAGATTGAGACAACAGATTTGGCTCTCTTATTCTGAATCAAATCAAAATCTGGAGGAACATCTGTGCGGTTTAGGATTAGCTATGACCCCCCGAGACGAAGAGAGTTTTATGGGAGTGCGCCATTTTAGATGTTAAAATTTTATGAGGAAAGAGCATTAGAGTCGGATTAGAAACCGATTTGGTGTAGGGGAGAGTCCTTCTGAAGAACATTCGAGGGTGTTTTGGATAGTATGTTACAAAAGAGATATGAAGTATCGTGGCCTCCCCTGCTGTGCTCTGGCTGCTGGTGTCTTCGTTTGGAGCGGGCCTTATATTTTTTGTTCTGGGCCGGCAAGAGAGAGGCATGCTGCCCAAATCGGATCAGCCCAGTAATAGGACACAAGCCCATACAATCTGTCCCACGCTCGCCCGGAGACGGGATTATACAGCTAAGCGGATCGCTGGTGTTTTCTTTTCCCTTTGTTAGGGTCAGGAAGCTAGTGGAGGGTAGGGCCTAGTCACAGCGTTTTATATATGTTTGGCAATAGCTTTATGAAACGAATGTTAAGGTTTTAAATCTTTCGTATGCTTGCATAAATGCATGCACGTTATAACGCATGAATATGTGCGTCACATTTTCGCAAATGATGCAAGTTAAGAAGAGCTCCTCCCCCTCCTCCTCGACCGCCGCCGCCTCCAAGGCCGCCTCTGTTGCAGGGGGCAAGAACCAGACCAAGCTCCTGAAGCCCAAGAAGGCCAACTCCACCGCCGCCAACGCCGCCCTGACGCTGGCCTCTTCCAAGTTCGGCTTCAACAAGATGGTGGCCTCCACCGGCAAGCTCCCCAAGGCTTCCAATTCGACGAAGCTTCTGAAGCCCTCCTAGAGAGAGAGAGAGAGAGAGAGAGAGATCAAATGGTTCAGCCAATACGGTGTCAGGTGTGTTTGGAGAAAATTTTATTAGAAACTACTTATCATTATTACGTTCAACATGCATAATGTGAACTTATGAGGGTTATTATTTGTTTTAGGTAAATTTTTATTAGAAACTAATTTTATCCCTATCTAGAAAGTTGCAATCTCAAGTTTTCAATTGGAGGTCAAAAATGACTCCAAAGCTGTACAAATAACGTCCAAACTCAGTCGTTCTCCCTTCACGGTGCATACGTCAAGGCCCGATTTGATAACCGGTTTGTTGGGGGCGGTCGACCGTTTCATGGGACGGGCCGTCTCCCCCCCCTCACATCCAATCTCTTAACCGGGCTTATTCGACCTTGTTGGTACCCTAACAGGTTTTCAAGGGGGAGAGTTTAAAGACATTCCTAGTTAAAAGCTGCACCAAATATGAAACCCGATTGACAAAGCTCCACCTAACAAAGCGACGGATCCATTTCAGGGACCCCTTTCAGCTAGTGGGTTATCGGGTAACTGTAGACGGACACCCATACCCATTGTGAGAGAGTGATGATCAGTGCACACACGAGATTATTGCACAGGTAGGGTGTGCATTAATTTTTTTAAAAAAAAATTATGACTTGAGACTCAAGTCACTCTAAATTGTGACGTCTTATCACACCCCACTTAGATTAAAATCACAAGTAAAAAGTGACGATTCAAAAAAAAAGGGTTTTTTGCATATTAGTCCCTACAAACATGACGAATTATATTTTAGTCCCTCAAATCTCACTATTGTTTTAATAGTCCTTATAATCTTAATCGTTACACGTTTAAGTCCCTGTCGTTCATTCACTTAACTAAACTATAGTTACCTTATACCCAGGGAAAGTAAAATACTAACTTACCCCTAGTTAAGTGTGAGTGTGTGAGAGAGAGACAGAGAGAGGGAGCAACTGATTCACCTACCCCTCCTTGTCTCCCTCTGGCCTCCCTCCCCCTCCCCGGCCCTCCGGCCTCCTCCTCCCCCTCCGGCCTCCCCTGTGACCTCCCCCCTCCTCCTCCCCTCCCCCTCCCCATCCGGCCTCCCTCCCCCTCCCCTGCGACCTCCCCCCTCCCCGGCCCTTCGGCCTCCTTCTCCCCCTCCGGCCTCCCCTGCGACCTCCCCCCTCCCCAGCCCTCCGGCCTCCCTCCCCCCTCCTCTGCGACCTCCCCCCTCCCCGTCTGGCCTCCCTCCCTACCCCACCCAGCTTGTTCTCTGCCTCATCCACGGCGCGACGCTGTTGACCAGCCAGGGCATCTCGATGGAGGAGGTGGCGTAGAGGTAGTGGGTGACGTGGTAGGACCAGTCCGGGAGGCCGACCTGGCGGCGGTCGGAGGGCTGCTTCGCCGGGTTGGAGTGGAAGGCATGGTAGGATGTCTGGACGAACTCCCCGTAGCGTACGATCTCCCGGTGGAGGTCCTCATCCAGCGGGTCGAGCAGGCCCGACCAGTCCCTGGCACCGTGGAGCTCCCGCCACCGGCCGCCGATGCCGTTGCTCAGGGATGGTCGGGGCGTGCCGTTGAGCAGCTGCTGGAGCTGGTTCAGGCTTCTGGGGGACATATCCTCCACCTTCCTGGCGGTTCATACCAGCGCTTGGCAGATGGTGAAGGAGAATCAGAGCACCGAGATCTTCGACTCGGAGCTAACGGGGACCAAGTCCGGCGAGGCCGAGCTGTACCGGTACCTCAAGATCGCCTGCGAGTGCCTGGACGATAGGCCCCTCCGGCGACCCACCATGATCCAGGTGATGGCCATGTTCAAGGAGTTGCAGATGGACAGTGACAGTGACCTGCTTGATGGGCTCTCTCTTACGGTTAGAGTGTGGAGTCAGAACTCTTCATCATACGCCTCTGCACGGGATCACTCTCTGACTCAGGGGAGCATCCACTGCTCCAGGGGAGCAATCGCTGCTTCAGGAGAGCATGGCGAGCACATGCTATCTTCAGGGCAGCATCCACTTCTCCAGGGGAGTAATCGCTGTTTCAGGGGAGCATTCTCAGCGTAAGGTGAGCATGGCGAGCACATGCTGTCTCCAGGGGAGCATCCTTCTGTCTCCAGGGGAGCATCCTTCTGCCCCAGGGGAGCATCCTTCAGTGCCAGGGGAGCAATCGCTGCTCCAGGGGAGCATATGCTGTCCGGGTTCTAGCAGGGAAGCATATGCTGTGTAACAACCCGAGAATCCGATTACCGGGAAGGCCCGATAACCCGAGACTCGTACCGCCACCCACGAGTCCGGAGACTCGGAAGGGTTAAAAGGATGGTGTGGAGACTACACAAGTATCACAAATAAATGCAGAAATTAAACAGTTACAATATTAAGCAGGAAATAAATTAACATTTTACATGGTCCATAATAAAATGACAACAACAGCAAGAACAGTCCACGACTAGTACAGTGACAAGAAAGAAAAGTACAGCTACACGGGGTATACCCCGGCTCTGACCTCTGGCACTACCTCTGGGCACCCGCACCACGCTGCGCTCCTGACGCGCTCCCCGAAGGTGGCGTCTCACCTGAAACACGGTGAAAACACGCAGGGAATGAGTCTCGGAACAAGACTCAGTAGGGATCACTCGAACCCTACCTCGTAAAACGAGAAACCACTACTCTAGCGGTAGGAAAGTACCTCGGAAAGGAAAGCCCTGCACTCTACAGAACTAGACCCTACGGCACGCAAACCGACACACGTGCCACGGTACGAGAAGACCGAAACTCAACGGTCGAACCGTCAAAACCCGAAGGTCGGAAACACACGACTGACAGTCTGACACTCCGTACTCGACAGGAGTACCACCCACTAGAAGCACAGCCGGTAGCGTCCCCTGACGTCTTACACCGCACCGCAGGTGAACCGCCTGACGTGGTAGGTCCTACCCGAGGCGCAAACACCGTACAAGTAACCACAACAAGTGACTAGCTGGGGTCACGCCCGTCGACGTGGGTCCAACCGCCCCCAACCACGTGTGCACACACAGACCGCGCGTCCCTGGTCTGGCCCTCTGACCGGTTTTCCCCTCAGCCGGACTCTGGCTAAGACGAGGAGCCTACGGTAACCGGTCCACAAACCGTCTCGAAAGGTGGGTGCCCGTACACCACTCCCAGGTGAGACCAGCACCTCGTACTGGTGGGTTACGACTAGTGGAGGGTCACTGAAGGAGTAGACTCTCAAGTCAACGGAAAACGACGTCCGAGTCCGACAACGTGTGGGAATCACCCCACGCACTAGCTCCGTCAAACGGGGCCACGGTCGGAGAAAAACGGACGCACCGCCCCCGGCCAAACTCATGACCAAGGCAAACGGAACCTCCGGACACCAAAGACACGGTCACGGAACTCCACGGGTGCCCGGGACGCACACACGGCCCAAGGGGAACACCCAACAACAGCCAAATCGCGCTAGGGATACCTAGCGCGACACGGAAGAACGCGCTAGGGAACCCTAGCGCAACAGGGAAGATCGCGCTAGGTCTCCCTAGCGCGACAGGGACCATCGCGCTAGGGAACCCTAGCGCGACAAGGATGATCGCGCTATGACCCCATAGCGCGACAGGAACCGCCTCCTGTTCATCTTCTCCGATGAACGCGCTCGGTCGGGGCAGCGCGACCTCCAAGAACGCGCTACTGGAGTATAGCGCGTTCTCAGTCCGCGGCCGAAAACGGTAAGAACGCCCAAAAATTCTAACCACGCCCCCATGCCTCCATAGGAGAGGGGGAAAACAAAGGGGAAGACCCCTGGGGACCCCTAGCATGATTCTAGGCCATCAAAACACGAATCATGCATGAAATCATAGATCGGGCGAGCTCTCCCAAATCATGGAAAAATCCAAAAACGCTCAAACGATCCCCTCTCGGCCTCCCCGCGGCCTATAAATCGCGGAAAAGATCGGCATGAGGCTAAGGAACGTCACCCTACCTCAATGGAGCGAATGCTCCGCCGGATCGATCACGAATCACGAAGAATGCTCGAAGCTTCACGAACTCCCCACGCTTCCCACGCTCGCCGCACGCCCACGAGATCGCCTCACCGTCGCCCACGCGTCCGCGCCGTCGCCCCGCCGCCGTCCGTAGCCGGAGAGGGGTTCGTTGCGCCCGAATGGGAGAGAGGGAGAGAGGAGGGGGTCACGGTGGGAAGAAGGAGGAAGAGAGAAGAAGAAAGAGAAAGGGAAAAGAAAAGAAAAGAATTAGGCTATATAGAAAATCCGAATTTTCAGAAAAATACCGAAAAATAGAAAAATACATTTCTGGAATCCTCGGAACGCACCGATCGCAACGGTACCACTCGTGCCTGGGGGAACGCCCGGTTCGCCCGCAGCGAGCTTCCGAAGGAAAAGCCGAAACACACACCGGGAATCGGAAAACACACGCGGAAAAGCCGCGGAACGCCTCCGGGCCTCCGAAACGACTCCGGATCGCGCCGATCCGAACACGAAAGATGTCCGAAACGAAATTTCGGACACAACGGAGCCGGACGCTCCGAAAACCAGATCCGGACCCACGAAGAAGGATCCGAAAGGTCCGGGATATTACAGCCCTCCCCCCTTAAGGAATTTCGTCCTCGAAATTGAGAACAACCCAAGGGGAAAGAAGAGGAAGACTCACTCAAACAGATACGGGAACTGCTGACGCATCTCGTCCTCACGTTCCCACGAAGCCTCACCACCAGAGTGTCGTTGCCACACGACCTTTACCAAGGGAATGACCTTGTTCCGCAGGCGCTGCTCTCGCCTATCCTCCACGCGGATCGGAAACTCTGGGAGAGAAAGATCTGGAGTCACCTCAGGCCAAACAGAAAACTCGAGCACATGAGAGTCATCGGGCATATACTTCCGCAACATCGAGACGTGGAACACGTCATGCACCGACGCCAACTCAGGAGGTAACTGCAACCGGTAAGCAACCTCACCGATGCGCTCCACAATCGCGAAAGGACCAATATAGCGGGGACTCAGCTTCCCACGCCGTCCAAAACGCATCACCCCCTTCATCGGAGAAACTCTCAAGAACACATGATCGCCCACGGCGAACTCGAGGGGCTGCCTCCTACGGTCAGCATAGCTCTTCTGCCGACTCTGGGCCGCCAACATGTTCTGACGAACCAGGTGCACAACATCCACACATTGCTGCACCAATTCCGGTCCCGTCAAAACACGCTCACCCACCTCAAACCAATCAAGTGGAGTCCGACAAGGACGCCCATACAATGCCTCATAAGGAGCCATGCCGATGCTCGAATGATAGCTGTTGTTATAGGCAAACTCCACCAACGGTAGGTGATGAATCCAACTCCCCTGCCACTCCAGGCAGCAGGATCTCAGCATGTCCTCCAAAGTCTGAATGGTCCTCTCAGACTGACCATCTGACTGAGGATGATACGCCGAGCTAAATGCCAACTCCGTGCCAAGAGCTCGCTGGAAACTCCTCCAGAATCCAGAAGTGAAGCGCGGATCCCGATCCGACACGATCGAAATGGGAACCCCATGCAACGGCACGATCCGCTCCACATAAAGACGAGCCAACTTAGGCACGCTCCAGCTGACCTTGACCGGTAGCAACCGCGTCACCTTCGTCAGCCGATCCACCAGCAACCAAATACTGTCCTGCCCACTCGGGGTCCTTGGCAACCCCACCACAAAATCCGTGGTCACATGGTCCCACTTCCAAGCAGGAACATCCAAGGGCTGGAGAGTACCTCCTGGTCGCTGATGCTCCGCCTTCACCTGCTGACAGATCAGGCACCTGGCCACAAACTCTGCGACATCTCTCTTCATGCCAGGCCACCAGAACTGCCTCCGCAAGTTCCGATACATCTTCGTCGCACCCGGGTGCACAGTGTACCTGCTCCCATGAGCCTCGCGTAACACCGCACGACGAACCTGCTCCTCCGCTGGGACGTACAGCCTGCCACGAAACCTCGCAGCACCGTCCTCGCCGAGCTCCACGTCAGCCATCGCCAGAATCCGGGGCAACTCAGGGTCCGCATGCTGAGCCTCTGTCACCTGACGACGGATAGCAGGAGTGACAGTCAGACTCGCAAGCACTGCCAACCCTGGCTCCTGGGGAATCTTGAGCCTGAAAGATACTTCGGGCACTTGTTCCCAGAGCCTCCACTTCCTCAGCATCAAGGTACTGACCGCAACCTTCCGACTCAAGGCATCGGCGACGACATTCATCCTGCCCGGCTGATAAGACAGGGTGAAGTCATAGTCCTTCATGAACTCCATCCAACGCCTTTGTCTGAGGTTCAGATCTCTCTGCGAGAACACATACCTCAAACTCTGATGGTCAGTGAACACCTCGAACTTCTCACCGTACAGATAATGCCTCCAGATCTTCAGCGCGAAGATCACCTGCCGCCAACTCAAGGTCATGGGTAGGGTAGTTCTCCTCATGGGGCTTTAGCTGCCGAGATGCATAAGCCACCACTCTACCATGCTGCATCAGAACAGCACCCAATCCGACGCCGGAAGCATCTGTACACACCACAAAACCTCCCGATCCAGAAGGCAAAACCAACACCGGAGCCGAGGTGAGCAATCTCTTCAGTTCCCTGAAGCTCTGCTCACACTCCTCGGACCAAACGAAAGGCACATCCTTCCGCGTGAGCCTCGTCATCGGGGTCGCAATGCGGGAAAAATCCTGGATAAACCGGCGATAATAACCCGCAAGCCCCAAGAAACTCCGGATCTCCGTCACCGACCTCGGCCTCGGCCATTGCATCACAGCCTCGACCTTGGCGGGATCCACGGAAATGCCATCACCAGAAATCACGTGCCCCAGAAAGTGCACCTCGCTGAGCCAAAACTCGCACTTGCTGAGCTTCGCATACAACTGGTGATCTCGCAACGTCTGCAGCACCACACCCAAATGGTACGCATGCTCCTCAGCAGACCGCGAATAAACAAGGATGTCATCCACGAAGATGACCACGAACTGGTCCAAATACGGATGGAACACCCTCTGCATCAAGTCCATGAAGGCTGCTGGGGCATTGGTGAGCCCAAACGGCATCACCAGAAACTCATAATGCCCGTACCTCGTACTGAACGCAGTCTTCTCCACATCGGACTCGCGAATTCTCAGCTGATAGTAACCGGACCGCAAATCAATCCGCGAGAACACTCGCGCAGACTGAAGCTGGTCGAACAAATCATCAATCCGCGGCAACGGATACTTGTTCTTAATGGTCACTTCATTCAGCTGCCGATAGTCAATGCATAGCCGCAGACTACCGTCCTTCTTCTTCACGAACAACACGGGCGCACCCCAAGGGGAAAAGCTCGGACGAATGTACCCCTTGGCCAACAGTTCCTGCAACTGCGCCCTCAACTCCCTCAGCTCAGCGGGGGCCATACGGTAGGGAGCCTTCGCCAAAGGTCCCGTACCAGGTACAACCTCGATCACGAAATCGATCTCCCGCTGGGGAGGTAATCCAGGCAACTCCTCAGGAAAAACATCGGGAAACTCGCACACCACCGCAATGTCCTCGACATCCGGCTCCATCCGGTCAGACACAACCACTGACGCGAGAAAACCCTGACAACCTGAATCAAGCAATCGACGGGCTCGAATAGCAGAGATAAGGAATCGAGAAGAGGTGGAACGGATACCTTGGAAATAGAAGGTCCTCTTGCTCGGATGCTGGAAGTAGACCCTCTTCATTCCACAATCCACCACCGCTCCATGAGTCTCGAGCCAATCCATGCCTAGAATCACGTCGTAATCCCGAAGCTGCAACGCATACAACCTGCCTGGCATACTCCGCCCATCGATCCACACCGGAACCTGGTCGAAGCAATACGGAGTGACCATAAAGTCACCCGAAGGCAACTCCACTGCCAAATCACAGGACAACTGGGTCACCGGCTCCTCGACGCTCGACGCGAAATCCTCCGAAATAAACGAATGAGACGCGCCAGAATCAAATAAAACCCGAGCCGCACAACCCAAAATCTGAACGGTACCTTCCACGAGCTGCGACGCCACTGCCTCTGCCCTGGTCAAGTGCGTGATCTGGCCACGAGCTCTCTGCCTGCCTCCCACACTAGCTGACCTGGGTAGCGGCGGATACTGTCCCTGCTGCTGCTGCTGCTGGGGAACCTGCTGCTGCGGCGGCCTCTGAGGACAGTCACGCGCCATGTGCCCTGGCTGGTCACACCGAAAACAGATGATCGGCGCCGTGCACTGCCTGCCTGGGTGGGTCCACCACACCGTGGACAAGGTCCTCGCGATCCACCCACCGATCCCTGACGCTGCAAAGGAAACGGCTGCTGTACACTGCCCGATGAAGCCTGCCCCTGATCCTTGGACTTCTTCTTGCCGAAACCCTTCTTGAAGAACTTCTTGACCTTCGAGCCAAAGGACGCAGATCCTGTCACCGAAGCTGCATGTGCCGGTACTCCTGAACCACCCGACGCATGCTGGAAGGAACCCTGCTGCTGGGTAGCCGACTGCTGGCTGCGACCTGACAAGACTGCCCCTGGCTGATCGGTCCTCGAGTCCTCTGCATATCCATCTCCAAGGAAATCGCAACACGAGACGCTGTCTCTAGATCAGTGGCCCCATTCGCGATCAAATGGTGCCTCAGCTCCAGCCTCAAGCCCTGCACAAACTGCGTCGTCCTCACCCTCTCATGCTCCATGATATGAGGTGCGTACCGACCCAGCTCGACAAATCGGGCCCTGTACTGCAACACGGACATGTCACCCTGCACCAGCTCCAGAAACTCCCGCATCGCTGCGTAGCAACGACTTCTGGACAGTACGTACGCTCGAAAGCACTGACAAAGTCATCCCACTCGACCTGCTCAAGTGGACGAAGCTGAAAGGACGTCTTCCACTCGGAAGACCACCACCTCCGAGCCGTACCCTGCAACTGGTTGTAGGCCAACACCACTCTGTCCTCGACAGTACTCTTCGCAGAACTGAACACCCGCTCCATCTCATCGAGCCAATCTCGAGCCGCATCAGGGTCTGCCTGGCCGCTAAAGTAAGGCGGATGGAACTGCATGAAGTCCCTCACCGCTCGGCCCGGCCCACCCCTGACTGACGAGCCCTCACCAGTCTCTCCGCCAAACTGCTGAGACATGAGATGGTACATGCCACGGAAGAAATCTTCGGCCCCCAGAGCTCTCGCAACATCCGCGGCCTCGGTAGCTCCCGGAACTCTGCTATGCTCCTCCAGGTCCCTCTGGACCCCCTGCTGAATCTCCTGACCTCCAGCCGACTGCCCCTGTTGAGAGCGAGAACTCCTCCTCGGCGCCATCCTCGCTCCTGAAGCACAAGACAGAAAACACGAAAACGGCAATGTCAGAATAAAACACGCGGTGCCCAATGCCAGCGTCACATGTACATCATCGTTGTGGACTAGTGGACCACTACAATTACCTATGATTCTCATGTAATTCCACAACCGCGCTCTGATACCAGCTGTAACGACCCGAGAATCCGTGTAACGACCCGAGAATCCGATTACCGGGAAGGCCCGATAACCCGAGACTCGCACCGCCACCCACGAGCCCGAAGACTCGGAAGGGTTAAAAGGATGGTGTGGAAACTACACAAGCATCACAAATAATTGCAGAAATTAAACAGTTATGATATTAAGCAGGAAATGAATTAACATTTTACATGGTCCACAATAAAATAACAACAACAGCAACAGTAGTCCACGACTAGTACAGTGACAAGAAAGAAAAGTACAGCTACACGGGGCATCCCCCGGCTCTGACCTCTGGCACTACCTCTGGGCACCCGCACCACGCTTCCGCTGCGCTCCTGACACGCTCCCCGAAGGTGGCGCCTCACCTGAAACACGGTGAAAACACGCAGGGAATGAGTCTCGGAACAAGACTCAGTAGGGATCACTCGAACCCTACCTCGAAAAACGAGAAACCACTACTCTAGCGGTAGAAAGGTACCTCGGAAAGGAAAGCCCTGTACTCTACAGAACTAGACCCTAACGGCACGCAAACCGACACACGTGCCACGGTACGAGAAGACCGAAACTCAACGGTCGAACCGTCAAAACCCGAAGGTCGGAAACACACGACTGACAGTCTGACACTCCGTACTCAACAGGAGTACCACCCACTAGAAGCACAGCCGGTAGCGTCCCCTGACGTCTTACACCGCACCGCAGGTGAACCGCCTGACATGGTAGGTCCTACCCGAGGCGCAAACACCGTACAAGTAACTACAACAAGTGACTAGCTGGGGTCACGCCCGTCGACGTGGGTCCAACCGCCCCCAACCACGTGTGCACACACAGACCGCGCGTCCCTGGTCTGGCCCTCTGACCGGTTTTCCCCTCAGCCGGACTCTGGCTGCAAGACGTGGGGCCCAACGGTAACCGGTCCACAAACCGTCTCTAAAGGTCAGCCCGTACACCACTCCCTGGTGCGACTAGCACACGCGTACTAGTAGGCTACGACTAGTGGAGGGTCACAGAAGGAGTAGACTCTCAAGTCTCGGAAAACAACGGTGCAACTGCAGGTACGAGGAACGCTCCTTGTACCAACACCGACGCACGGTGACCAGCTGCCAACAACATCTCCCGGTACACTCTGTACGACGAGAGACACACCGACGCAACCCGTACCCTTGAACGGTCCACACTGGGCCGCTCAGGGATGTGCGGTCACACAGGGACCGCACAAGGATTAGAACGGTCATATCAGGACCGTTCCACCCAGGGTCCAAACGACGGATAAACGGCCAACACAGGACCGTTCAAACAGATGTGCGGCCAACTCTTGACCGCACGCGGGTGAGGAACGGTCACCTCCTGGCCGCTCGTCTCCCAACGGTAAAAAGCCTGGACGGTTAGTCCTTAGCCGCACTTGGGGAAGGGCGGCTACGGCTTAGCCGTTCAGGTGTTGTGCGGTCAGGGCCAGACCGCACATCCAACCATAGCGCTAGGGGATGTACGGCCAGCACCTGGCCGTGCAAGGGGTTATGCGGTCAGCTCCTGGCCGCACATCCCAGAGCACTGCACAACGGTCACAACCAACGGTCAAAACCCTTGGGGTTGGGCGGTAGCTGTGGGGCCGCACATTAGGATATGCGGTCCCACGATAGACCGCCCAAGCCCACTGCGCGCCAAGCCTCACCCAAAGCGCGCCGAGCCGATGAACGGTCCGAACGGAACCGCATAGGGGTTGTGCGGCCACTGGTTCGACCGCACATCGCTCACCGGCGAGAAAATGGCGAACCTCACCGGAATCGCCCAATCGGCCTCAAAACAAACCCCACGGAGGGGGAAATGGCGAGAGAAGAACCCCCAAGCCCCCTAGCATGCTCCTACGCCCTTAAACCGTGAAATCGGGGCTCAAAACGATGGATCGGACGAACTCACCCCGCGGCATGATCGACCCTTCCCGGCTCAAAATAAACCCCTCTCGACCTCGTCTCGAGCTGAAACTCACGGGGAAGGAAGACATGAGGCTAAGGAACGTCACCCTACCTCCGGTCCGCGACGAAACGCTCCGATCCGAGCTCGAAGTCGCGAAGAACGCCGCTAGAATCTCGCCTCTCCACGCCTCCCACGCTCGCCGTATGCCCGCACGATCGCCACCACGTCACCCACGTCCTCGCGCCGTCGCACCGCCGCCGTCTGCAGCCGGAACGGGGGTCGGCACGGTCGAACGGGAGAGAAGGAGGGAGAGAGCCGGCCACGGTCGCGTGAGGGAGAGAGAGGAAGGAAGAAGAAGAAAAGAGAAAAGAAGAAAAAGAAAAGAAAAGAAAATGGGAATATATAGAAAATCCGATTTTTCGGAAAAATACCGAAAATTAGAAAAATACATTTCCGGAATCCTCGGAACGCACCGATCGCAACGGTACCACTCGTGCCTCGGGGAACTGCCCGGTTCGCCCGCAGCGAGCGTCCGAAGAAAAAGCCGAAACACACACCGGAAATCGGAAAACACGCGCGGAAAAAGCCGCGGAACGCCTCCGGGCCTCCGAAACGACTCCGGATCGCGCCGATCCGAACACGAAAGATGTCCGAAACGAAATTTCGGACACAACGGAGCCGGACGCTCCGAAAACTAGATCCGGGACCCATGAAGAAGGATCCGAAAGGTCCGGGATATTACAGCCCTCCCCCCTTAAGGAATTTCGTCCTCGAAATTGAGAACAACCCAAGGGGAAAGAAGAGGAAGACTCACTCAAACAGATACGGGAACTGCTGACGCATCTCGTCCTCACGTTCCCACGAAGCCTCACCACCAGAGTGTCGTTGCCACACGACCTTGACCAAGGGAATACCTTGTTCCGCAGGCGCTGCTCTCGCCTATCCTCCACGCGGATCGGAAACTCTGGGAGAGAAAGATCTGGAGTCACCTCAGGCCAAACGGAAAACTCGAGCACATGAGAGTCATCGGGCATATACTTCCGCAACATAGAGACGTGGAACACGTCATGCACCGACGCCAACTCAGAGGGTAACTGCAACCGGTAAGCAACCTCACCGATGCGCTCCACAATCGCGAAAGGACCAATATAGCGGGGACTCAGCTTCCCACGCCGTCCAAACCGCATCACCCCCTTCATCGGAGAAACTCTCAAGAACACATGATCGCCCACGGCGAACTCGAGGGGCTGCCGCCTACGGTCAGCATAGCTCTTCTGCCGACTCTGGGCCGCCAACATGTTCTGACGAACCAGGTGCACAACATCCACACATTGCTGCACCAATTCCGGTCCCGTCAAAACACGCTCACCCACCTCAAACCAATCAAGTGGAGTCCGACAAGGACGCCCATACAATGCCTCATAAGGAGCCATGCCGATGCTCGAATGAAAGCTGTTGTTATAGGCAAACTCCACTAACGGTAGGTGATGAATCCAACTCCCCTGCCACTCCAGGCAGCAGGATCTCAGCATGTCCTCCAAAGTCTGAATGGTCCTCTCAGACTGACCATCTGACTGCGGATGATACGCCGAGCTAAATGCCAACTCCGTGCCAAGAGCTCGCTGGAAACTCCTCCAGAATCCAGAAGTGAAGCGCGGATCCCGATCCGACACGATCGAAATGGGAACCCCATGCAACGGAACGATCCGCTCCACATAAAGACGAGCCAACTTAGGCACGCTCCAGCTGACTTTGACCGGTAGCAACCGCGTCACCTTCGTCAGCCGATCCACCAGCAACCAAATACTGTCCTGCCCAGTCGGGGTTCTGGGCAACCCCACCACAAAATCCGTGGTCACATGGTCCCACTTCCAAGCAGGAACATCCAAGGGCTGGAGAGTACCGCCTGGTCGCTGATGCTCCGCCTTCACTTGCTGACAGATCAGGCACCTGGCCACAAATTCGGCAACATCTCTCTTCATGCCAGGCCACCAGAACTGCCTCCGCAAGTTCCGATACATCTTCGTCGCACCCGGGTGCACAGTGTACCTGCTCCCATGAGCCTCGCGTAACACCGCACGACGAACCTGCTCCTCCGCTGGGACGTACAGCCTGCCACGAAACCTCGCAGCACCGTCCTCGCCGAGCTCCACATCAGCCATCGCAAGAATCCGGGGCAACTCAGGGTCCGCATGCTGAGCCTCTGTCACCTGACGACGAATAGCAGGAGTGACAGTCAGACTCGCAAGCACTGCCAACCCTGGCTCCTGGGGAATCTTGAGCCTGAAAGATACTTCGGGCACCTGTTCCCAGAGCCTCCACTTCCTCAGCATCAAGGTACTGATCACGACCTTCCTACTCAAGGCATCGGCGACGACATTCATCCTGCCCGGCTGATAAGACAGGGTGAAGTCATAGTCCTTCATGAACTCCATCCAACGCCTCTGTCTGAGGTTCAGATCTCTCTGCGAGAACACATACCTCAAACTCTGATGGTCAGTGAACACCTCGAACTTCTCACCGTACAGATAATGCCTCCAGATCTTCAGCGCGAAGATCACTGCCGCCAACTCAAGGTCATGGGTAGGGTAGTTCTCCTCATGGGGCTTTAGCTGCCGAGATGCATAAGCCACCACTCTACCATGCTGCATCAGAACAGCACCCAATCCGACGCCGGAAGCATCTGTACACACCACAAAACCTCCCGATCCAGAAGGCAAAACCAACACCGGAGCCGAGGTGAGCAATCTCTTCAGTTCCCTAAAGCTCTGCTCACACTCCTCGGACCAGACGAAAGGCACATCCTTCCGCGTGAGCCTCGTCATCGGGGTCGCAATGCGGGAAAAATCCTGGATAAACCGGCGATAATAACCCGCAAGCCCCAAGAAACTCCGGATCTCCGTCACCGACCTCGGCCTCGGCCATTGCATCACAGCCTCGACCTTGGCGGGATCCACGGAAATGCCATCACCAGAAATCACGTGCCCCAGAAAGTGCACCTCACTGAGCCAAAACTCGCACTTGCTGAGCTTCGCAAACAACTGGTGATCTCGCAACGTCTGCAGCACCACACCCAAATGGTACGCATGCTCCTCAGCAGACCGCGAATAAACAAGGATGTCATCCACGAAAATGACCACGAACTGGTCCAAATACGGGTGGAACACCCTCTGCATCAAGTCCATGAAGGCTGCTGGGGCATTGGTGAGCCCAAACGGCATCACCAGAAACTCATAATGCCCGTACCTCGTACTGAACGCAGTCTTCTCCACATCGGACTCGCGAATTCTCAGCTGATAGTAACCGGACCGCAAATCAATCCGCGAGAACACTCGCGCAGACTGAAGCTGGTCGAACAAGTCATCAATCCGCGGCAATGGATACTTGTTCTTAATGGTCACGTCATTCAGCTGCCGATAGTCAATGCACAGCCGCAGACTACCGTCCTTCTTCTTCACGAACAACACGGGCGCACCCCAAGGGGAAAAGCTCGGACGAATGTACCCCTTGGCCAACAGTTCCTGCAACTGCGCCCTCAACTCCCTCAACTCAGCGGGGGCCATACGGTAGGGAGCCTTCGCCAAAGGTCCCGTACCAGGTACAACCTCGATCACGAAATCGATCTCCCGCTGGGGAGGTAATCCAGGCAACTCCTCAGGAAAAACATCGGGAAACTCGCACACCACCGCAATGTCCTCGACATTCGGCTCCATCCGGTCAGACACAACCACAGACGCGAGAAAACCCTGGCAACCTGAATCAAGCAATCGACGGGCTCGAATAGCAGAGATAATAAATCGAGAAGAGGCGGAACGGATACCTTGGAAATAGAAGGTCCTCTTGCTCGGATGTTGGAAGTAGACCCTCTTCATCCCACAATCCACCACCGCTCCATGAGTCTCGAGCCAATCCATGCCTAGAATCACGTCGTAATCCCGAAGCTGCAACGCATACAACCTGCCTGGCATACTCCGCCCATCGATCCACACCGGAACCTGGTCGAAGCAATACGGAGTGACCATAAAGTCACCCGAAGGCAACTCCACAGCCAAATCACAGGACAACTGGGTCACCGGCTCCTCGACGCTCGACGCGAAATCCTCCGAAATGAACGAATGAGACGCGCCAGAATCAAATAAAACCCGAGCCGCACAACCCAAAATCTGAACGGTACCTTCCACGAGCTGCGACGCTACTGCCTCTGCCCTGCCCTGGTCAAGTGCGTGATCTGGCCACGAGCTCTCTGCCTGCCTCCCACACTAGCTGACCTGGGTAGCGGCGGATACTGTCCCTGCTGCTGCTGCTGCTGGGAAACCTGCTGCTGCGGCGGCCTCTGAGGACAGTCACGCGCCATGTGCCCTGGCTGGTCACACCGAAAACAGATGATCGGCGCCGTGCACTGCCTGCCTGGGTGGGTCCCACTACACCGTGGACAAGGTCCTCGCGATCCACCCACCGATCCCTGTCGCTGCAAAGGAAACGGCTGCTGCACACTGCCCGATGAAGCCTGCCCCTGATCCTTGGACTTCTTCTTGCCGAACCCCTTCTTGAAGAACTTTTTGACCTTCGTGCCAAAGGACGCAGATCCTGTCACCGAAGCTGCCGATGCCGGTACTCCTGAACCACCCGACGCAGACTGAAAGAAACCCTGCTGCTGAGTAGCCGACTGCTGGCTGCGACCTGACACAGACTGCCCCTGGCTGATCGGTCCTCGAGTCCTCTGCATATCCATCTCCAAGGAAATCGCAACACGAGACGCCGTCTCGAGATCAGTGGCCCCATTCGCGATCAGATGGTGCCTCAGCTCCAACCTCAAGCCCTGCACAAACTGCGTCGTCCTCACCCTCTCATGCTCCATGATATGAGGTGCGTACCGACCCAGCTCGACAAATCGGGCCCTGTACTGCAACACGGACATGTCACCCTGCACCAGCTCCAGAAACTCCCGCATCCGCTGCGTAGCAACAATATCTGGACAGTACGTACGCTCGAAAGCACTGACAAAGTCATCCCACTCGATCTGCTCAAGCGGACGAAGCTGAAAGGACGTCTTCCACTCGGAAGACCACCACCTCCGAGCCGTACCCTGCAACTGGTTGTAGGCCAACACCACTCTGTCCTCGACAGCACTCTTCGCAGAACTGAACACCCGCTCCATCTCATCAAGCCAATCACGAGCCGCATCAGGGTCTGCCTGGCCGCTAAAGTAAGGTGGATGAAACTGCATGAAATCCCTCACTGCTCGGCCTGGCCCACCCCTGACTGACGAGCCCTCACCGGCCTCTCCGCCGAACTGCTGAGCCATGAGATGGTACATGCCACGGAGAAAACCCTCGGCCCCCGGAGCCCTCGCAGCATCCGCGGCCTCGGTAGCTCCCGGAACTCTGCTATGCTCCTCCTGGTCCCTCTGGACCCCCTGCTGGATCTCCTGGCCTCCAGCCGACTGCCCCTGCTGAGAGCGAGAACTCCTCCTCGGCGCCATCCTCGCTCCTTAAGCACAAGACAGAAAACTCAGAAACGGAAGGTCAGAATAAAACACGCGGTGCCCAATGCCAGCGTCACATGTACATCATCGTTGTGGACTAGTGGACCAATACAATTACCTATGATTCTCATGTAATTCCACAACCGCGCTCTGATACCAGCTGTAACGACCCGAGAATCCGATTACCGGGAAGGCCCGATAACCCGAGACTCGCACCGCCACCCACGAGCCCGAAGACTCGGAAGGGTTAAAAGGATGGTGTGGAAACTACACAAGCATCACAAATAATTGCAGAAATTAAACAGTTATGATATTAAGCAGGAAATGAATTAACATTTTACATGGTCCACAATAAAATAACAACAACAGCAACAGTAGTCCACGACTAGTACAGTGACAAGAAAGAAAAGTACAGCTACACGGGGCATCCCCCGGCTCTGACCTCTGGCACTACCTCTGGGCACCCGCACCACGCTTCCGCTGCGCTCCTGACACGCTCCCCGAAGGTGGCGCCTCACCTGAAACACGGTGAAAACACGCAGGGAATGAGTCTCGGAACAAGACTCAGTAGGGATCACTCGAACCCTACCTCGAAAAACGAGAAACCACTACTCTAGCGGTAGAAAGGTACCTCGGAAAGGAAAGCCCTGTACTCTACAGAACTAGACCCTAACGGCACGCAAACCGACACACGTGCCACGGTACGAGAAGACCGAAACTCAACGGTCGAACCGTCAAAACCCGAAGGTCGGAAACACACGACTGACAGTCTGACACTCCGTACTCAACAGGAGTACCACCCACTAGAAGCACAGCCGGTAGCGTCCCCTGACGTCTTACACCGCACCGCAGGTGAACCGCCTGACATGGTAGGTCCTACCCGAGGCGCAAACACCGTACAAGTAACTACAACAAGTGACTAGCTGGGGTCACGCCCGTCGACGTGGGTCCAACCGCCCCCAACCACGTGTGCACACACAGACCGCGCGTCCCTGGTCTGGCCCTCTGACCGGTTTTCCCCTCAGCCGGACTCTGGCTGCAAGACGTGGGGCCCAACGGTAACCGGTCCACAAACCGTCTCTAAAGGTCAGCCCGTACACCACTCCCTGGTGCGACTAGCACACGCGTACTAGTAGGCTACGACTAGTGGAGGGTCACAGAAGGAGTAGACTCTCAAGTCTCGGAAAACAACGGTGCAACTGCAGGTACGAGGAACGCTCCTTGTACCAACACCGACGCACGGTGACCAGCTGACAACAACATCTCCCGGTACACTCTGTACGACGAGAGACACACCGACGCAACCCGTACCCTTGAACGGTCCACACTGGGCCGCTCAGGGATGTACGGTCACACAGGGACCGCACAAGGATTAGAACGGTCATATCAGGACCGTTCCACCCAGGGTCCAAACGACGGATAAACGGCCAACACAGGACCGTTCAAACAGATGTGCGGCCAACTCTTGACCGCACGCGGGTGAGGAACGGTCACCTCCTGGCCGCTCGTCTCCCAACGGTAAAAAGCCTGGACGGTTAGTCCTTAGCCGCACTTGGGGAAGGGCGGCTACGGCTTAGCCGTTCAGGTGTTGTGCGGTCAGGGCCAGACCGCACATCCAACCATAGCGCTAGGGGATGTACGGCCAGCACCTGGCCGTGCAAGGGGTTATGCGGTCAGCTCCTGGCCGCACATCCCAGAGCACTGCACAACGGTCACAACCAACGGTCAAAACCCTTGGGGTTGGGCGGTAGCTGTGGGGCCGCACATTAGGATATGCGGTCCCACGATAGACCGCCCAAGCCCACTGCGCGCCAAGCCTCACCCAAAGCGCGCCGAGCCGATGAACGGTCCGAACGGAACCGCATAGGGGTTGTGCGGCCACTGGTTCGACCGCACATCGCTCACCGGCGAGAAAATGGCGAACCTCACCGGAATCGCCCAATCGGCCTCAAAACAAACCCCACGGAGGGGGAAATGGCGAGAGAAGAACCCCCAAGCCCCCTAGCATGCTCCTACGCCCTTAAACCGTGAAATCGGGGCTCAAAACGATGGATCGGACGAACTCACCCCGCGGCATGATCGACCCTTCCCGGCTCAAAATAAACCCCTCTCGACCTCGTCTCGAGCTGAAACTCACGGGGAAGGAAGACATGAGGCTAAGGAACGTCACCCTACCTCCGGTCCGCGACGAAACGCTCCGATCCGAGCTCGAAGTCGCGAAGAACGCCGCTAGAATCTCGCCTCTCCACGCCTCCCACGCTCGCCGTATGCCCGCACGATCGCCACCACGTCACCCACGTCCTCGCGCCGTCGCACCGCCGCCGTCTGCAGCCGGAACGGGGGTCGGCACGGTCGAACGGGAGAGAAGGAGGGAGAGAGCCGGCCACGGTCGCGTGAGGGAGAGAGGAGGAAGAAGAAGAAAAGAGAAAAGAAGAAAAAGAAAAGAAAAGAAAATGGGAATATATAGAAAATCCGATTTTTCGGAAAAATACCGAAAATTAGAAAAATACATTTTCGGAATCCTCGGAACGCACCGATCGCAACGGTACCACTCGTGCCTCGGGGAACTGCCCGGTTCGCCCGCAGCGAGCGTCCGAAGAGAAAAGCAGAAACACACACCGGGAATCGGAAAACACGCGCGGAAAAAGCCGCGGAACGCCTCCGGGCCTCCGAAACGACTCCGGATCGCGCCGATCCGAACACGAAAGATGTCCGAAACGAAATTTCGGACACAACGGAGCCGGACGCTCCGAAAACTAGATCCGGGACCCACGAAGAAGGATCCGAAAGGTCCGGGATATTACAATCCGATTACCGGGAAGGCCCGATAACCCGAGACTCGTACCGCCACCCACGAGTCCGGAGACTCAGAAGGGTTAAAAGGATGGTATGGAGACTACACAAGTATCACAAATAAATGCAGAAATTAAACAGTTATAATATTAAGCAGGAAATAAATTAACATTTTACATGGTCCACAATAAAATGACAACAACAGCAAGAACAGTCCACGACTAGTACAGTGACAAGAAAGAAAAGTACAGCTACACGGGGCATACCCCGGCTCTGACCTCTGGCACTACCTCTGGGCACCCGCACCACGCTGCGCTCCTGACGCGCTCCCCGAAGGTGGCGTCTCACCTGAAACACGGTGAAAACACGTAGGGAATGGGTCTCGGAACAAGACTCAGTAGGGATCACTCGAACCCTACCTCGTAAAACGAGAAACCACTACTCTAGCGGTAGGAAAGTACCTCGGAAAGGAAAGCCCTGCACTCTACAGAACTAGACCCTACGGCACGCAAACCGACACACGTGTCACGGTACGAGAAGACCGAAACCAATGGTCGAATCGTAAAACCCGAAGGTCGGAAACACACGACTGACAGTCTGACACTCCGTACTCGAAAGGAGTATCACCCACTAGAAGCACAGCCGGCGGCGTCCCCTGACGTCTTACACCGCACCGCAGGTGAACCGCCTGACGTGGTAGGTCCTACCCGAGGCGCAGACACCGTATAAGTAACCACAACAAGTGACTAGCTGGGGTCACGCCCGTCGACGTGGGTCCAACCGCCACCAACCACGTGTGCACACACAGACCACGCGTCCTAGGTCTGGCCCTCTGACCGGTTTTCCCCCGCAGCCGGACTCTAGCTAAGACGAGGAGCCTACGGTAACCGGTCCACAAACCGTCTCGAAAGGTGGGTGCCCGTACACCACTCCCAGGTGAGACCAGCACCTCGTACTGGTGGGCTACGACTAGTGGAGGGTCACTGAAGGAGTAGACTCTCAAGTCAACGGAAAACGACGTCCGAGTCCGACAACGTGTGGGAATCACCCCACGCACTAGCTCCGTCAAACGGGGCCACGGTCGGAGAAAAACGGACGCACCGCCCCCGGCCAAACTCATGACCAAGGCAAACGGAACCTCCGGACACCAAAGACACGGTCACGGAACTCCACGGGGTGCCCGGGACGCACACACGGCCCAAGGGGAACACCCAACAACAGCCAAATCGCGCTAGGGATACCTAGCGCGACACGGAAGAACGCGCTAGGGAACCCTAGCGCAACAGGGAAGATCGCGCTAGGTCTCCCTAGCGCGACAGAGACCATCGCGCTAGGGAACCCTAGCGCGACAAGGATGATCGCGCTATGACCCCATAGCGCGACAGGAACCGCCTCCTGTTCATCTTCTCCGATGAACGCGCTCGGTCGGGGCAGCGCGACCTCCAAGAACGCGCTACTGGAGTATAGCGCGTTCTCAGTCCGCGGCCGAAAACGGTAAGAACGCCCAAAAATTCTAACCACGCCCCCATGCCTCCATAGGAGAGGGGGAAAACAAAGGGGAAGACCCCTGGGGACCCCTAGCATGATTCTAGGCCATCAAAACACGAATCATGCATCAAATCCATAGATCGGGCGACCTCTCCCCAAATCATGGAAAAACTCAAAAACGCTCAAACGCTCCCCTCTCGGCCTCCCCGCGGCCTATAAATCGCGGAAAAGATCGGCATGAGGCTAAGGAACGTCACCCTACCTCAATGGAGCGAATGCTCCGCCGGATCGATCACGAATCACGAAGAATGCTCGAAGCTTCATGAACTCCCCACGCTTCCCACGCTAGCCGCACGCCCACGAGATCGCCTCACCGTCGCCCACGCGTCCGCGCCGTCGCCCCGCCGCCGTCCGTAGCCGGAGAGGGGTTCGTTGCGCCTGAATGGGAGAGAGGGAGAGAGGAGGGTGTCACGGTGGGAAGAAACGGAGGAAGAGGAAGAAGAAGAAAGAGAAAGGAGAAAAAGAAAAAGAAAAGCATTAGGGCTATATAGAAAATCCGAATTTTCAGAAAAATACCAAAAAATAGAAAAATACATTTCTGGAATCCTCGGAACGCACCGACCGCAACGGTACCACTCGTGCCTGGGGGAACCGCCCGGTTCGCCCGCAGCGAGCTTCCGAAGGAAAAGCCGAAACACACACCGGGAATCGGAAAACACACGCGGAAAAGCCGCGGAACGTCTCCGGGCCTCCGAAACAACTCCGGATCGCGCCGATCCGAACTCGAAAGATGTCCGAAACAAAATTTCAGACACAACGGAGCCGGACGCTCCGAAAACCAGATCCGGGACCCACGAAGAAGGATCCGAAAGGTCCGGGATATTACATGCTGTCTCTGGAGGGCATTCATTGTCTCAGGAGAGCATCACTGGCATCAAGAGAGCATGCATTGCGGGCTCAAGGCAAGTCGACCTGTATGAAGAAGTGTCGACCTGGTTCTGGCAATGCATTAACCTGACTGATGCTAGGGGAGCATCTGTAGCCGCTGAAGGGCATACTCGGTCCCAGGAGAGCATCCGGTGGGACAGGCGAGTATGCGCGTTTAATGTATCCCGGAAGAGGGTTTCTGTTTATCAGGGGTATTATTGTCCTTAATGCCCTGATTAATGACGCCCTAATCTCTTAGTATAAAAGGGTGGGCTCTCTCATTGTATTGTAACTCAAGTCTGTGATTATCTTAGTGGAATCCTGCTGCGGCCGTGGACGTAGGAAGGCATCTTGCTTCCGAACCACGTAAAAATTTCCTATGTGTTCTTGTGTGATTTCTCTTCTCTCCTTTCTTTTTCCTCCTCTGCTGGTTGTCCTCCTCGTCTGGGTACTCCATATCCCCAACAGTTACCATTAGCGTCAACCAGGCACGCACAGTGCCCAATCGGACCCTTCTTCATCCTCAACCTCGAGAGATCCACCCCGCTGGAGCTCATGTTGCGAACGAATTGGCGGCCCTGGTCGTCATCCCCACAAGCGCAGATTATCCCGCATGAGACCCCGAAGCCTGCAGCAATCCCACGGACGGTGTTCGCGACGTTGTCACCGGCGATGGTCCTCACTGGCGAGGCGTCATCGTCAAGGAATGGGAGAATGTGGGTGTTCACCTCGCTCAGTATGTGCTCCAGGTCTTCGATGGCGACCTGCTGGGAACCCCCGCGGTCGCCAGGGATCCGGTCGAGGAGGGACCAGTCGACGCAGGCGACGTGGTCGACCATGGCGGAGGGCTGGAAGCCCAGGATAACAGCGGTCGCGGGGCCATCGTCCTTCCTCGGTGGTAGGTGATGGCAGGGGTGGGCGGCGGCGTGAGGCGGCAGTAGCTCTCCTTCCACCCCCATCTCCCACGAGACCTCTTCCTCTTGGGCGGCCGGGCTTTCCTCGGCAGTGGTGGGCACACCAGGGCCGCCCTCATCTACCAACTTGGGGGTCGCACACGTCACGTGGTCCTCCTTTTGTCCGCCATCCAGGAGGAAGAGCACCGGCACCTGCAGCCGGCGACGGCAGCAGACCAGAGGCTGACGGAGGAGACACCAAGGGAGAAGCAACAGCCATCCTTGGCCCTCCGACCCCCTTCTCCCCCTCCGGCCGCCCTCCCCCTCCTGCCTCCCTCCCCCCTTCTCCCCCTCCGGCCCTCCGATTCCCTTCTCCCCCTCCCCCTCCGGCCTCCCTCCCCCCTACGAGTAAAATATTTCACTCCACTTCAAAATATTTCACGTATGTACAAAATATTTCACTTATACGTAATGCATTTTACCTCTGTGCAATACGTTTAACCTCTGAGAGGGAAATCTCAAAGGTGTCACTTCAAAATGTTTCACGTATGTACAAAATGTTTCACTTATACGCAATACGTTTTACCTCTGTGCAATACGTTTAACCTCTGAGAGAAAAATCTCAAAGGCGATGGCTCAAAGCCACTAAGGGTCAAAAATAGATGTCTAAGGGAGATATATAAACGTTAAGAGTGAATAATGTCCAATAAGACTGACAAATGCCTTGTAAGGCTCCCAACGTCATTACAGAGTAAAATATTTCAATCCACTTTAAAATGTTTCACATATGTACAAAATATTTCCCTTATACGCAATGCGTTTTATCTCTGTGTAATATGTATAACTTCTGAGAGCAAAATATTTTATTCGTTCATTTTTATAGTCAAACAAAATATTTCATTCTTATAATAAAACGTTTCATTCTTGTAACAAAATATTTCAGTCTTACAAAATATTTGACTCTCGTATTTTCCTATCGAGCAAAAAAACAGGTCGACCGGATCTGACACGGGCCGTACGGGGTTGACGCGGATGTCTTTTTTGACATAAAACGGTCATTTCAACTTGTTGGGAGGTCAATGAGAGGAGATGTTATAATTTGAGCTGACTTTGTGCACCAAATTCGATGCACGAAGCATTACGCTTAAAATTCAAGGTCAAACAAAGAGGAATTAGATCCAAAAGTGGATTCCTTTACCTGTTTGTACCAAAAAAAATCTAGGTTTGATTGAGAAGAGCCTTTATTTACTCATCAATTTCAAGCCAGAATCCAGTATATTTACTCATTAAAAGATGGTGAAAATCAAGCTAGGTTTTCTTGATCAGTCACTGGTAACGTAATAACCAGATCAAAGAGTCATGCACATCTAAGCTTCCTCTTTAATTAGGTGGTAATCTGGTGATCCGTATGAAGAGGCAAGTGTTGCCGCCAAAATGGTTACTTCACTAGTTTCCATTATCCAGTGTTTACTTCGTTACTTTGTTAGACGATTCCTCTCGGTGCATCTTTGCCAATGTCGTACATACATGGTTAATTAGGTTGCTTTCATTTCCTCATACATGGTCATGCACTCATGCTACATGCTACATGCCACCCAAATGTGGGTTAACAACCCAACTTAAGGTGAGTCTCTCTCACTATAAAAGAACACAACTCACAACTGCAGGGGGGACATTGCGCGCCGAGTCTCCCTCCCCCTCCGAGGTCGCGGGGTCTTCTTCCCCGGCGGAACTCCAGTGGGGGGAGCCCCCATCGGGGACTCCCCCCACCCTTCCTTCTCCCCCACGGGAGGCCCCTGCCAGGTGAGTCTTCTGAGACCATCCTGAGTTTTGTCAGGAAGGTTCCTCGCCCTTCTTGAAAACGGTCAGGGGGTTCGGGGTCTTCCCCGTCCCTCCCCTGGATCTCGTCCCTCTCCTCCCTTGGTACCCCCTCCGTTCCCCCCTCTCTTGGGCCCCCCCGACCCCTAGCTTCCCCGGCGACCCTACTTCCCCCTTCCCTGTTTCCCCCGCCTCTGCCCCGGCCTCCCCCTCTCCGACATCTCACCGCCCCTTCCCCCCTCCGCTCCCCAGGCGCCTTCCCCCCTCCCCTACCACTTCACCCTCCCGCCCCCTCTTCTCGTTCCCCGCCTCCCCCCCGTCGTCGCCGCCCCCATCCCCCCTCCCCATCTCGCCGCGGATCCTCCTCTCCGGCCTCCTTCTGGCCCACCCTTCCCATCCCCCCCTTTTTTATTCTCTCCCCTCACCTCCATCTCCCCGCCGTCGGCCAACCCTCCGTCCCCCACCCCTCTCCGCTTTTGGCACCGAGCATTACTCCCCTCTGCCCTCGGTCCCCCCCGACTTCCTTCCCCCTCCCCGTCCGGCCCGCTCCCCCATCACCGTTCCTGCCCCCTCTCACGCCTGCCCTTCTCCGTTCCTCCGTCACCCCGTGTTCCGCCCCTCTCTAACCCTTCTCTCCATTCCCGTTCCCTCCCCCCATTCCAATCCCCTCCTCTCCGATGGGCGTCTCCTCGAGTCTCCGGAAATGTTCGGTTCTGTTTCGTGTTGCAGGTGTCGGGTGTCCTTGTTCGATCTTGAAGAGTCTCGGAGATACTGAGCTCATCCCCCATGCATCCATCGAGGTGCTGGCCACCCGAGATTCTCTTCGTCACCGCCAGCAGTTAGCGCGGTCCGGTAGCCCAGTGCTCTGCGGAGAAGGTTCTCGCCTCCTCCAACAGCAGCAGCCCCTTCTCCAGCGTCTCCAGGGCTCCCCATCCTCGGTGTTTGTCTCCTCCCTTTCGGTTCCCCTCCATGTACTCTTTGCTTTCTCTTGGAAGTCCTTGGGCCATGGAACTTGTGGTTGTTCTCGCTCGGTTGCAGTATGTCACCTTGTACGTTTATCTTACTTGAATGAATAGAATCACCTGAATGTTTCCAAAAAAAAAAAAAAGTCTCTCTCACTATGGTACGTTCAATGGTAGATATAATTATCCGAGGGCGACTTTGTTAACTGGGTGAGGTCAGTGTGCTAACCGACGCCGATTAAGCATGTTATGTGTGAGAGGAGCGATGGAGCCCACGTCGTTCTCTCTCTTTGATTAATTTACCCCGTGTATCATAATTGAAAAATAAATTTGGAAACTCAAGTTACAAGGATTCCATCAACTTTTTTTTTTTTTTGGGTGAAAGAGATAGATTTGGCTTCTTATTTTTGCATCCTGCAACTTATTGAAATTGGAACTTCGGTTTTCGTTAAGAAATTGAAGTAAAAAATGGAAACATATATATGTACTCACCCCACATTATATATGACCCTATTTCCAACAACATATTTTTATATTTTTTATACTATATATATTATATCATCATATGCATATTATATGTCTTCATAATCTTGTGTATTCTACTTTATACCCAATATTATTTATATAAATATATATATATCCCCACATTAAGTAATAACATTTTGGTTATATCTTAGATTCCAATAGCAACAAAGCTAACAGAATAATCTGTTTCAAATCCTGCAAGTGTGAGCAGGGTTTGCCGGCCCGGTCGACTCGGTCGACCCGATCTCGACTTGGATCGGGTCGGGTCGCTCCCGTCTCGGTCCGACCCGATCCGTCCCGTTCTAAAACACCACTATATATATATATATTATAAAATAATAAAATAAAATAGAAAAATACACATTATATATAAAATATAATATAATACAATAATAAAATAATAGACCGACCCATCCACGACCCACGGCCCGACCGACCCGATCCCGGCCTGGGTCGGGTCGGGTCGTGCGAGTCGGTGCGAGACGCACCGGGTCGGCAAACCATGAGTGTGAGTAACTTACGTGCAAAAAAAAAAATAGTCGAACACGTAGACCATCGGATTTTAAAGATATATACACGAGAATATGAAAGATTTTAGACAAACATATCTCATTATTATGATTATGTGGGGATATTAAAGAAGGATAGATTGATCTTTTTTTATTTTTTAATCCACCAACAATTAAGTTAAATAAACGAACAATTGACATTATATATATAATGAAATACGATCTCTTATGAAAAAACATATATAACAATACACAAGTATAAAAGAAAACACATAAAAATTTAAAGGTATATATGTAATTATGATTGCCTTTCTTTCTTTTTTTTTTCTTTTTAGACTCCGCAAAACCTAGGGCCCCAATGCAATAGGGCTGGACCCAAAGGGCTCCTTGTCTTGACTCTTGAGCAGTGCGCGGCCTCCATCACCACCCCCACCTGGTCACATCACATGCCCAGCAATCTGCTTGGCTTCTTCGTGTTTAGATCTAACAACGTAGATTCAAGTTCATTCTTATCGGGTCTAATAATTTTTTTTTGGATAAATAGATAAGTGGAGCCGGGTTTCAAGTCTGCTTTTTATTTATTTGACATTGGAATTCAAGTGGGTGCAAAGAATGATTTGTTCATCTTAACTTTTAATGTGCTTGACAATTAATTTAGATTTGAGCCCACATTTAACAAAAAAAATATTCATATTTTCATCTAAATTAACGGGTCCGCTTATTGTCTAAATAGATATGCCCAAATAGAAAGCCATTGGGTCCTACCTCTAATAAATTTACCCAGAACTCTTAAGACGTGTTTGATTTTCAAATTAAAAAAATGAGATAGTAAACCGACGTGAGAAATTTATAAGTCTCGTAATTTGGTGAGGTGAGTTATTTATATTCAGAGATACGAATAATTCACCTACGAATAATTCACCTCACCCTGTTATCAAATATTAATTTTAAACTCTAAACCCAATTTTATAGCCCTACCCAGTTTACCTTTCAAAAGAATTATATGAGTACTTAGAGAGTACTTTTTTCCATCAAACAATCACAATTACTCGGAGGAATTAAACTCAATGCACCTAATTTTTTTATAAAAAAGATTATTGTCACATCGGTCTCCATTAGACTTACATCTCGACAACGGCTGATGTGATCGGAATAGCAAAAAAAGATGATGGGATGACCATAACGGTCTAAAAGTGACACGTGTTGTTTAACGAGATGTATTAAGATATACGATCTTTTAAAAAAAAAATATTTTAGCAGTTCAATCGATGATTAAACTGTCGGATGAAACTTGATTAGAAGATTCTTTTTTTTTTTGAAAAAAAAAATTCGCTACACCGTCGGGTGGTGTGACAACTTGCTTCACTGTGGTGACAGCATAGCAAATAAAACTCAGTTCAAAATTAAACTAACTAAAATATGAACATCCGGGTTTATAGGGTGTTTGGGAGCAGTTTTTTTTAAAATCTATTTCTATCTAAAAATTTGTGTCAACATAATTTTTTATTTAAATTTTAAAATTGATAAAATCAGACACTTTCTGTTTGGCAGTAGTGTCGTAAATTTTAAAATTTGTGTAAATGTGTTTGTCAGGGATCTTCCTCTCCGGGTAGCCTCCGGCAGTTGGAGAGAGAGAGAGAGAGAGAGAGAGAGAGAGAGAGAGAGAGAGAGAGAGAGAGAGAGAGAGAGACGCCGGGGGAGGGGAGGTCGCTGCAGGGAGGGGGCCGCCGTCGGGGGAGGTGAGGGGGCGCCGTCGGGGGGAGGGGAGGGTGCCGCAAGGGGGAGGGGAGCCGCCGGGGGAGGGGAGGTCGCCGCAGGGAGGGGGCCGCCGTCGGGGGAGGTGAGGGGGCGCCGTCGGGGGAGGGGAGGGTGCCGCAAGGGGGAGGGGGAGGCCGTCGGGGGAGAGGAGCCGGAGCCGGAAGGGGAGGGGGTGTGCAGGGGGATCCGTCGCCGGAGGGGGGAAGGGGAGGGGCTGCGGTCGCAGGGGGGAAGCCGGAGGAGGGGGAGGGGGCTGCCGGGGAGGGGAGGGGGCTGCCGGGAAGGGGAGGGGAGGGCGCACGGGGGGGAGCCGGCGCCGGAGGGGGGAACCGGCGGGAGGGGGGCCTGCGCACGGGGGGGGAGCCGGCGCCGGAGGGGGGAACCGGAGGGGGGCCTGCGCACGGGGGGGAACCGGCGCCGGAGGGGGGGCCTGCGCACGGGGGGAACCGGCGCCGGAGGGGGGGCCTGAGCACGGGGGAGCCGGAGCCGGAGGGAGGGGAGGGGGAGGGGGCTGGGGTTCGCGAGTGGGAGAGATAGAGACGTGGTGATTGTTTTTGAAAAAAAATTGGTAGAGTGTTATTTTTTTTTTAGGAAGATTTACATGGGAGTATAGTATCTTCTTAAAAATTAGGAGAGGCATACCAAACGGTGTTATAAGACATCTTCCTCTTTTTTTTAAAATTGAGAGAAAAAAGAGGTAAAAAACTGCAACCAAACACCCTATTATACATCCAGGTTGGGTCGACCCACCTATCCGGCTCTCGTGAATGGGCAAGGGTAACATGAGAACATGTTATTTGGGTGAGTTTGGACGAAACATTTTTTAATTTTTTTGAGAGTTTGATAATTCACTCTTTAACCCGAGATTAACTCATTTTATGTAAAAAAGTTGAACTAGTTACTCCTAAAATAAACATCATAACTCTAATCAGCTCTAGATAATTTAAGATTATTATCAAACTCAATTAAAGTTGATTAATCGTACTCTTATTCGATTATCAAAATCACCTTCACATGTTTGATCGCGGAATAAGTTAAGCGGATAAGTTAAATCACATGTAAGATATTCTATAAAATATATCAAAATATTTTGATTGAGAGATAATGTCACTCGAAATATCTTCTCAAGAATTGTGAAAAAAATATAACCTTCCTTATTCTATCTTTTTGACAGAACAAATTATCTCGAGATAAACTATGATAAGAACTTGTATATATTAACTCAATTGAAATATCTTATGACAACTTTTAGTGAGATGCTCCAATTTATCCCGCAAACAACCAGGACGTTTAAGAGTTCAACTTATTACACATCATGACTATTTACACACGTTGTGTGTGTAATGAATTTTTTATTTTTTTTTAAAAAAATCATCTCTACTCTACCTTTAGCCCTACTCGAGTGATACACATGTACAAGGCCGGCCCCATATCGTAAAGTTCAAAAACTAAAATGATGGTAATCTAAATTCAAAAGGTGAATGATAATTTTTTATATTTTTAATTTATGAGCTATATGATCGGAATCCATCTTGTACTAACACGTAACTCGGATGGATTCAAACGTTAGAATATTTTTTAAAAAATAAAAAATAATTGCACGCCCGTGACGTGTGATTATCCAGAATGTACAACAGATATTACTCAATTGATAAACATCCCAAAGCGTACGTGGAACTCACGAGTATTGCTCTACATCTAAGATGAATTGTTTGCCCAATAGCCATTGTCCTTCGTTCGTTTGGTAGGTTGCCACCCCATTTTGGATCATAGTTTGTCAACTCAGTCCGAGTCAGGGTGACTCAAGCGGATCTACTCGGATCCAAAAAAATCCGAGATATGATATGGTCGATTCGGATCGAGTCACTCCTCCCTCCCTCTCTATCCTTCTTTGAGACCTAGGCGTGCTCCGACGATGATCCGACGGTGGCGGCGAAGATCTGACAGTGGTAGACGAGATCCGGCGATAGCGACAATGATCCGGCCAAAAGGGACGTTGCCAGGCGCAGTGGGGGATTGCCGGGGGTGGGGCGGGGGCACCGGAGTGGGAGGAAAAACTGCCATTGGGTTGGGAGGGCGCCAAGATAGAGGAAGAAATGTCTACCAAATGGGATGAGAGACGACCAAGTCAGATCGAGCCACATGTGACTCAAACATACCGTACCAGATCAGAGCGATTCCGATTCAATACAGATCACCGAGTCGACGAACCTTATTTTAGATAAGAAACTCCACATCTACTAGGGTCCTAACCATTACTTGGCATCTTCATCTCCTGTCGACATCATCCATGATGCAACAAGGGTCATCAACCCCCTCGTCAGGGCTACTTGATTCCTTCCTACGAGGTCAGCAATGATGCTAGTGTCACAGTGCGCGTCTAATTAGACATATAATGTAGCCTAGAGTTTAAGATCATTCCATAGCCATCTTGTTTCTGTATCTCGCCACCACCATTCGACTTAACATCCCTCTTCTCTTGAGAGGGATTGTTTTGTAAAATTTCAAAAGGTAACATTGAAGTACCCAAAGGTTAATAGATATTTTGGTTGCTGTTTTTTATTTTTTTCCTCTCAAAATAGAAGTTAGAAATATAAAGCTTATCAATACACTTTTAGTAACACCTCTTTAATTTTTTAATATGTGGAGAGAGGGAAAGTCGCAGCCCACTAATTATATTGTTCAAGGGCCCATGAGATATGTTTGGCCCGGTAAGTGATAGCCCATCAAAACACTCGGGGCCCATCTACCGAAGGCCCAAATATTGGGACCCAAGAAGCATCGTCTAATCCTATGACGAATGTCCACGTGTAGGACTCCTCATGCTTGGGAAAAGTTTCACCGCTCAATGATCCCGAGCTATTGGGAAGCTACCGAGAGAACCCCCCTTGGAAGAGCGCTAGGGTAGGAAGAATACTTGGTAACTTTGGTTGTTTAAAGGGGTTGATCCTTATCCAGAGACAGACAACCCCATGTCTGGGACCCCCTCTTGACCCCCAAGGGAGACCTATCTAGACCGGACTCCTATCCTATATAACCGATGGCGAACTTCCCGCGAATTGATTAGACCAGCGAACACAGAGGGATTAAGATATGGGGAAGAATCCTACACCATTAAGAGTCCTTACCTAAAGAATACCTCCCCTCCCTCTGTCCTCTGCAAAACTAAAAAGGGAGTTCGTAACTATTTAATCTAAGGGACCTCCCTCATTGAAGATCACCATGTATTACCTCTCATTGTACCTCTCCAACTAGTGAAGAGCGATCTCGTGTCCTTAATTCTCCTTGTGGTCCTCTTGCTCGTGTCCATTGCTGACTTAAGTATCAGAGGTTTTTCCTTAAGATCCTCATCAGAAGCCCCCTGATCTTTGGCCTTTTTTACAGACCTCCTCTCAAGGTGCTTTGGCGCGATTGCATCACTAGCTTCCCCCAGCATCCGATGGTCTACGATTGGAGACGAGATCGAGCCTCTTCAGGATGCAATCCTATCCCATTGAAATCTCTCTTGAAATAAACAAGGGTCGACACATTTTTCTTTTGAGGGAGAAGCCAGATGTCGCAACCCATGCCCCACATCACCCACGCTCCCCCTGGGCGACCGCCTCGCCTCTCACCTCTCTTGTCCATCCAGCAACACCCCCCTCGGTTGATCACCGCTCCCCTCCAGCTCCATCTCTTCCCCCAACTTCCTCCCCACCCCAAGCACCCTCTCCCAAACCGTCAATGACCACTGCTCCCCCCGACATCCCTCCACTCTCCGCCATGCCTAGACTCTCTTCTTATTCGACCAAGTGTGGGGCTCCACCTTCTTCCTCTCCTCTTCTATTGTCTTCCATGGCAAAGCACACCGAAAGGGAGCAAATAAAGATGGGCTCTTGACTTGTCACAGGTGCTGATGCATGTGGTGCTAGCAGCGGGGGCTGTGGCCGCAGAGATCCTCTATATGGCCCGCAATGGCGAAGACGAGGTCACTTGGCATCGCATGCAACACCGGCCTCATGCATGGTGATCTCCCCCTATCTGGTTCCTTCCTATCAACCCGTCTCGTGAGAGCTGCGTCCCTTGGATTTGTTCTCTGTTAAAACTTAACAGTGATGTTGTTGATGCTGGCGCCAGAAGGGATGGCGGTGACAGCAGACGTGCTGCTGGAGGGTGAGGCTCGAAGGAGGTGACGGCTTGAGCGCTTGCTTGGCTGGGTGGAGTTGCTCAACAGATGAAGGAAGAAGGGAGAAGGAGGTGGGAGGCACAGTCCTCATGCATGGATTGACGCAAGTCGATCTATCAAACATGTTTTTTATAAAATTTAAAAGATATGATGTTTTTGCCAAACAAATGATTACTCGTTTTCATCTATTTTAAAATTTAGGTTGAAAATAGACATACTATAATTTTTTAAGGAGAAAGAGTTAAAAAAAATTATTCTCAAACACCCTATAAAGCAAAATCTGATATATGTATTTTTTTTGACATGTTTAAATGTGAAAATGTGGATCTTATAGGACCTTTAAAAACTCTCACGAGAGTGCAGTGATGCCCCACCCCCCACTCCACCTTCACCACCTCTCCCTATAGAGAAAGGCGCATTGCATACCCCGGTATGTTTCACACCTGGGGTGTGCAACATCTTTAATTTTTTAAAAAAAATAAAGTGACTCTTAATATATTCTAACTTAGAGTGTATGATATGACATCATTGAATTATCTAAAAAGAAAAAAATAAATTGAATGAATAGTGTTGGGCACATTTTTTTTTAAAATTTTATATGTTTTATTTTTAATGTTTTTATATAATTGAATGATGACGTGATTTACACTCTAAGTTAGACTAATTTAAGGGTCACTTAATTTTTTTAAAAAAAATAAAAAAATTAAAGACGGTGCACTATGATGTGCAGCAAGACTTTCTCGTATTTATAAGGGGGCCATTTAGTTGTGTAAGGGCGTCTTTGACAACGGCTTGGTCCCTCGGTTAGCCGACACCGGCTAACCGAGGGGCCCCACCTCCGCTCGCCCTCCCCCTCACATAAACCCGGTAACCGGGGTCGAGTATCTCAATCGACCTTTTGAGGTCGATTAAGACACCCGCCTACTCGGGTATCAAAGACGCCCTAAATGAATAGTCAAGATCCGCAAACCCGATCCGAATATAATTTTTTTTTCGGATTCAGATCGAAGTTTTGCCCCAAAATGTCATATTCACGCAGATTCGGGGCGAGCCATTTTTATCCGAAATTCTAAATTTCGAATCATAGTTTCGGGGCGCCATAAAAGAGACCTCATTTCGGGGCGAGATGTTTCCCGATCGCGATCCCTTTGCTGGGTTTTTGCCCCTTCTTCTGGGAATGACCCCTCTCTGTTAGGGTTTCTCCAACGGCGGGCAAAGGGCAATAGAGGGGGAGAGGGAGAGCGTCGTTCTTCCTTTCCGAGAGGGAGAGATGTCGGTAGGGAAGGAGACGAGGGTGCAGCGGGTCTGCTGGTGATGCCGCCGCCCTTCATCCACCTTAGTATGCCGGCATGGTTCGCGAGCCCGAGGAAGTCAGTGGTGCTAGTTGTTGGATGTGGAATGGCGATCTAGAGGGGGGGGTGAATAGATCCGCCCCCAAGACCAAAAACTATTGCAAGATTATAGGATCAATTTAAACTATGCGGCTTAAGCAGAAATTAAAGTGAATACTCTATGCATAACATAGACGGTCCTAGGCATGCATCTAGCGAAGTCACAAGCGAATGCAAATAATCACACACAAAGGAGACCAGGATTTTTAGGTGGTTCGACCAGACACCCAGTCTGCCTACGTCCACCCCTCACGAAACCCGGTGAGACTTCCTTCCGCCGACTCACAGCTTAAAAACTCCGCTGACTTACAGCTTGTAAACTCCGCTGACTCACAGCTTGATTAATCCCAGATCCGAGCACCTCAGCTCGATCTGAACACTATGCTGATGAACAGCTTGATTAACAGAACAAAAAGGAAAATAAAAGATTGAATGAAAGTAAAACAACAAATCGAGTGTAGAATTCCCCTGATGGCCGGATGACTCGATCTGTAGATGGAGTTTGCCTGGCTTCCAAAGAACTCCTCCAGATCTGGATCTGTAGCTCCCACGATCTGGATCTCTTCAGGTCTTCTTCTTGGAGAGAATCTTCACATTGATTTGGTTGAAGTATCTGCAACTGATTCTTCTCTTATGCTAGACCTCAACCGATCTAGTGATGCTGCTGGTGCTTCTCTTGTTGTTGCTCTGGTTTTCTTCCTGTTCTTCTTCTCCTTGATTTGGATTACACATGCCCTTTCTCTCTTCTTCTTTTTACAAGATGCAGAACATTCTTTTTCAGCAGCCACATCGCTCTAAACTTCGCTGCATCCTTTTCTTTTTAGCCTTCCAGCCATATATTTTCAACTTTTTTAAGTGAGCATTGGATATCTGCTGATCTAGTTGGAGAACCGAAGGGAAATCTCCTATTTTTCTGTAAAAAGGTTGAAGACCAAGTCTTCTCCATTAGCTGCAACAGAATCTGATAAAAACCCACGTTTCTTGGTATATCTGGACCCTCTATGTGCGTGCCGTAATGGATTCACAGCTTGGGTATCGAGTCTTGAGCCGGCTAGGTCCAGATTTGGGTTTTCAAAATGCTTTTCCGGTGGAAGTCGACTTACGGAGCCATCAAAGTCGACTTCTGAATGATCTCAGAACCTGGGTGGTTCTGTCTGCCAGCCGAAGTCGACTCTTGCTTCATAGGGTGTCGACTTCTGCCCCTATCCAGAACCTAGGTGGTTCTGTCCTGTGTACAGAAGTCGACTTCCAGTGACTCCGAAGTTGACTTCTACACCATGGGTGCAGAAAACCTTGTTCTTTTGAGACTTTTGACTGCTTCCTTTTTCTTGAATTACTTTGACCTTTACACCTGCATTTCACATGTATACAATGCATAAGAACTGAATTCACTGAGTTGTTAGAAATAATGACTTATAGTTTGTCATCATCAAAACAAGAGGTGTACAACATTCTCTCCCTTTTTGGTGACGGTAACTATAATTCATTGGTGAACTATGAATGAAAAGTAATCATGATAAATAAGTCATTATGATGAATAAGTCATTGTGAACAGACAGACAAGCATATCAATCTTTCCCGACTTGACACTACATTACTCACAATGACTTGACACTCTCTCCCCCTTAAATCAATCTTTCCCAACTTGACGCTCTTTACACTATCTCCCTCTTCAAAAAGGGAGAGAATGTTGTACACCTCTTCATATCTCCCCCTTACATCAATCTCTCCCCTTGTATGCAATATAGTGATTTGTCACTCTCTCACAATGACTTGGCACTCTCTCCCCCTTCGACATCATCAAAACAAGACTGGGGAGTTGAAAGGATGAGAGACAAGATAAATACCAAGTATTAAGAAAAAAAATGAACGAAGCTGTTAGGGATGAGAGGGAACATTGGCATGAATGAAACTATTCATGATTTTCAACATGGTTCATATGAGAAATTTCACTTGAGGGTAGAAATTGAGAAACACTTATCAATTTTCTTAAAGGCTAAAGTAAATGACCTTATTGTTGCCAATGGTTCAAGACATATAAGCCTTAAATCTGAAGTTAAAAATCAAGAGCAATTTCATTCTAGCACATATAACAGTGTTAAAGTAACCTCTTCAAACTAGTTCTCGTCCAAGCTCTTTTGATCCTCAAGATGATTTTATTAGACACCTCTAGGAAGGATTTTCACTAGTATTAAGGTTAGACCTGCATAAGTTTTGATATTTGCCTTGGGTCAACCATTTTTAGAATTTATCCCCTTTTTTTTCTTTAATGAGCAATCAAGTTTAGCATGGCTTTTCAGTGCGAGGAAACATGTTTATCAGACACCAGAGTCTCCGATTACTTCGCACAACTGACCATTTTGCCTCCTTTTGGACAGAGTTAGCATTTCATATCATGACACTGTCCTCAACACTTCATTGGTGTAGGGACTTGGTTTCTCAATGAAATATGCCATTGCTCTCCATTTCTCTTTTTTTTCATTCAGAATATCTTGCAGGAATTTAATGGCGTATTCCCTTTTGGCCTTTTCAAGATACACGTTTAAAAATAACACTAAGTTAAAACCTTTCAACTAGAGTGGCCTCACTACTATCAAAAATTCAATTTCAAGAGAAGGTGAGGACATAGTTCTCTTAGGCTGATTCAAAATAATTATATGAACACATGCCGAAATTTTTATAGACGTTTAATTTCAAATTTCAGAGGTTTATAGACCCCAAACTATTAACTTATTTCCATGGGTCAATTTCAATAGCTCTCTAAGAAACTAGAAGAGTATTTGCCCATAGCTCCCCCTGAAATTATGAACCTGTGTTGAAATCAGATGGGTTGAAAAGTAATCAGACTAAAAATAGTGTAACAGAGATGCAAGAATGATGTTCAGAACAGCTGGGACATAAGGATAGGAAATGGAGCTCTAATCAATAAGTTGACTTTTAGTGGGCATAAGTCGACTTGCAGAGGATGATAGCAACAATATCTGAAAGACAATAACATAAGTCGACTTTCTGAGAATAAAGAGTCGACTTTCAGTTAAGAACAATGTAAAATCAGCGAAAGATGATGGTCTGAGCTCCCCCACAGTCAAATCAGGTGACTCTATATGCATTCATGAAATGTAATGTAGCTATTGACCTAGCCAAAGCTCTTGCCTACATGAATTTTGGACATTTGGTACTTGACAGAGGTAAGTCCTCTACGCATAGTTTGGCTTTCAGACAAGCTTAACTTACCCTTCCACCAATCACCATTTAATATACCACAAGAATCCATGCTATGAATGCATGACAAGTGCACAAGCAAACTCAGATATGAAAATGGATGCATGACTCATGCAGAACACCTATACCATATGTGCAACTCCCCCCCACTATAATATACATTTAACGATTGAGTTCAAAACTATTACAGCAACACCATAAAATCTGTCAATAGACCAATGCAGCATACTTCAAAATTTCACCCAACCATGTAGTTTTTAGCAACACTTAAATTTGCAACAGTCAAATTCAGCAGAATATAAATTTCAATTTGGAAGGATTATCTGATTTGATGACCTTATTCATGTTGTTCCTGTCAATTAAGAAGGCAAATACTTACTGTTCAATCATAAGAAGAGTTTACATTTGTTCCCCTTTGGCATGCCTTGGACAGCCATTTTCATGAAACCACTTATTGTGTATGGCTGCAAGGCCTGACTACAAGCAAATTAAACTACAAATTTGGGAACCCAAGTAGCTTGGGTCCCTTTTGAGTATTTAATTATTCAAGACATGGCAGTATGTCTTTTGGTATTCACAGCTGCCTTGCTTGCGTTGGATTCTCATTTGACCTGCATGAAGATTTCTTAACCACACCAGTAAAAACATTAGAAAGATTCACAAATTTTTGCTTCTTTACAAGATTCATGTTTCTATCTTTCCAATAAGTAGAGGGTGATTAGGACTTACCATTAACTCCGGATTTACCTTGCCCATTGACATTTATGATGATAATATAATCCATGATGTCCATGCGTTGACCTATGGAAGGGAAAGCGTCGACCTGGAGGGGCTTTGTACCTTCTACTGTAGTCAAAAGTCGACTTTGGAGGGGGTCTGAGTCGACTTCCATGTTGCCAGAAATATGTGAAATTTATGTTGCTACCCATAGTCGACGTGTGAGAGTGCAAAAGTCGACTTCCATGTTGCCAGAAATCTGTAAAGTTTCTATTGCTGCCCAGAGTCGACTTGTGAGGGTGCAAAAGTTGACTTCCCTGATTCCAGACATTTCTTTTGCTTGTGTAATGGTTTCTAATTGACTTGATTGTCTGATTTTGTGGAGTTGATTGTTCTTTATGAATTTTTGAGTGAAATGAGATCTGGGTTTAGATTTTCCTGTATCATTTAGATTGGGCTCTTGTTGCTTTTGTTTCCCTTTAGTTGTGTTTGATTTACTTGCTTGTTTCAGCAGTTTCCCATTTGGTTCCTTGTCATTAGCTTCTACAGTTGATTGGTTCTATGTTGAAGTGCTGGCCTCATGCAATTTTTCTGATCTATACAGGTTGACAAGGGGTTGTTTCTTCCTTGAATCATGTTCGACCATGAAGGTGGTTGTTTTAAGCTGAAATTCCTTTTTGGCCGTGGGATTGTAACATAATCCTTCTTTTTGAAAGTTCACTCTTGATCCTAGCACAACATCCAGACTTTCTTTTCCCTTCATCAATTTTTCAGAGAGTCTTGTTTGTCTTTGAGTTCTTATTGGATTCTTTCAATCTCCTTCTAAAGTTGACAGTTAACTTTTTTAATAGCAAGATGTTTTTCATTAGCTAGTCGAGTGTCCTTTTCATAGTCTTGCAATTTTAGGTTCAAGCCATCAATGATGTTTTTCAGATTATCATTTTCTTCTTTTAATTCATTTGATTCTGATTTTTGCATTCTTATTCTCAATTCATCAATTCAATCTCTCAGATTTTCATTCTCATCTTCCAGTTCTCTTAGTTCAGATTTGGAAGTTTCAAAGTCATGAACTTGTTTCTTCAGATTTGAAATTTCAATTTGTAAGCACGCATTCTTATCAGATAAGGATGTATCATGAATCATGGCATTCATTTTCTTTTTCAGAGCTTTATTTTCCTTTCTAACAATGTCACATTTATCGACCAATTCACCATATGCTTCTTGCCAATCATCTATAGTGAAATGCTCAAATGGAGATGAGTTTTCACTTACCTCATACTGACCTATTGCCATAAGACCCAAGTCTTCATTGGGTTCACTAGATGAACTCTTCCCTTCAATTTCCTCTTCGTCACTCCAGGTGCATATCATAGCTTTCGTCTTGTCTTTTCTCTTGGAGTACGTTTTCTTCTCATTTTGTGGACATTCAGTTTTGATATGTCCAGACTTGCTGCAATTATAACAAATAAGTTTGTTAGATTTTTTTCAATTGATTCAGATTTAAACTTCGATGACTTTCTTACCTGACTCTTGGGATTATTAAGATTCTTACCTTCTTTCCTAAGAATTTTTTGAACTTTCTTATTATTAAGGAGACTTCATCTGAATCTATCTCTGAGCTGGATGACTCACATTCCTCAGAAGATTCAGAGTTATCTGAATTAACCTTCAGTCCCAGTGGCTTCTTCTTTTGCTCTTATTCTTCTGTTCTTTGCAAATTAAGCTCATAAGCCATAAGAGAACCTATCAATTCATCAACAGTCAAGATTGAAAAATCTTTAGAATCCTCACTGACTGCAGCTTTAGTATGTCATGAAGGGGTTAATGACTTAAGAACTTTTCTAGCAAGTTCTTGCTCTGAGTAACTTTTCCCTAGGCTCTTCAAACTATTTGTCAACTGAGATAGCATGACATACATATCTGAGATGAATCCATGTGATTTCATTTTGAAAAGTTCATATTTTGAAATTAGCATATTTACTTTTGTTTCTCTTACCTGAGATGTGCCTTCATAAATTACCTCAAGTTTATCTCACATCTCTTTTGCACTAGCGCAGGATGATACTCTGGAAAATTCTGCAGGGTGGAGTGCGCACTGCATCATATTCATTGCTCTCCAATTCAGATTGGGCTTTCGGATCTGCTCTCTTGTCTATGTGTCTTCATCACTGGGAAGCTCATACGGGCCTTTGCTCACCACTCTCCAAACTTCATGATCTTGTGCTCGGAGAAAAACCTGCATTCAATTTTTTCAATAACAATAGTCAGATCCATCAAAGTAAGGTGGTCTGGTGATTGCGTGACCTTCAGCAATAAGTCCCTTGCTAGCCATTCCACTATAGAGCTCTTGGTCGTTGGACCAATTGAATTGAGCACCCGCTCTGATACCACATATTGGATGTGGAATGACGATCTAGAGGGGGGGTGAATAGATCCGCCCCCAAGATCAAAAACTATTGCAAGATTATACGAACAATTTAAACTATGCGACTTAAGCGAAAATTAAAGTGAATTCTCTATGCATAACATAGACGGTCCTAGGTATGCATCTAGCGAAGTCACAAGCGAATGCAAACAATCACACAAAGGATACATGAATTTTTAGGTGATTCGGCCAGACACCCAGTCTGCCTACGTCCACCCCTCACCAAACTCGGTGAGACTTCCTTCCGCTGACTCACAGCTCGGTCAACCCTAGATCCGAGCACCCCATCTAGATCTGAACACTCCGATGACGAACAGCTTGATTAACAGAACAAAAAGGAAAATAAAAGATTGAATGAAAGTAAAACCACAGATCGAGTGTAGAATTCCCCTGATGGCCGGATGACTCGATCTGTAGATGGAGTTCGCCTGGCTTCCAGAGAACTCCTCCAGATCTGGATCTGTAGCTCCCACGATCTGGATCTCTTCCGGTCTTCTTCCTGGAGAGAATCTTCACCTTGATTTGGTTGAAGTATCTGCAACTGCTTTTTCTCTGATGCTAGACCTCAACCAATCAAGTGTTGTTGATGGTCCTTCTCCTGCTCCTGCTCTGGTTTTCTTCCTCTTCTTCTTCTCCTTGATTTGGATCATACATGCCCTTTCTATCTTCTTCTTTTCACTAGATGCAGAACATTCTTTTTCAGTGGCCACACCGTTCTAAACTTTGATGCATCCTTTTCTTTTTAACCTTCCTGCCATATATTTTCAACTTTTTTAAGTGAGCCCTGGACATCTGCTGATCTAGTTGGAGAATCGGTGAGAAATCTCCTATTTTTCTGCAAAAAGGTTGAAGACAAAGTCTTCTCCATTAGCTGCAACATAATGTGATAAAAACTCACGTTTCTTGACACATCTGGACTCTCTATGTGCGTGCTATAATGGATTCACGGCTTGGGTATCGGGTCTTGAGCCGACTGGGTCCGGATTTGAGTTTTCAAATTGCTTTTCCGATGTAAGTCGACTTACGGAGCCATCAAAGTCGACTTCTGAATGATCTCAGAACCTGGGTGGTTCTGTCTGCCAGCCGAAGTCGACTCTTGTTTCATAGGGTGTCGACTTATGGCCCTATCTAGAATCTGGGTGGTTCTGTCCTGTATACCGAAGTCGACTTCCAGTGACTCCAGTGACTCCGAAGTTGACTTATGCACCATGGGTACATAAAATCTTGTTCTTTTTAGACTTTTGACTGTTTATCTTCCTTTTTCTTAAATTGCTTTGACCTTTATACATGTATTTCACACGTATATAATGCATAAGAACTGAATTCAACGGGTTGTTAGAAATAATGACTTATAATTTGTCATCGTCAAAACAAGAGGTGTACAAGGGCGAGCTGCTCTCGGTTCGGTCCTGTGGCTCTGCATGTCCGAGGCTACGGAGTAAGTTTCAGGATCATCATTACTTGGGATGGCAATGGAGGGGGAGGGAAGTACTAAGGAGGTTAATGCTCACCGCCGAGGATGACTGGGTGCAGATGACACGCCGGCCCGCGCCACCACCACAACCGCTGAAGAGAAGCTTGGCGTCCTCCATCCGGGCCGTACGTGAGCGCGTTGAGGAAGGAGAGCCCGCTGGGCCACTTGAGCTCCGCATTTGGATGGGCAGCGGGGGAGGAGGAAGCCCAGGTGGGGTCTTCCAGCCCAACCAGGGTAGGCTCCACTCCGGAACCCAGAAGACGCAGTGGCCACAACGGCGCCATGAGCTTCCATGTTGAAGCCCTCGGCGTCCACCTGCTCCCCCAAGCCGCCGGCTCACATGGCGCTCTGATCGGGGACCCAATCGACGAGGCACATGGTTAATAAGGGAGGGTGGGAGGTGAGGGGTTAGTGACATAGTTAGGAGGGAATAAGATGGGAAGTGTTGCTTTGAAGGGGCGGGGTGCCTCTCCTGCGAAGAAAGGGAGGTTTTTTGGTGTTGCTTTTACGCCATTCCTGACTGCCCAGGAAAGTCTCTCTCTCTCTCTCTCTCTCTCTCTCTCTCTCTCTCTCTCTCTCTCTCTCAAGTCTCTCTTTCTCTCTCTCTATCCAGAGGTGCTCCCTTTGAAGTGATGCTAAAACGCCGCTGCTTGTGTTGTCCTGCACTGCACTTCAAATGGATTTTTTGATCTTTAATCTGCATGTATTAATTTGATGGGATTCACTGTGGGGTGGTGAAACAAGGAGAAAGGGAAATGTTTTTCCTTCCGTTGTGTTAAAAGGTAAAGTTGGACTCATTGTAAGAGCCTTTTCGGTTGTGTATTCTTTTTTTTTGTTAAGATTTGTACCGGAGGACATGTTAGAGATTGGATTGTGTGTGCGCGTGTGTATTCGGAGCATCGAAGTGCGTGTGCGGAGCATCGAAGTGATAAGTTTTCATTCCATCTTATCTTTTTAACCTCACTTTGGAAAGGAGTTATATATTTTATGGGTTAAATAAATCTACTTAAATTATGAGATATTTGTTACTCTTTTTTATTACTTTTTTTTATCTAAAATTTAAAAATAAGAATAGAAAACTCAGTTCGACATGTTTGATGACTCTCCTCTAATTTTTAAGAAGAAATTTTATCCTTTAAAAAATTCTCTCAAAATAAAAACAAAGAGTTATATATTTTATGGGTTAAATAAATCTTACTTAAATTATGGGATATTTGTTACTCTTTTTTATTACTTTTTTCTCTTAAATTTAAAAATAAGAACAGAGAACTCAGACAGTGTTGGATAATTCTCCTCTAATTGTTAAGAAGGAATTTTATCCTTTAAAAAATTCTCTCAAAATAAAAATAAGGGTCGACTATTTTTTTTTTAAAAGAAGATATCGCGACCCGTAACTCTCCCCTCCCTCTCTCCGGCGAACTACTGCGTGCTCCCTCCCTCTCCCGGCGCCCTCCCGACGTGCTCCCTCACTCTCCCTCTTTCTCCCCGGCGAACTCTGGCGCCCCTCCGCCCGCCTTCGAGTCCAGAGACACCCCTCACGTCAAGATCGTCACTTCCCCACTCGTACGGCGGCTACTCCGTCTCCCTCGGCTTCAGTACCCGGCGCAGTGGATTCCCCTCCTGCTCGACACCGACAGTGACCTCGTCTGGGTCCCCTGTACCCGCTCCTACCAATGCAGCAACTGCTCCTTGTCCCCCGTCGGCGTCCCCGTCTTCTCCCCCAACTCGGGCCCGTTTCCATCGTCATTTCGCGTGGGGGTAACCTCTCGAGGTCTGCAGTTCATTAATTGCACATAAAAATTGAGGCCTTCCGATGTACCGGGGAGCAATGTAGAGACTGAGGGGGGGGGGGGGCACCTGCTCACAGATCGACCACAGTATAAAAAATAATCGATTTGGTTCAGTTATAAACGATTAAGCTAATGGGACGGAGGACATCCTCCGTCACTTTAAATACGCCGGTCTCTGTGCTAATAGCGTAGGTCTCTATGCGGCACAGAGAATAGCCATGATGAAAGGATTGAGAGGAGACGGATGGAAGCAACGAAGTGCTTTCCTGCCCGCCCTCGATTGCTCTGCGTGAAATATCTCTGACTGCTGTCATCGTTTCGCCATTATTGTTTGCTGTAGGTCGGTGCATGCCCACGTGAAATTTTTTGCATCGAAGATGGGAAACAAGGCAGTCGCAAGCAACCCCAACAAGGGATCTGTGAGGAACAAAGAGACCCGCGAAGGCGCACGACCTCCGGTGTCGGAACGGGCAGCCACTGACTACAGTTTCTGGCATGGGTTTATGGGTATGGAGTTTATGTCATCCACACTGATGCAGGAGCACCAGCGTGACTAGGGAGAGGAGAGAGAGATGAATGAGATAACTTGTGGACTGTACACTGCCAATAATCTCAAGTCCAACCCCCATCCCTGACAGATATGTATGGCGGATTCCTTTTTACCACGCTCGTGGGCTACTGCGCCTCTGGCGAACGCGACGCCCCGGGTCCACGGCCGGCGGGCACCTCTGCCCAGGCCCCTCAGATTCTCCGGGACCACGTACGCCCCATGCAGGAGCAGCAGGAAGCCTGCCCACCCGCTTCCTCGGCTTCGTGGTGCCTGTTGGGAGGAGGTGGGAAAGAGACCCGCCACGACCCCAACTCTTCCGCCGGGCCAACGGCGGCCACCTCCCCGGACTTCGCCTTTCGAGACGCGGACAACGCGAGGTTCCCGCCGGGGCAAGCGGCCAAGATGAGGTCGGCGCGGCCACGGCGCCGGTGGCAGAGCCGAGAGGAGCGCTGGCGGCTGGTCGACAGGGAGTTCGACCTCGTCATCGTCGCCATGGAACTTGTTGATGGGTATTCTTCAGGTGAGTTCCCGGAGACACAATTCTGCAAACTATGCCCATCATCTTCTACATCCTGAAGAACAGTGATGCCTGTTGTGTTTATGTTCTGGCATGTCTTCAAATATCAACAACTACACCGTATGCAATTGATTGCTGAAGTGCTCTGCTACTCTCCCTTGTTTTTTGAATTCGGATTCGGGTAAGATCCGGATTCGAAATTTTGAGTTCGGATTCGGATCAGTTCCGAATCCGAAATATCATTTCACTGATCCGAATCTGACATATCATTTCATTTTAGATTCAGATCAGATCCGAATCTAAAGAGATTGGATCCGGATTCGGATCATACAAGACCGACCGGATCCGATCTATTGACACAACGGTTCGATCCAACGGTTATAAACAGTGACTCCCCACGAGGCTTCCTCCGCCATTTATTCCCCCTTGGTCTTCTGCCCCATCGCCAGGTGCGCAGGTAGGTCTCCTCTGCCCCCTTGGAGGCCCCGATCTCCCCGCCGCCCCCGCCAATGGCGTCCGCCTCCGCCTCCCTCACCTGTAACGTTGGCTTCTCCCCGCTCTCCTACCGCCGCTGCGGCATCTCCGCCGCCCCCCGCTCTGTAGACCTCACCGGCGCTGGATTCCATGGCGGATCCTCCCTTACCTCCCGCCAGAATGCTGTCTCTTCCTTGTCTTCCAAGTCCTGTCTAGGGTTCTTGCAGCCGAGGACACTCGCGTCCCCGATCTGGAGGCGGGGCCTCAGCGTGCGCGCCTCCGCGGCGGCGTCCCCCGCAGTTCCTGCCCCCGCTCCCCCCAAGCAGCCGTGGCAGGGTGCTGCTCTGAAGCCACTTGCTGCGTCCATCGCCACCGGGGTCATCCTCTGGTTCGTCCCCGTCCCCTCCGGCGTCTCCCGGAACGCGTGGCAGCTCCTCGCCATCTTTCTGGCTACGATCGTGGGGATCATCACCCAGCCGCTTCCGCTCGGCGCTGTAGCCTTGATGGGGCTCGGTGCCGCCGTGCTCACCAAGACACTCACCTTTGCCGCCGCCTTCTCGGCCTTCGGGGACCCCATCCCCTGGCTCATCGCCCTCGCCTTCTTCTTTGCCCGGGGATTTATTAAGACTGGCCTTGGGAACCGAGTCGCCTACCAATTCGTTTCCCTATTCGGCAGCTCCTCTCTGGGGCTTGGCTACAGCCTGGTCTTCAGTGAGGCGCTCCTTGCGCCAGCCATTCCGTCTGTTTCTGCTCGAGCTGGCGGGATCTTCCTCCCTCTCGTTAAGTCACTGTGTGCCGCCTGTGGGAGCAACGTGGGGGATGGGACAGAGAGGCGGCTTGGGTCTTGGTTGATGCTCACTTGTTTCCAGACCTCGGCTATCTCTTCAGCTATGTTCCTCACGGGCATGGCCGCAAACCCACTAAGCGCGAATCTTACTCAGAGTGCTATTAAACAGACTATTGGATGGACAGATTGGGCTGTGGCTGCATCAGTCCCTGGTCTGGTCTCATTGATCGTTGTCCCATTGCTTCTGTACATAATCTATCCTCCGACGTTGAAGAGTAGTCCAGATGCTCCGAAGCTTGCAAGGGAGAAACTGGAGAAGATGGGACCGATGACTAAGAGCGAGATCATCATGGCACTGACACTGCTTCTAACGGTATAATTTTAATGTTTTAAGCGTTTATATTCTTTCCTACTGATCATTGCCTGCCCATTGTTTCCCATACCGTTTTCCTGTTATATAGAGGATATTGAAATGTCTGGCACTCATAAGAGCAAAGGACGATATTTGAGCTGCTATATTTTAAACTTAACCATCTTTGTCATATATATATATTTAAGCAATTGTTAAAGGAAGACTCTGTGGTTGAGAATAAGATAGTGCTGCCTCTTGTTATATTCGCCCTGGTTTCCGATTTCATGGTTGAGAATCTTGAGATTATTTATGATCCATTGTGCCTGGGTAAACTTGTTTTAGCATTAAAGGGCATATGGGCAGATGCCTTCCAAAAGCCATTCTTGACTTCTATCAGAAATCTCATGCCTTGAAAGAGAGAAATTAGGTTGGCACCTTTTGTGATAATATGAGGCTTTATGCTTGTTCTACAATGACATTTGACAACACCCTAGGAATTGTTATACTTCGTTGTTATCAAAATATACTTTTATGTGTCAGAAACACGTCATTTTGTGATTTTCATTATATATAATTGAGGTCTCGAGCGACGTTGAGCTCCAACATCCAGTCTCATTTTAGTAATAGAAGTCTGGTGTTGTATTATTGTCCTTGTTTGCTTCTTTCAAGAGCTACATTCCCACTAAGATCATGTAGTAAAAACTTTCTATCTCATCTAGATCATAATGCTTGTAATGTTGTGTCTTGATTATTATTGTTTGATGCAGTCATGGCAGCCACCTTTTTATGATGTCTTGTTTGGGAGGATATTTTTATTGAAAGGAATTAAGTTTTTTCTTCATGCAGTTAGGATTTTATTAGAAAGAAGTTTGTGCAATATGAAATAAAAAACTATATTCTGGATGTTATGCTATATACCATTTGACTATAAATGAGTGTGGTATGTGTCACCTTGCATTTTTTAACAGGATAAAAAGTCTATGAACAAAGGAAATAACCTATGCATGCAGGAAAACAATAATGCAGTAATTAAATGGATGTGTAAAGGGGATAGTGAGTGGTAATATCTATTTGTGAAGAGTTTGGCTGGTAGCCAGTACTTATATACTGAAAGTTAGGTTTGGGTGGAAGTTCAGAGACAATGATATTGTGGGGGTATGACTAAGATATTTAATCTTTAAGCACAGTTATGAAATTGTTGATCTTGATCTTTTTGTCCACCGAGCTAGAACCGTGGGCCACCACTCAAATACTTCTCTTCTGATTTTTACTGATAAAAATGTTAAAAATTATGAAACCATCTTCAGTTGATTAGGTCAAATCCAAAATGGAATTTTAACTGAATTCTAAAAGGCATATATCAATTATGATTAGGGTATTGAAGACTTGTTTTTTAAGGCATATCTTGGAGCATGAAGAGAGTGAACTGTTCTTATTTTTTTTTGAACAGGCTAAGCTCTTGATTCCTTGGATATGGATAGCACTGGGATATCTAAATATGGGTGGGGGTAGGGGCGATCTACAATTGTAAGAACTATCTTGAAGGAAGTGATTAATGACATTGATGATGCTGTTATGGACAGCAGAATGAGATACATGCAAAGTGGACTTAGTGGTTCTAATCAATTACTACATGGTTGCAGTTGATGCTATTGTGGGAGTAGTTAGATTGATTTTGATCAAAGCAAGTTTTAAGAGGTCCAAGTGGTTTTGTTCGAAATTGGCTGATGCTTGACTGTCTGATTTTGGATCATTAATTAGTGTTCATGAGGAGATGGGGGCATGGTTGGCATGTCTATGCTTGAATGAAGAGGAAGCAACTCAGTGCAAGTTGCTGCTGCATAAGTAACAACCAAATATACAAGCATGGATGCTGGAAGCTCCTATTGGAAGGGACATTGGCTTCTTGTTAAATATGAATATATCACTTGATAGAATTCTTTGGTGGAACAAGATTCATGTAGCTAACCCCAAATAATGAGATAAGGCTCTGATGATGATGATGGAAGTTCTCTGATTCAGTTGGGCTTATATTTCTTCTGTGGTTGGTCTGAGGTGGAAAATATAGTGCTTACAGTTCATGTCAAGTTAAAGTGGCAAAAAGGTGTGCGAGGAGGAATGAAAAATAAGTGATAGAGAGATTGCTTCAATTTTTGTAGAATGTTTTTTTTTGGGGGGGGGGAGGGCTTGGGGGGAATAACAAGAGATTACATATTACATACCCAGGATCAAGCCCTGCATCATTGGCACCCTGTTTGAACCCCCCCCAGAAAAAATCAGAGAAAACACAAGATGAAGAAGATGATTTAAAAATAGAGAGGGAGAGAGGGGAGAAGAAAAGAACGTGGACAGCCTTTAGCAGTAGCAGGAGAAGAGGGAGGAGAGCATGAGCAGCTGCACAGCAAGAACAGCAGTGGCAGAGCCCCTTCTAGGGCAGGCACACAAGAAGAGAGAGGAAGAGAAGATGGGGAGAAGAGAGTCCATCATGGAGTCCTTCCTGCACAGTAAATAGAGGGAAAAGTCCAACTTTGGACTCTTGCCTAACAACTTTGTAACTAGCAACCTGGTGGAGCTGGGATCTACGGAGGCTATAAATAGGGTCGCCCAGATTAGGGAAGACATACACGGAGATCTTGGGGAAAAGGCTTTAAGGGTGAAGGTGCGCCCCGCCCTCTCTTCCCTTAGGCCTACGGGCCTTTGTCTTTTTTGTAATGCTGATCAAATATTAAATAAATAAATAAACCATCCGTCTCATAATTTTAATTAATCAGCAATTATATTTCTTATTAACTAATAAAGTGTTTTAATTAAATAGACTAGTCTTGGTTAATGAATTTTGGAATATGCTTTATTTAAAGGACCATGTCTTTATAGACTGCATCCTCCTTGTTTAATTAACTAATTGACTTTTTACCTTATAGTCTTAGTTAATTAATTGACCACATGTTCCACAGTCCTATAGTGTTAATCAATTATAATGAGCCATTGATTATAGTCTTAATTAATTAATAGATTGGTGAGGACACACGCCGCAGCACACGTCGGGGTACGAGGAGCACTCAGGAGTCCCTATGGCTCGGGGAGGACATGGATGCATAGTTCGAGCTATTTATCTTTATTTCTTGCTTTCAGACCTTGTTGGGCCCTTGTTTAGTCCCTGCATGGACAATTAGCTGTTTTACCTTTATTGGACCTCTTTCTTGTGGAGGGTTAATGGGCTGGGTTAGTTGAGCTTGGGCTGGGTCAAAGAGGGAGGGATGTCGCTTTCCCTTTCCCACCTTCCCCCCCTTGGGTCAAAGAGGGAAGGCCGCCCTTTCCCCTTCCTCCTTGATTCAAAGGGCAGCCCCCTTCCTTGACCTCCTCCTTGATTCAAGGAGGAGAAACCTCCCCCCCTCTTGGTGAAAGGGGCGCCCCTTCCTCTTCCTCCACCTCCCCGCCCCTCCCTTGATAGATTAGGGTTTCCCCCTCCCCTATATATCATCTCATGTGAACAAATTTCAGGAATAATGAAAAAATGAAGAAATTGTGATTTTGTGAGAGAGTGATTCTCTTTCTCCTTGGGTGTGAAGCTCAGGAACCTTAGATCCTACAACGGGATCTAGCCGGGGTGCGACTCCCCATGCCAAAGGTGCAACGCCGAGGCTACCGTTCGTGAGATCTACCCCGCGCTCGCGTGCAGATCCCGGATCTGTCTGTCCTGAGATCGCCCCTGGTTTCTGAATCGACCTCGATGCCTTTCTGATCGTATCTGGGCCTGGTGATTTTACCAGCTCTGTGCGAGCAGAACCAGAGCTGCCTTGCAAACACCGTCACACCCAGACAGGAGCAGATCTGGACGCGCCGTTCGGACAAGTCATTCTTCATCCAGTTGACTGCATGTTCCAACAGACGGCACCCCGTTCCGACTCCGGATCAAGCCTTACCACCTTCTACAAGTTGACTGTGCAGGCTGGCCAAAGCGGGCAGAACCGACCGGTCGGGAACTAGGCCCCGCGTCCTCGTCTCCTCATCTTCATCGAGTGCTGCCCGTCAACTCCAGTGGCCCCGAGTTTAGCGTTTGTAGCATGTTATTTCCTTGCGAGGAGTGAGCATTATTATTTGGGTTGTATTATTACTCTTTCGTGTAATCGGTTTGTCGGACTCGGCTGAGGTTTCTTCCCCACGCGCTAGTCGTGGAGGTACGCGCGACGTTCTTTTTCTCGGCATTTGCTTATCTAGTATGTTTTCATATATGCCGTGCTTGTGCGCATAGGACCCTTAGTTAGTTACGAATCACCGCGGTTGAGAGCTGTGAGCACTCGTTCCATAGCCCCAGTTGAGCGTCGAGTTTGAACTGGATCACCCTAGGCGACAGTGGTTTCTTAATCGCTGCGATCCCACCCTTCCCTCACAGGGACGATCGTTGGGCTAGAGAGTTTCTTATTGAGAGGCCTCCACCCGAAGGAACGCCACGGAGGTCAGTCGCTCGGCTTACCTTTAGTGTGCAAGTGCTAGCCGAACTTCGAGTTGGTCATAGGTCTTAGCCCATTTGTGTCTTGTCCCGCGTCATAGACTATACTTTTCTACTAGCTTAATGGATAGATCAAGCTTGTATATTGCGGCTCATATGGCCAAGCTTGCTAATCCAATTAGTACATGATCTGATTGATCAAGTCCAATCAATAGGTTGTGGCTTAACCAACCCAGTCAATGTTACAATTGATGAACCACGATCAACGTGGCTAGTCAATTAACATAATTAATTGAAGATTATATGGTATGGTTGATCAAGTCCAGTCAATGGACTGTGGCTTAGCCAACCCAGTCAAATGTTATAATTGATGAATCATGATCAATGTGGCTAGTCAATTAACACAAATTAATCGACTGTGGACCATATGGTCCGGTTGATCAAGTTCAATCAATGGATTGAGGCTTAGCTAATCTAGTCAAATGTTACAATTGAGGAACCACGATCAACATGCTAGTCAATTGACATAATTAATCGACCATGGACTATATGGTTCGGTTGATCAAGTCCAATCAATAGACCAGGGCTTAGCCAATCTTGTCAAAAATTACAATTGATGAACCATGATCAACGTGACTAATCAATTAGCCCAATTAATCGACTGTGGACTACATGCTCCAGTCGATCAAATTCAATTAACAAATCACGATTTAGCCAGTCTGGTCAAATGTTGCAATTGATGAATAATGATCAATGTGGCTAGTCGATTAACAGAGTTCATCGACCGTAGGCTATATGGTCCATTCGATTAAGTCTAATCAATAGACTACCGCTTAGTTGGCCTGGTCAAATGTTAGTTATGGCGAACCGTGATCAACGTGGCTTAATCAATTAACACAATTAACGGACTCTCGACCACATGGTCCAGTTGATCAAGTCCAATTAACAAACTGCGGCTTAGTTAGCTCTGTCAAATGTTGCAATTGAGGAACCACGATCAATATGGCTTAGTCAACTAACATAATTAGTCGGCTGAGGATTACATGGTTTGGTTGATCAAGTCCAATTAACTGACCACGACTTAGCCAGCCCAGTTAAATGTTACAATTGGCGAACCATGATCAACGTAGCTTAGTCAATTAATATAATTAATCGATCATAAAATACAGGGTCCAATCAATCAAGTCCCGTTGTGGGACCATGGCCAATATGGCCCGGCCAATTAACCAGTTGATAGGCTGTAGATAGCATGGTTTGGTCAACTAACCCAATTACTGGACTGTGGCCCATTCAGCCCGATCAATTGTCATGGACCGTGGCTAACATGGCCTGGTCAAATCGATTTAATTAGCAGACTACGACTTACATAACTTGGTCAAATTTGTATAAACAATGGATTGTTATCCAATTATTGTAATTCCATATACACAATCATATCAATACAATTCTATTATTGATCTTCTTACATATGCCTACAATTTATGGTTTGTTTTGCCTTGCAATGGCTTTTTGGGTTCATCAGAATAGTCCCTACAGTCGAACCCCACAATCCCAGTTAGAATAAGACTTTAACTCAGAATACCTTGAAGTACATTTTTTTGGGGGGCCTAAGTTAGGGTAAAACCATTACTACTATTTTTAAAAGGACCAAGTCGAAGGGTCCCTGACGAATTAGGACTTTAGTCTGGGTCACTCCATGGCCTATTCTGAAATCAAAAGAATGACACATAATGACTCAAACTGGTCCAAGTACAATTCAAATTCAAGAGTCCCATTCTGACTAGGACTCTAACCCAGAATGTTCTGAGGCTCATTTCATACCTAATTACTGAGCGACGAACAACGAGCCATCATGCAAACGTGTAGACAAGGGCATTATTAACAGCAGTTAATCAAGGGTTTTTAGTTGTCAAACCGATGTAATTAACACTGATCGAGGTCGGTGGCGAAGGAGGTCAAGATTTATATCCATTTTTTTTCCAATGCATATTGCTACACCATTTGCATGAACCAACATATAATTTGTATGTTTATATGTTAAAAAATATGTTCTCACATACCCCAAGCCATGGGTCTGCCAAACCTCACTCTTGGGCAGTGGGTCCTCCACTGTCTTGCTGAATCACATGGGCCACATGCGGACCTTGAGTGGTACGCACCCTGTATTTGTGTCCATGGTGGGAGTTGATTCCGAGACCTTTGGGTGATCCACGAGGCCCCTTATCCAACTCTCCCATCACTAGTTTGTTTTTACTGAATGTTCGTTGCATCCTATATACAATGGGTCAAGACTGGTTCCAAATCTTCAGGGTCATGATCGGAAATGAGGTCCCATCATTTTCTTTGGTCAGTTGAATGTAGATAGGAAAAGAGCTGAGTTCAAACTGAAAACTGCCAAGCTTGAGCAGGCCGGGTTGGGAATGCCCATTGGGATTTGGTCTCTTGGGTCCACTTATAACCCTAGTTACATGGCTCAAAAGGCTATTGATCATCAGAGGAGTGATGTTGACGGAGATTTGGTGCTTGCTATTAAGACCTCTTTCTGGTTTAAGATCCATCTTCTAACCAAACATAATGGAACAGATCAGATCTACTCACATCTCCTGTTCCCGGTAAATTTTCCGTTCTTCCCCACTGATGCCTCATCAGGGCACTACAACATGTTGACCCCCGTCAACTGGGTCTGTAGAATTGTCAAAACTGTACTTTGCTGCACTCACCTGCTGCAACTTGTATCCTACGGCTACCGGTGTTAGAACCCAATGTACAAGTTACAGGCTGGATCTAACTGGCCAGTTACTGAATGTACAACTGATGAATGATAGCCATCTTTTTTGTCTCTGATAAGCTGCTTACAGGTCCATGTGGAAGGCCCGTCCAATTTGTTTTTGTTCTGGTCAACATGCCTTTGACTGGATTCATGGATTTCCATTTAGGTGATTCTATACACACACACACCCATATGTGTGTGTGTATATACACACACACACCCATTGACTTCTTGGTTGAACCTAGCAATGCATGGAAGTTAAGCTTGATACATGTTTGCCATTATGCTTATGATAATGTTAGATATATATACACACACATTGACTTCTTGGTTGAACCTAGCAATGCATGGAAGTTAAGCTTGATACATGTTTGCCATTATGCTTATGATAATGTCAGATTGTATGCGCATATATTTAGAAATTCCTAGAACTTAACATTTAACACCATCTATGCACTTAGATGTAGGGTTCCTGATTAGAGCTTTTCTCCTTTGCAAAGGTGGGTGCATAGCCTAGGCTCTTCACCAGACATCCCCCCTTTTCAGCCTGGAAATAGAGGGGGCAGTATTTTTCAGACATCAAAAAACAAAATATGTTTGTGGGGTCATACATGTGAGGCCAACCTTTCCTTTTGTTTTTCCTTTATGCACAGCCTCCCAATTTCTATGTAAAAAAATCATATTAGCATCAACAGGGGACATGGTTCATTTTGCTTCCTCAAACATGTATAGACTTCCACCATATCGTACACTTGAGTTAGTTGTTGTGGCCCACGACCACCTTAGGAAGGGGTTGCCTAGGACTCCTGGTAAGTTGCAAGGCTGAGGGGACATTCTGACCCATTCTTCAAAATATAATCTCATGTGGAAGGGAAGTGGATTGCATGACATTAAAATTGTCCTTGCATGCAGAAATTACTGGAACTTTTGTGATCAATATAATGAAGAATATACATCTATGTAACGATTTGGTCAAAACCAGGGCATTTTCCATCTACTAATTTACCAAAATGTATCCTTCATGACTTGAGTGTAATAAAATCCGTTGGTACCAAAGATGCCGATTTTGTGTTTGCATCTGGCCTGGATACCTTATGATTGGGTGACTGGCCAAATCTCTCACTTACGGCTTGCCGGGTGATTATTCTTTGGACATCTTTTTTTTCTTTGAAAGTTCTTTGGACATACTTCTTACATTTGTCAGTAACAGGTAGGGCTCTGGGTTTTTGGAGGGATGATAAATCTGGATGCAGTGACTGCTGCTATCCTTGGTTTGTCCATACTTCTCATAACTGGTGTAGTTACATGGAAGGAATGCCTGTCTGAAGCTGTGGCCTGGGACACACTCACTTGGTTTGCTGCACTTATTGCTATGGCTGGCTATCTCAACAAATATGGTCTTATTTCCTGGTTCAGTCAGACTGTGGTCAAGGTATGTACCTTGTCTTATGTTTGTTTTTTTTTGTATTTTCTGAGGATTTAATTTCCAAAAATGTTGTGATTCCTTACCAGGTAAGAGGTCTGAAGGCCTATGATAATTATGATGTTTTCACTTTTATTACGGATATTAAAAATGTTATTTGAATGCTTTTACTACATTCCTTTACCCCCGCACCCCCACCCTGAAAAGAAAACAGCTTTTACAACATCGAAAAGAGATTAATAAGGAACTCCAGTCACTTTCTATGAGCTTGCTCTTCTCTACTAGCATTTTACTGAAGATCACTGAGACTTCATGATAGTAATAGAATAATTTCTGTTGTATCTTACTTTCAAAAAAAATTTCTGTGGTATCTTGCACATTGACAAACAGCTTTACATGTCATTCCAATCTTTTGGATTTAATCATCGAATCATATTGTAAATCATGTTGTATGTAATTTGAATCATGCATTATATCTATTAACTTTAGATTTGCACTGTTAGAAAATGAAATCCAGGCCTGTAGTCATCTAACTTCACTAGCAGCTTTGCCTGTCTTCAATATTTTATTTCGTTTCCTCGCCCCCCTTTCTCTTTATGCAACACCTTGCTGTAAGAGTGGCAGTGTTTGAAGGGAATTGTTTGTTTCCTATTTCTGGCATGCGTAAGAGATTTATAATAAGAAAAGTAATGGTGAAACGGGAAAAAAGAGGTGACAGCAAATTTGTGGTGATGCGACACATTCTCGTGAACATTATTTACCCAATGGTACGATTTCTTTATGGGTTTTTTTATTTATTAGCCACTACAAGTAAGCGTATTTCCTTAGTAGTCCCTCAAATACAACTATTTCTTTTTAGTCCCTATAATCTTCGATGTTTTCCTTGATAATTCCTGCCATTCAATCCGGTAGCCAGAGTGAGACTGAATCCAAGTTAAATTAACCCAACCCTAGTAAAAGACTGAACTATCCTTAGTTAAGATGTTGGCCCTCCAAGGGGGAGAACCGGGGGGGTTGTTTCTGCTCCTCCAAGGGGGAGAACGGGGGGGGGTCTCCTCAGATTGTGAGGAGGGGGGTTCCAATTCCAGTCGGGCGCCGGCCAAGAGGTGGTGGGAGGGTGGTTGTAGGGTTGGGGGGGGGCGTGTTGCAAGGTCGAGGAGGTGGGTGGATCTGGCGGGCAGGGTAGGGGGAGGTGGGGCAGCTCAGGCTGGCGGGTAGGGGGAGGTGGGGCGGCTCCGGCTGGCGGGTAGGGTGAGCCTCGACTGCTGGCGGGTAGGGGGAGGTGGGGCGGCTCCGGCTGGCGGGTAGGGTGAGCCTCGACTGCGGAGAATGGAAGGTTCCGACTGCGGGGAGGTTGGGGAGTTGTGGGGGGTGGGGGTGGTATTGCAGGGTGGGTGGCCGATGCCTGTGCTGGTGCCGAAGGGGGGAATCTCCCTTTGGCAGCCCTCTCTCTAGCTCTCTCTCTCTCAAACTGGAACCCCCCACCCAGCAGGTGGGTGGCCGGTGCCGAAGGGGGAAATCCCCTTCTGGCAGTCCTCTCTCTAGCTCTCTCTCTCTCTCTCTCAAACCAGACCCCAGCCAACAGGTGGGTGGCCAGTGTAGGTGCCGAAGGGGGAAATCTCCCTCCGGCAGCGCCCTCTCTAGCTCGCTCTCCCACTCTCTCTCTAGCTCTCTCTCTCTCTCAAATTGGACCCCACCCAGCAGGTGGGTGGCCAGTGCCGGTGCCGAAGGGGGAAATCCCCTCCAGCAGCCCTCTCTCTCTCTCAAACCGGACCCCCACCCAGCAGGTGGGTGGCCGATGCCGGTGCCAATGGGGGAAATCCCCCCTCTGGCAGCTCTCTCTCTCTCTCTCTCTCTCTGAGAGACCTGCACCCCGACCCCACCTGATAGCCGGCGACCTCCCTTCCTCTCCCTCCTGGTGCTCCTTTTCCTCAAGCTGGCCGGCAGCCTCTCTCTCCTGCTGAGAGAGAGAGAGGGTGAGAGCATGGGTATTTTTGAATTTTTCAGTGCTCCTTTACCCCTCCACTCTGCAAACCACATGGATTTTTTTGTTAAGACTTAGAAGATTACAGGGACTAAAAAAGAAATAGTTATATTTGAGGGACTAATAAAGAAATATGCTTATTTATAGGGACTAATGAATAAAAATCTCTTTATTTATTTTAGTTAAAACACCATATGGAGGATGATATGGCTGGGATTTTGTGTTGGCAGAATCCTTGGCAGCCCCATAATTTTGCCCAAGGTTGCCGATGTGCCATGAAAAGATTGTGGATTGCGAAGCAATCTTGAGGGTGATAGAAATTTATTTAAAATCCAACTCCTCCCTGCTCCAGGAATCTGATGATTGCAGTGCAGTGGCTACAATTTGCACATGGTTGCTTCTCTCAACAGAGTAGTAAAATCTTTCCGTTCAACCTCAATAAGTGGGGCCATATGTACCCACGGTTTAATGTCAAAAACTAAGGTTCTTCCTCCCTTTCGCTCATTGAATTTTATGGCTTGGATAAAGCCAAAAATAATTGGATCTTCTATAATCCCACTTCCTGAGAGCGGGGGGAAAAAAGCTGTGCTATCTGATTAGCCAATTCTTGGTGGATGACGAGCCTAGTTGAAGATTAATAGATTATTAATTTGTTGTTGTATGATGCACATATCTTTAATTTTTGAAATCCCTACCAAACATCTTCATATGGAATGTCTTCTTTTTTGCTTTGACTTTCCTAGAATGGCCATTAAATGGTTTATAAATGGTTGATAAGCTAAATGAAGTACCTCAACTGCTGATCACCACATGTCCATCCTTTCAATTCTTAACACCCAGATTGGTTGTTTTGGCTTTTTTTAACTAAGCAATAAAAATTTGGTTTGTTTTTTTTTCTGTTCTGGGAAACACTGTGCAATGACTATTCGTCAACTGCATGATCAACATTCAATATCGTTTACATCAAAGCAAGCTTTGTTCATGCAAAAGGCACCATCTTTTTTATATTATATGGATACCACTGTGAATTTTTCATTGCGGCGCACTTATCTGCATTTCATATGCATGGCTAAATTAATATGAGCTTTATCCACTTTCAAAAACATTGAGATTTATCGAATGATTTAACTTTTAAATGTTGAGAAATGACATTTTGTCGCTGCAAACTTTTGCCTCAATTAACATGAGAATCTGCTTGTTTGCAGTTTGTAGGTGGCTTGGGTCTTTCATGGCAACTCTCATTCGGCATCTTGGTCCTGCTCTACTTCTATTCTCACTATTTCTTTGCCAGTGGTGCAGCCCATATTGGTGCTATGTTTACAGCTTTCTTGTCTGTGGCAAGTGCTTTGGGCACCCCGCCACTTTTTGGAGCCATGGTTCTCTCGTTCCTCTCAAACCTCATGGGTGGACTCACACACTATGGCATTGGTTCTGCTCCGGTCTTCTATGGTGCTAACTATGTGCCATTAGGTACTTGGTGGGGCTATGGGTTCCTCGTTTCTGTTGTCAACATTCTCATTTGGCTTGGTGTTGGGGGCTTTTGGTGGAAGACCATTGGTTTGTGGTAGAATACTTCAGTCCAGGGTGATCCACCGATTTTTGTTTGCCTTGGGCACTATGTTTTTTATAATAATCTTGTATCTGAGGCAGCCAATTTTTTCTCTCATATGTTATTTATTGAGGACATTTTTTTTGTAGCATGATCAAGAGATTGGAGAGGGGGTGGTAGAAACATTTTAAAACCTAATCTTGAACATTTCTTTGGCATTGTCGAACATGGGTGGCTAAATTGTTTTAGCCACTGAAACGAATGCCATGCCATTGTTGATCAACTTGCAATTTCTCAGCTCCTCTGACTCAAAAAAAAGATGAATGAATAGCGAGAAGCCGCTTAATAAATGGTTGTGGATTGTGATATGTGGCCCCAACTTGCTTCCTCAGAATGCTTTGTGGAATAACAAACTGTCGCGTGTATCGTGCTTTTTGCTGTGGGGAGACTGATATGGAGGTACTTCTCACCGTTTCTTTTCTATGGATGTTTACTGCTATTTTGCAATTTGTTTTCTCCAAATCCACTTTGTTCGTGTTAATGCATGGCTTTGAGCCCTGTCGGACGCCCCTGGCTTTCTGCAAGCTGATTCGTTTGCTCACGGTTTGCTGTAAACAGCCATTCAAAACTTCATGGTCCCATCCGTCAGTTTATAAGCCTGACGAAGGCTCTGGTGTCTGTTTCTCATTTCTGATGGGCGCTTTTTTCCTTGTTGCTCCGTGCACAGCTTTTGTTCTGTTGCACGCAGCTTTTGTTCTGTTGCACGATCGGTCACACTGTTCATCTATGGGAGTAGAGGTGGTCCAGAAAAAAATGGTGGGTGGGTCACAAGGGGCTTCCTTTTTGGGGCAAGATTACTGTATGTAAAAGAAGGAGAGAGAGAGAGAGAGAGAGAGCAAAACCGTGGGTCATGCCTTGTCTTTCAAAGCCACGCGGTTCCACTGCGCGGTGGGTAATGCTGCTCAATAATGTTCAGTGGGAGGTTGGTCGATCCTGTTCAGTGGGAGATATCAGTTCTGCCCACTGGCCCCTCATCAGAAGTTGTTTAATGTCCGCACATTTTTTGGGGACTTTTTTAATGCCCTCACGTTTTTTTATCGCGCTTCGTCACGAGCTATGAGAAGGGAGGAGTGCTCCTTCCAGTGGATGTATACGTGGTGGATAATGGAAGAGAAACAAGGCGCTCTCCTTTTTCTGGAGCTAAAGCTTCTGTTCTCTTCTGGCGAGTGATGGATTACCAGTGTCCACTAGCAGGCAGCTTGGGTGCCCCTACCGGGAGCCGTTGTTGCAATTCCTGCTTGGACCAACAACCATTGCATCATGAAATTGAAATTTTAAAAAAAAAGAGGGATGGCTGTGGCGATTATAAAGGTTCAGATTTGCACGGGATGGGTTGTCTTGTGGTTCGAGAAAGGAAGTGAACTGAAGAGAGGAGGGGGGGGGGCTGCAACTGCAACCCACTTGGAATTTGGAAGGTAGGCCAGAAGGGCTGTGAAGCAGTTTGGGGGGTTCAGGTTCGTATGCCGAAAGTTTTGCCGCTGCATTCTTTCTTCTATTCGAGGCTCTTGGCTTGTTTCAAAAACGCATGTAGTTAAACTCTATGCAACGGGTGCAGTGTACTCGTTAACAAAATTAGGCATGCATGCTTACATCTGCGGTTGCCGTATGCTTACTACTGCTAGCTCCTGAATTTTTACGTGTACGAGTTTCCTCGCATTGATCGAGAACGGTCATCTGTCTCTTCGACTGTGTTTTCTTCTGCATTTTTGTCGCTTTCGGACTCTTTTTCGGGATATATGCTAGCACGCACGTTCATGTATTTACTTTCAAGGCTGCAACTTTGGGCAAGCCAACTTTGGAAAAGCCCACATTCGTATAAAAAAATTCCTGGCTGCAAATCTGTTGCCGGCCCCGGCTTTGGACACAAAGACATGCCTGAGAAGACCACATCCACGACACCGCATTTGTCTCCTCCACGGCATTGTCAACACTGTGGGCCTAATGGGCCCAGTGACCACTGCGGGCTTACAATTCACAGTACGGCCAGCGCGGCCCATGACAGGGACTAGGTTGCGAGTCGGGGGACCCTATCAGGAGCTCCTCCAGAGAAATCGAGTGGCGGTGGCCTGGCCTGCAGCTTGGAATGTCCTTGAGATTTTTGGGCCACTTATGAGTGTAGGGATGTCCAGATCAGATGCAGCCCACTAAAAGACAAGGTGATCCCACCTCCTCACTAGGCCCACTATAGGACAAGGGTAAGGTTACACAACTAACAGAATCTCTGATTTTTTTTGGCATGTAATATCACACACATTAAGTGGCTCACATTTCGGTGAGTGAAGCAAGATATGAATATATGACAAATTTGTTGGTTATGTTGTAGTCAGTGGAATGTGACAGTCGTTTGATCAATTTGTTGGATTTGTGTTGGATCGATACTTCAATGTCACCTTGCTGCTATTTCTTTTTGACGTTTTAGTCAATCCTCAACTTTCTGAGTCTGGTGAACAGGCGGGTAGGTGTTCGTTTTTTTTTTTTTTTTTGGGGGGGGGGGGTTTATTATGTTTTGTGATCTAAGCCAGCCAACAGCCCTGATTTTTTGGCCCCAGGAGATATCGTGGCCGTGGGTTTCCGAACCCTTGCTGCAAGATCAACAGTGATGGCGCCGGTGGACGAGTGGAAGATGAGACAACAGATTTGGCTCTCTTATTCTGAATCAAATCAAAATCTGGAGGAACATCTGTGCGGTTTAGGATTAGCTATGACCCCCCGAGACGAAGAGAGTTTTATGGGAGTGCGCCATTTTAGATGTTAAAATTTTATGAGGAAAGAGCATTAGAGTCGGATTATGAACCGATTTGGTGTAGGGGAGAGTCCTTCTGAAGAACATTCGAGGGTGTTTTGGATGGTATGTTACAAAAGAGACAAGATTTGTCATTTACAGATATTAAACCTAAGAGGAGTGACCTTTCTGGTTATTCTTAAGTTAGACTGCCACTACTAGAAATTCGAAAAAAAATTGCCCCTTTTAGTAATAGTAATTTTCCCTAAAATATATATTATAGGAATGTAAAATGTATCTTAGGAATGAAAGATATATTTTAAGAATGAACCGTAAAAAAATGAAAAATAGTGCGAGATTGAATACACATTATATAATTTGGCAATCCAGTATCGTGGCCTACCCTGCTGTGCTCGGGCTGCTGGTGTCTTCGTTTGGAGCGGGCCTTATATTTTGTGTTCTGGGCCTGCAAGAGAGAGGCATGCTGCCCAAATCGGATCAGCCCAGTAATAGGACACAAGCCCATACAAATCTGTCCCAGGCTCGCCGGGAGACGGGATTATACAGCTAAGCGGATCGCTGGTGTTTTCTTTTCCCTTTTGTTAGGGTCAGGAAGCTAGTGGAGGGTAGGGCCTAGTCACAGCCTTTTATATATGTTTCCCAATAGCTTTATGAAACGAATGTTAAGGTTTTGAGTCTTTCATATGCTTTGCACAAATGCATGCACGTTATAACATATGAATATGTGCGTCACATTTTCGCAAATGATGCAAGTTAATGATCACATTTTGGGAAGTGTGGGATTCACACCCCCAGAAGCACCTCATTCTGATGTCTACACTATGCAAGCTATTTGTCTCGACACCTTATCATCAAACCGCCATGCGATTGCCAAACGCTACGGCCATGTCCATGCTTTTGCCCCCACCCAACCCTTAAGGCTAACCACGATCTTCCCAATCGACTGGGTGTAGGGCTGCCAACGGGTCAAGTCCAGTCCGGTTAGGACCCGGCCCTTTAATTTTAAAAACCGAGTTCGGCCCATGTCTGAATTATGTCGGGCTGGGTCGGTCCCCACTTTTTTCACATAATCATAAGGCCCAATTTGTATCGGGCCATGCCCCGGCTAATTTAATAATAATAACAATAGATAGATAGATATAAAAATATATAATTTATACTCTTATTAAATTAATTAGAGTTTTATATATTGATTTATTTATAAAAATTTAATTTTTAATTAAATAAGATAACGATTTTTTATTATTTAAAGTAAGTAAAATAAAAAAATAAAGGAGAAAAAATAAAAAAATTGTCAGGATGACTCGCGAGTTGAACTAAAATTATTACGTAGTACATATGTTATTAGTTTTGATATCTACTAAGTTTTTAGAGTCACACATGTGACTTAACTATTTTTTAGGAAACTAATAATTGTATAATTTTGACTCTAACGAAGAGTAGGTAATAGAGTGATCCTGAAGATATTTTAGATTCTGTTTCATAGAATAAGTAAGTTTTAATTTTCTTTTACACGATAAGTGTAAATTTGACTTTAAAAGTTGAGAGACGTAGAACACTATATGTCATGTAAAGTATGTGTGCTTAATGATATGGTATGACTTGTTTTTGGAATGACCAATGATTTGATCTTTAACGTCTCGCAAATTTCTCGATTCACATTGTTTCGGATTTGACGTGACATCTCCCGACCAAATATTGAATCTCGAGAAAGAGACTGTCACCATTTTGTTGCTCATTATCTTGTATTGAAATCATTATCAAAATAAATTTTATATATTTATCATTTCTATATCTATATTTAATCACATATATCATTAAAAATATCAGTAGTGTGCAATAAGATCATAGAATAGACACTTTGCCCTATTTATATAAGTAAAACGACCAATTAAGCGTATGCAACTAAACCACTCAAACATGCAAAATAGAAAATTTATTCTACGATCTTTTAACACAATATCGATATTTTTGACGATATATGTGTAAATATAAATATAAGAATGATATATTTTTATTATACTTTAATAATAATTTATATGTTAATGTTTAATAATTTATCAAAAATAATCTTAATAAAAATTATTTAGTCAAATAATATTATAATTAAAATCAAACTAAATGAATGGAACATGTCGTTAATCTTGAAAATATATTTTACTAATATCCATAACATCAACCCAACAATAGTTATGCCATTTCTAAATCAATAAGATCCTTTGTTGACTGAGATAGTGACAACATATATAATAAATATATATATGACGTGGCATTTGAGAAGAGTCCAGTGACTCACATTCCATCGTAAAAAATCAAAGGAAAAATTAATTAGTACTTCTTGTTAGACCTCTGACATTATTTTTATTTTTGGGTCTATATAAGATATTCTATCACCTTTTACCCCTTACTTTTTGAGAGGATTTATTTTTTAGTCTCTATTATAAATATCTTTTAAAAATGGTCGTACTGTTAACATTACAACGTTAATAAATAAATAAATTGACAGTAATTCTCCGGAAGCACGCGATGTTCTACCCAGCATGATTATGATAAGATGGGCAAGTGCACCTATCACTCTCGACCGAGGCACTGGAGCTCCACTTCCAACGAGTTAGTGCTGTCATAGCGCTCGAGTAAGGAGCATCACATGTCACACTTGTAATACTATCAAACACCAATCTCGTGTGACTAAGCAATTATATTTTTTTATCATGTGTATTTCAACTAGCTAAAGTTGAAACATCAATATGTTGAATGTGCTGATAGGATGACACAGTAAAAATAGCACTAGCGAATTGTTAGTATTATTGCATTAATGTTATAAAATATATGTAATGGAGAATTGAAAGGGCAATAGTTGACCATAGAAAACCCAACTCTTAAATACAATTTTTTTGTCACATTTTCTAGTGACCACGTACACAAATATATCTTTATACATTTGTAGCGGTATAAAAATAGTTCCTAGGCCACATATCACCTTCTCTATTTATTTATCGGAGAAATCGTCTCGCGCCCGTGGAGACCTATAAACACCAAGAAACCAAGGAGACGTCAGAAGGATTCCCGGATGTTACTCCATGGAATAACCCTCCGATGCTTAAGTCAGCAAGGGATCAATAAGCAATAAAGAAGAGCGGAGTGAGGGAGAAGTAGAGGCCGTAGTAGACGATCCGAGAGGTGCGTAGATCCTTTGCACGCGTGCTCACCGCTCCCAGCGAGTGCTCGGAGGGTGCTCGCTGGGTAGTAAGGCCGTGCAGAAGGAGAATTCTCTCTGGAAGTGGCGGATAGCCTCTCTGTAGTCGTGGTGCCTCTGATTACTCTATTCTCAGTGGGAAGCTCTTTGGTGAAAGTATCCACCGTGTCTCTTCTCTTACGTAGTAGTATGGGGTTTAGTAGAGGAATCTACCGTCCCTTTCCTCTTCTGTCGATGTCCCTTTTATATGGGTTGTCCTGAAGCGAGGGACCTCATCCTTTGAGAGGGAAGGGTCTGCTTAGTAGAGTAACGTTCCCCCGCTATATTGGCGGGAGTTTTCCGTTGGGTGCGATAGCCCTGGCGCCGGCCGGTCCCTGAGGGAGTCTTACGTCGCTCATGGCGCGTGCTCGCCCGTTACAGGGTCAAGGCTGACGTCGTGGGGGCAACGGTCGGTCGCTGGAGTGTCCTCCGGCGAGAACTTCGCTTGGGTCGTAGCCGTTGCGGTCGTAGAATCCGATGCTTTGCTGGGCCGGGCTTCCTCTTATTAGGTTGAGCGTATGTGCTAATCTCCTGACCGAGCTTAGCACGCTCGAACCTTAATGGGCCGTCCGTCGTTGGGCCGTATCTGGGCCAGACTAGATTTACCCTCCTCAACATTATTACTCTAAAATGGGTAAATGATAAAACACACATGATAACACATTGGTTACATTAGTTAATGATTTAAGTTAATTATTGGGAGTATTAATGTATTAAGATATGATTTGATATCCAATGACTTTGCAAAAAATGAAGGAAAAAATCATAGTTAAAAATGGAGCTCTTTTAGACTGGCCACCACCCTTTTAGTTTGTAGTCAAATATGTACGTAATTAATGCATTAATGTTGTTCTTTGCGGTATTACCACGTTATCGTGTTATCACATTATCGCATTACCACATTTGTTAATGCTCCAACTATAATGTAGTAACAAAGATAGTACAGTCATTTTTGAAAAGTAATTAGACGGTAGTTGATGGTGGAGACTTAAAAATAAGTCTTACTAAAAAAGTAGGGGTCAAACGTTGTTAGGATTTCTAACAGAGACTTAAAAATAATATTAAACGTTAAACATGGGTGTTCATTATTTTTTAAATTAAAAAATAAAAATAAAATAAATAAATAAGTAATTAGGTCCCTTTGGCGAGTCTTTTATTTTTCTCTCCCCTCTAAGAATTCACGTTATTCTTACTCCTTGCTATTTCTTATCCTTACTTGACGTCCCTGTCGTATTATTTCATACTAGGGTAACAAATTCTATCCGAAATTATAACCTCATTTTGATTATTTTGTAGGATTCAGATGCATAAAATTGTCATTGATAAACTATCAAAATTTAGTATTACAATAAGATATCAAAACTAAACACTACATATTCCGTATCTATTTTCTATTCATGATTTTACTAGTATTTTATATTATTAAATTATTTTTAACTATATATTTTTCTTAAGTTTAAAGCTGTTGCTTAAGATTTTGACAAGTTTAGAATGTGTCTATTGATCATTTGATTTTTTTTAATTTTTTTAAATAGAGTTTGAAGTTTGAATTGAATAATATATAAAATATAATTTTAAATGTCAACAAAGTTTGTTGACTCAATCGTATCGGCGGTATCGATATTTTGTTAGTACGTTACGATACTATATTGTGTCAAGAATAAAAAATTATTTAACAAATATATATTATAATAAAATATGATAAAAAATTATGTGTAACTTAGTTGGTTAATGCGTGTGTTAGTTATGTATAAGGATTAGGATTCAAATTTCACAATTGTCACAAGTTTTTGACTTTTTTTTTAAAAAAATAATGAAAAAATTAAGAAAAATAATCTTGCTCACATGTTTCAAACCCGGTTCAAAACATTCTAGGGGAACGCTCTAATCAATTTACCTATTAAAAGAAATTAATTATAAAATTAAATATATAATATTAAAAAAATATGTGCACCGTATCAATTACATATCACCCACCGATCCTATCACTCTCTGATTGATACGGTCTAGTACCAAATCGATATATCAAAACTTGAATGTCAAATGTTTAAAAGAACTAATGATCATATATTTACTAAAAACAGTTCCATTTAGAGTATCGAAAATGAGATGGAATTGAAAATAGTATATTTTGATTTTATTGTAATCAAAATCTTAATTTTCTTATTGGAGTTGCAATGATTTCACATATTTTTCTGATCAATTTGTAGCCCTCTCTATTATTGCCTATTTTTATTTTTCACGAAGGTCAAATATCGACCTATATAAGTATTATATCTTAAAACGTTAAAGTGTTAAAATAACATTAATATTTTCAGAATTACGTCTACAACATATAATATTTCATCATCCTAATGCTAATGTCGCATTTAGAAATGATCTGGGAGGGAGATTCTAATCATAGGAATCTCCATCTTTATAATCGGTGTTAAATATAATCATGTCTCATCAGATTTTTTTGAAGAAGATAAATTTTAATGGGTAAAGAGAGATACAAGTGGAGTTTCAAAATCTCCATAAATTACTCTAAAGATATTTATTCTCTCCTTAAGGATCTCTTTGAAAATTGTAACGTCTCAGATTCTTCGGATTATTTATCGGATCAGGATTCGTGAGTTTCGGATTATTTTGGTTGGTCTCGAATTGAGTTTAACGATTTACGCGTATTTTTATATGTTAGACCTTCGGAACTCCGTGTAGGGCGAACCGTTGCATTCTCCGACTCCGGGACGTTACCACTGCGTTGTGCATTTTCCGAGGATCGTGGGGAGTATTTTTACCTGTTTTTAGTATTTTTTAAAATTTTTGAATTTTCTATATATAAAACCTTCCTTTTCCTCTCTCACTCTCTCTCTCTCTTCCTCACTCTCATTCTCTCTCCATCCCCTCTCACGTTCTCTTTTTCTTCCCTCTCTTCTCCTGCGGTCGACGGATCGAGGCGGGGGCAAGGCGGAGGCGAGGCGGGGGCAAGGCGGTCGAGGGGCGGTGGCTCGCGGTTGAGCTCGTGGCGAGTTCGTGAACCGACGGAGCTTTCATGGGGTTTTCTTGGCGGATCGGCGTCCTCAGCGCGCAGAATCTTCGGTGGAGGTAGGGAGACGGATCCTTAACCACCGTACTTCCTTTCCTGCGAGTTTTATAGGCCGCGGTGAGCCGAGCATGATTATTTTCGTGTTTTGGGGAAAAGAGCATGTTTTCGGGCGTGAGCCAGATCTTGCGTTTTGATCGCATTTTGGGGGTTTTAATGGGTCCTATCGGTGCTAGAGAGGTTGGGGACTAGTTTCCCCTTATTTTTCCCTTCACATGAGTGTGAACGGGACGTGGAATGAAGTTTTCCACCGTTTCCGCCATTTTCGTGCTCAGGACGACTTAGCGATACTTCCAGGAACCGCTAGGCTACCTGGCGGTCATGTGAAGACCGCTAGGGGTCCCCTATGTCGGTTCAAGCTTTGCGGTCACGCGATAGACCGCCACTGTGCTTAGAGGTCTCGAGGAGACCGCCAGGCAGGGCTTAGCGGTCAAGGCATGACCGTTTTCATTCGAGTATTTCTGGGGCGTAGTGGTCCTGGCTGGACCGCTAGGCTAGTCTTAGCGGTCCAGGGGTAGACCGCTAGGCTGTGGCTTGCAGTCCAGGGTAGACCGCCAGGTGCGTGACAGTCCAGGGAGGACCGCCACCCTGTTTTTCATGCTAGATGTGTTCCGTTGACGCCGTGTTGACCCCCGGTCGACCCGGTTGTGACCCAGTGGTCGACCTTCGGTCTTGTGGATGTCGCGGACACCCCGTGGGTTCTATGTCCGTGCTTTTGGGGGTGTCTGGAGGTACCAAGTTATCTCGATTAGCGTGTCCATGGGTTTGGTGGGTTCGGGTGACCCCATGTGTTTTGGGCTTTCGTGTCCTCGTTAGAACGAGTTGCCGTGTATGGACACGTGTGCGGTGGGTTATTCCCGCACGTCATTGACTTCCCGGTAAGTGTTTTTCGAGTGGGCCGTGAGTTTGGCCTTGGACTACGAGTCCAGTCTCTTAGCCTAGGGCTGGAGGTCTTTTGAGTTCCCTTTTCGAGGGAATGGTCTCGGCAGTTGTGAACTGCCTCGTGAGTCATCGTGCCGTCGTTTCAGACCTAGGGATTAGGGCCGATTAACGGCATGGAGCTGTCCCTGTACAACGGTCTTGACCCGAGTCTCGTGAGTCAAGGATCGTTGGGTTTAGTAGGTCGAGTGGGTTGTCCAGAGTCAGGTGGCTCTGAGCCACCTGTTACTCCGTGTTACTCACAATGGGTGCGTGCGTGACTTTCCGTGTTCACGTTTTGTGAACTCCCACTAGTCATAGCTTTCCTGTGCACGCGTGTACGAACCCACTTGGGAGTGGTGGAGAGCGTGACCCGGAGAGACGATTTTTAGGCTGGTTACCGTAGGGCCCCTCGTCTTTGCAGCCTGCGTCCGGGCTGGGGGGAAGAACCAGCTAGAGGGCATGACCTAGAGCGCATATTTTGTGTGTGCACGCATGGTTGGGGGTAGTCAGACCCGCGCTGACGAGCGTGACCCCAGCTAGTCATTGATCGTGGTACTGGTTACGGTACGGTGTCTCTGTCTCCGCCTGGGGTGTCGTAGAGAGACACCTGAGGCTGTGGACTAAGTCGTCAGTGGACGCATCTGGCTTTGCTTCTGGTGGGCAGGTACTCCCGTCACTTGACGTGAGTTTCTCCTGACTCGAGTTTCCATTTCACGTCTGCGAGACGTAGTTTTGCGTGTAGTTTCCGGGTGGTTTCCCGAGGTAGAGGTCTAGGGTTTCTGGTGAGCGTCACCGAGGGTTTCCCTAGGCAGTGTCCGATCCACGACAGGGTTGTCGTGGTGTGTTTTCTGGCGGTGTAGCCAAAGGTATTTTCGTTAGATCGGTGTTTCCCCGACTGTGAGATCGGGGTGTTGGTTTCTGTTCCGGTAGGAGTAGCTGTAGCGCCGAGTTTTGACCGGCCACCGGATTTGCTGTTCCTACTGTTGTTGCTGCTTTCCATTACCGCCGTTCCTACTGTTGTTGCTACTTTCTGTAACCGCCGTTGTTTACGGTTGGGGTTCCGCGGGACTCTGTTATTTTATTTTCTATTTCTTTGTACCTCTACACTCCTTTTTAGCCCTTCCTAGCCCTCCAGCTCGTGGGCGGCGGGTCAGGATTCGAATGGTATCGGATTCTTCTCGATATCCGAATCTTAGGATTAATCATGTGACCCTAGGTCCACTACACAAGCCCTCCCTTGAGAAGGCAAGGGAGTGCGAGCTCATGGTTCTCAAAGACGACGCCACTTTGTAGATGCGAGATGAACCTTTTTGGTGCCCTCAAGAGGTATTGTCCCCGCCACGTCAGAGGGCGACTATGATTTTATCCTTGTAAAAGGGCTCTCTTGGGTTAAGAGGTGAAGACTTTTTTTATAAATATTCGATTACTTTCTCAACATCCGATGTGAGATTAATCATGTGACTCTATGTCCACTACAAGCACAAATCATCTGTGAGCAAAAAAATCGATGAGTTTCACTTTCTCTCTCGTATATTTATTATTATCATTTATCTTATTTTAATAACAAATTGACCCTAAGAGATTTTAGGGGAAAAAATTCAGCGCTCGCGATAGTCTTAAAAATATACTCTAAAAATTGAAGTCGATGATACGGCGTGAGATGTCAAACAAAGACAAGACAAAACAAGAAACGTGAAAAGTGAACTCTAACGTTGGGAGAAGATGAGATTCAAGGTTACCGGTTCGGGACATCTAAAATAAATAAATAATATACGTATAGATCGTAGATTCCAATCATTAGAATCTCGATGTCCATAATCCTGGTGCACGTGTAAAAGGAACACTCCGATGCTCGCATATGTCGGGCCTTATCTGACCGCGTCACTTTCACGCGGCACGTGCCGCATGGCCCGCAGCCACCCGTCGGCTCCGAGATGAACTCCCCCCCGTAACAGCCGGTAAGAAATATACCGCAAACTCCGTTAACGGAATCCGTGCCCCCCTGCTGCCCCCACACCGGGATGTTATATTCCCATTAAATCTGTCGTCATCTATTGATGCGCTCCCCTTGCGACGCTATAGGCTAAAGCTAAGCCACTTGATATTTCAAGATTCAGACAAAAGGTATCTTTCTACTTTTATTATTACTAGGTGAGCAGTGATCGTCTTACTAATAAACCATCATTCACAGAAGGGAATTCCCCTGCCTCATCCCTAGACCTTGGACCAACCAACTGCCAATATGCTTGGCCCAACACAACATCAATGCCTTCAAAGTAGCCAATTTCCTTCACAATATTCTCCTCACCTTAACACACTGGGAACATCGTCCCCCCGTGCACCCATCTCACCTACGGGAGGCTACATACGACTTCATGAACTTACTTCTCCTATGTTACATCTACTGTTGTACTTATTCCAACATTGATTGGGAGAGGGATTAAAAATAAGTTAACTCGATTAGATTAAATTGTCCTGGAATTAATCCACTTTTAATCTGATATGTATTGAGTTAGAGTTAAACAATTTTTTGAGGTGAGTTTTGAATTCTAGATTAAATCCAGATTAATCATGTTTTTAGTCTAGTTATCTTCTTCCACCTATCAAAATAAAAAAATGTTAACTCAAGAATAAAAATCAAGTTAACTCCTACTTAACTTGCTATCAAAATGGAGCCTAGTATTGGAACAGGGTCCATCTAAATCGCAGCTGCATGCGAAACTTTGGCAAGATGAAATGGATGACTGGGACGGTCAATTATAAGGAGGTCACGAGTTCGATCCCCCCTCGATAATGTGCGGAGTCAAACCTCCCGTATTCTTAAACGCCCTCTGTGGAAAAAATTGTGCATATTATTCGCGTCACTCGTGGCCGTTAAGTTTTAATCCCCCGTTCTTAGTCTCTCCCACCCCAATTTCTTACGTGCCCAACCAACGAGCTATTCTAAAAGAAAGTGTGCGTACACACTCCACCCTCCACCTTTCAGCCTTCAATTGCAAGTGGGAAGTGCACACCACTTGTTATTTTATACTTCACTTTTTTAGTCCAAAGGTCTCTTTTTAGATCTTTCTATTCTTATTCCAAAACTATGACAGAAATAATGATCTTTTATAAGTGCATCTCTAATCCTTCTTTACATCTGTCAATCTCTAAAGGTCACTTTGATAAGGGAATAGGATAAATTATTCTGCTTATTCACCCTTAATCGAATTTGGTAGCATGATTAAGTTATCTAGGGTCGATTAGGATTAAAGTCCTTATTATAGGAATAACTCATTCTACCTACCATTTCATATGGAATGAGTTATTCTCAAGATAAGAGTAAATTATCAAATTCAAAAAGAAAAAAATCTAAAGAATAGCTCGTCCGGACTCACCTCGAGTAATTTATCCTAATTTATTATCAAGTTGGCCCTAAAAGGACTTTTCTATTTTTTTAACCTAATAGTTGTTGTCTTTGTTATAGCTCCAATAGAATCATTGCAATCTCTTTTCATCTTTTATCACGTACACATCGAGTGTTCTTACCTCACCTACCGTCATCTTCTCAATATAACTTTTCTTGACGATCTAGCAATCTATTCTATACATCTAATTGACTTAAATACCTCAATGCCATTTGTAACAAAGAGAAGGTTGTTCACTTTTTATCACCCGCCTCAGTAACAGTTATGATATTGATCCACTCATGAAGTCAGTTTAACGATGATCAAGAGAAAGGAGCAAGTGACTTATCCCGGTGATCGAGATAAGAACAGTGACAGAAAAATATATCAAAAATGTTAGAGAAAATATCCTGAAATCTTTTAATATTACTCCTATACTATGACCTTTATGAAATTTAACATAATATCACTCAAATCTTTTAACCTGAGCTGTCATGTCCCTAAAGTTACATCCCGTGTTAACGGTGGTAACTCACTCATACAAGGTTACCATTTTACACACACACACACACACACAGAGAGAGAGAGAGAGAGAGAGAGAGAGAGAGAGAGAGAGAGAGAGAGAGAGAGAGAGAGAGAGAGAGAGAGAGAGAGAGAGAGAGAGAGAGAGAGAGAGAGAGAGAGTAGGTTGAAGGTCATGATGGGAGCGGTGGTGATGGCAGAAGCGACTGAGATCGTGAGAGGGGAGACATAGTGTGAGATAGAGAGGGGAGAGTGAAAAGGGGAGCCCGGAGGTCGAAGGGAGGGTTGGCCCTTGTGGCAATGGCAGAGGGGGGGCGGAGAGAGAGAGAGAGGTCGGACGACATGGTGAGGGTTGTTGTGGTGGCGGCAGCAACAACAACAGAGGTCTTGGGAGGGGGAGAGAGAGTGCGAAACATAGAAGAGAGAGTGAGAGGGGAATCCCAAAGTGGAAGGTGGCGATGGGCCAAGAGGGGTGGGTGGAGAACCGTGGTACGATGATGGAGGTGGAGGGGGAGCGATCTGATGGGATGGGGAGAGTTGTCTGGAACGAGGGGGAGATCAGGGGGGAGGGGGATGGTTTGGCATGAGAGGGAGATAGGGAGGGAGGGTAAGAGTGGGGGAGTGGTCCAAGAGAAAGATGACTAAAGAGTATGTTATTAATTTTTCTCTTCTTAACCTAACCTCCCTTTAGTTTGCGATCGTGAAGGATCATTGACGGTAGGGGAACTGTGTCCTCGTCATGAAGATTTGACGGGTATTGAGTTAAATTTCATAAAAGTAGAGATATAGAGATAATATTCAAATATTACAAAGGTATACGTGTACTTTTCCAAAACTTTTATACCCAAAAAAATTGTCTTAAAAAGTCTCAAATTTTGTGACAAGAGTGTTGAATTCATTTAGGACTACACTAACCCTCGTGAGGCCACTTAGTTACACACACACAAATCATGTTGCATCTAAAATCGAATGTCTATCTAATTATTTAATCAATTAAATTGTCCATTATATGAGAGATCAACTTTAAAGATAGATAATTTGCTTAGAGCACCTTAATAAGTTATTTAACCATGTTGATAAAACTTGAGTAATCCATGCAACCATCATATGGGTCGAGTCGAGGACATACCTTTACACAAGCGGAAGCAATTGGCCCACGTAGCATCATGGAGGCGGAGAGTCGGCTACTAGAGTCTACCCTTTAAGATTCACACTCCAAGACCTAAAGATGATGGTGATGTCCTTGTCGAAGTAGTAGCTGAGATAAGTGTGGGATGACGACTCTCCCACACAGACGACGTGCACAGCCTCACCTTGACGAGGTGAGGGCGGCCTTCAGCAAGTAAGAGGGAGGAAGATGGAGAAGACGACAAGGGCGAAAGAGCAGTTGGCCGCAGCCCTTGTGGTCGTGGCTCTCTCTCTCTCACGCATGGAGCAAGGCCGGGCGTGGTCGGCCTTGCTCTCTCTCACACACACACAAGTGTAGGGACGGGCAGAAGGGAGCAGTGGGGCGATCTCTCTCTCTCACTCGCGTGCAAGTCAGCACGAGCCCAATGGCCAACGGTAGTGCCGATGAGTGGCACGGCAGTGGTGGAAGCAAGGAGACGAAGAGGGAGGGAGCGGCTCTTCCTTTCTCCCCTTGGGAGGGAGTGTCTAGCATGGGGCCCCCCCTCTCCCCTGCACTCTTATTTATAGAGGAGCAAGGGGGCTGGCCTCCCTCTCCAATTAGAGAAGCTAGAATTCCATGTTCACTAAGACAAGTAGATTTCCATGAGAGGAAGGTAGCTCACACATGGAAAGCCCAATGAGGAAGGCTTTCCTTCCCATGGTCTTCCATTCCTTGTGCAACTAGGAGAATAGGAGGAGGAGGAGGAAGGGGCGACCAAAGGAGGCAACCCTCCCTTTCCTTATGCAGCCCAAACAAGGATCACCAAGATCCTTACATGCATGGGGCAGCCGGCACATTGTGCCCATGCACAAGTGCCACCCTCTCTCCTTAGGTTTCCCCAATGGACACCCAATAACCATGGGCCAAGGCCCATTTAGTAAAAGCTCCCACTTACCCATTACGGGCAACACCAACATGCACGCTTATTATCTCAAGACTTTATACTTCATGATTATACAAGGAATTGGAGCATGCGACCTCTATGATTCTTCGAACATCTTCGAGAGTGGCTTGTTAAGTCATCACCAAACTAATGGATCACTCAAAATAATCAGGAACGGTATCTCAGACACTTAGTATCCATCAGACTCAACACTCTAGATCTCTCAAACATAATAGTGTCGAATCTCTAGATGGTTTTGTGCTTATGACTCTATCACCTCATAGGTGAGTGGGCCTCTTGAGAAATAAGCCACAAACTATGGTGCAATACTTAGTCATCTTTCACATGCAACTTATGTCATTCTGACTAGTCTCGACCACTTTTCTAGATATGTCCCGCTGGGCGGTATCAACCATCACCTTAAAGGAGTATGCTAAAGTAAAGACATTGAGCCTTCTCTTCATAACGTAGAGCTCAAGTTATTAGGGGCACCATAGAGACCACATCAATGTGATCCACGAGCTCACACAATGATGAAGAAGAGATTCATTCATCATTACTCATATATGATAGGATATAGCACATGTGGTATGAAATGCATGCCGTGGTATTCTTCCACAAATGGGGGTGTCATTATATAATCATAATAACACCACACATACCTCGACTGCGACCTACACAGTCAATGCAAGTTTCGAGAACTAGTCACTCCCACTTAGCACCTACCCGCGAGACTCACATCTGGCTCTTAAAAGCTCCATGGGATTGTTGTGACATCATCATGGTCGATCCTATACAAATCTCATCTTAGCCCAGGTAAGGTGGCATATCGTTGACGTTCGTGATATTCCACTTGCTCCCACCCGGAAGCACCAACAATTTCAAATGCCTCACCCTGCTCACTATCAACAGCGTCTAGGGAGATCATCCATGTGAGAGAGTTCATCCCTGCTTGGTGACACTATGACAATGTGTTAACTAATCATTCTATCAAAAATACATGTTAGAGAATGAACAACAAATTTCATTGATGATGTTCCAAAAATTGTATCTCTTACAATTTACAAAGACTCTATGGTCTCACAATGAGTAACAAAACTCTCCCTTACAATATGCTTGGTTAGTGGATCGGCTACCATCCGACCGGTGCTTATGTGTTGAAGTACCACTAATCCTCTTGCCAGTAGATCTTTTATGTAGTGATAATGAATGCCAATATACTTTATCCTGCCATGATATTTAGAGTCCTTGGCGAAAGTCAAAGCTGACGTGCTGTCCAAGTACAACAACACACTCTCAGCCCGATGAGGTGTGATCACTAATCATTGCAGGAACTTCCGCAGCCTCACTGCCTCTTGACATGTGACAGAACAAGCCACATATTTAGCCTCCATGGTGGATAGAGCAATGCAAGTTTTCTTGCTACACCAAGAGATAGCTCCACCACTTAACAAGAACATGAAGTGAAGTGGACTTCCGCTTATCTCTAACACTCGCCCAATTCGCGTCGCTATAGCCAATCAGCCTTAGGTCACCTCGCTTGTAACGTAAGACAAGCTTGATGTCCCTCGAAGATATCAAAGTATCCTTTTCAATGTCTTTCATTGCACGGGACTCGGATTGCTTTGGAAGCGACTGACCAAACGCACCACGAAACTGATGTCGGGTCGTGTGCATAGCATGACGTAAATTAGACTCCTAATTGCGGCATCATATGATACCTTAGACATCTCTCTCTTTTCTTATTCATTCTTAGAGCACTGATTGATAGTTAAAGCACAACCTATATCAAGTGGAGTGTCAATGGGCTTCGCATTGTGCATTCTAAATCGTTCGGGAATTTTGTTAACGTAGGTCTCCTAAGATAGACTCAGCAACCTCTCCAAGTGATTTCACACAGTCTTTACACTGAGCACGTAGCTCGCTTCACCCATGTCTTTCATCTCAAAGATTGAAGACAATCATTCCTTAGGGGTATTGATCAACTCCATGTCATTGCCAGCTATCAGGATGTCATCCACATACAATAACATAATGAGAAACTTATCTCTCACTCGCTTAACATGCACACAGTGGTCCTCTTCGATCATCTTGAAGCTGAATGAGATAATTGATTTATGAAATCTCAAATACCACTGTCTAGATGATTACTTTAGGCCATCTAAAGAGCACTTTAAGTGGCATACTTTGCGCTCATAGCCTTTGGCCTCGAATCCCTCTAGCTAAGTCATACAAATTTCTTCTAATTCTCCATTGAGAAATACAGTCTTAACATCTATTTGAGACCATTCTAAATCTAGATGTGCAACGATAGGTAGAATCAGTCAAACGGAAGAGAATCTCACCACCGGCGAGAATGTCTCTTTGTATTCTATACCCTCCCTTTGGGTATAACCCTTCGTCACTAACCATGCTTTGAATTTGTTGATCGACCCACCTGTCTTGCACTTAACTTTGAAAACCCATTTGTTTCCAATTGTTTTGCATCTAGGCGAGAGGTCTACTAACTCCTAAACCTTATTTAGCACCATTCAATCCAACTCATCTTGTATGACAGCTTTCCATTCTTTCTTAGACGACGATGCAAAAGCCTCTTGGACACACCTGGGCTCTTCATCGTCCAAGTTTTCGCAAACAAGAGCTTAGTTTTCAATTTGAAAATGTTGACGAGGTATTTGTCCGTGCCTACTGTGATGTACAAAGTCTTGAGTCGCTAGTTCCATAGGTATGCTCCCACTAGGTAGAGAATTCGTACTATCTCCAGTAGATATGTGGTCGGGAACAAATTCCCTCCCTTCGCTGGAGGATGGTAGGGTGTCAGTCTGCTCATTCAATTCATGGAGATCAAGACTTCTAGCATCGACATCAACATCGAGCAATTTATTATTCGTGAGAGGAACAAACATCTCTCATTAACCGCTTGTAGTAGGGTGACATACGATCACTTAGGGCGGCTTTGACATCGGGGTAAGGGGGGGCGGCTAACCGACCCCGAAGGGTCGATTGAGATACCCGGGGTCGGTTAACGCGATTGTGTGAGGGGGGGGGGGGGGTTGAGCGGAGGCGGGGCCCAGCGGGTAGGGGGTGTCGGCTAACCGACCGACAGCTCCGCTGTCAAACACGCCCTTAGTGTCTAACAATTTATCTTACCACATGCTTGTCTATTTATTTGCTCAAACATGTATAATACCAAAAATGCATGGACATAAATAAAAAATCAGCAATAGGACAAATAATCAACATGAAAATATCCAATATTTTCAAAAGAATCATCTAATCATGCTTGTCTACATGTCCACTAGGATATCAAAACACTAAGCAAAAAAAATTTCTAAACATGGTCTATCTAGCATGATGAATATCGAAACAAGTAAAGGTTTCCCCGAACCACCATCTCATGACCCTCGAGTGTTATCATTGGTAGGGATGGGGGGGTGCTAACAGGTAACTGAGGTGCCAATTTGGCATCCAACTGAGGTGCATGTACTGTTAAAACCTTGGAATGTAGCAATGACTAACATGTGGGGGTACCCAAGGTCCTGGCCCATGCACCAAGTGTCGTCATGCTGCTGGTCGATACAGTGCATGATAGTCATGCCTAGCAAGAAGATCTATGGATCATATGATTCTTCTATCGGTTAGCCAGATTGGCTCGACACCTCGGTCATTTGTCGTCAGTCTAGGAGATGTCCAACGAGTCGTAGTCTGCGCCGTGCCGCTAGGCATCACGAGAGGGGGCAGATGGTCTGCCATGACTACTGGCGGGCTACCCTACCCGCCATCATACTCACTCGGTGGGCCGCTCCTCGGCCTGGCAGCGATCAGGGAGGTCCTCATCATAACCCTAGCCCCGCTAGGTGTCTGTTGCTCAAGATGGTCCTCAGGGGCAGTCGAGAGGGCACAAGTGTAATATCCCGAACCTTTCGGATCCTTCTTCGTGGGTCCCGAATCTAGTTTTCGGAGCGTCTGACTCTGTTGTGTCCGAAATTTTATTTCGGACATCTTTCGTGTTCGGATCGGCGCGATCCGGAGTCATTTCGGAGGCCCGGAGGCGTTCCGCGACTTTTCCGCGTGTGTTTTCTGATTTCCGAGGTGTGTTTCGGCTTTTTCTTCGGAAGCTCGCTGCGGGCGAACCGGGCGGTTCACCCGGGCACGAGTGGTACCGTTGCGATCGGTGCGTTCCGAGGATTCCAGAAATGTATTTTTCTATTTTTTGGTATTTTTTCGAAAAATCGGATTTTCTATTTAACCATATTTCTTTTCTTTTTCTTTTCCACCTTCTCTTTCTTCTTCTTCTTCTTCCTCCTTCCTTCCCCAACCGTGACCTCCCTCTCTCCCTCTCTTCCTCCCGTTCGAGCGCGGCTAGCTCCTCTCCGGCTGCTGACAGTGGCGGGGTGACGGCGCGGCGACGTGGGCGGCGGTGAGGCGATCGTGGGGACGCGCGGTGCTCGTGGGAAGCTTGAGGAACGAGGGTTTTCCAAAGCGATTTCTTGCGTTCGCGGACGATTCGGCGGAGCATTCGCTCCATTGAGGTAGGGTGACGTTCCTTAGCCTCTTGCCGTTCATTCCCGTGATTTGTAGGCCGCGGGGAGGCCGAGAGGGGCGTGTTTGAGCTTTTGAGGGTTTTTCCATGATTTGGGGAGAGCTCGCCCGATCTATGGATTTGATGCATGATTTCGTGTTTTGATGGCCTAGGATCATGCTAGGGGTCCCTAGGGGTCTTCCCCTTTGTTTTCCCCCTCTCCTGTGGAGGCATGGGGGCGTGGTTGGTTTTTTTTAGGAGTTTCCACCGTTTTCCGCCGCGGACTGAGAACGCGCTATACTCCAGTAGCGCGTTCTTGTTCGTCACGCTGCCCCGATGGGGCGCGTTCATCGGAGAAGATGAACAGGAGGCGGTTCCTGTCGCGCTATGGGGTCCTAGCGCGACCTTCCTTGTCGCACTAGGGGTCCCTAGCGCAATCTGTTGTGTCGCGCTAGGGGATCCTAGCGCGATGTTCCCTGTCGCGCTAGGAGGCCCTAGCGCGATCTTCCCTGTCGCCCTAGGGAGTCCTAGCGCGTTCTGTCCTGTTGTCGGGTGTTCCTCTTGGGCCGTGTGTGTGTCCTGGACACCCCGTGGAGTTCCGTGACCGTGTCTTTGGCGTCCGGAGGTTCCGTTTGCCTTGGTCATGAGTTTGGCCGTGGGCGGTGCGTCCGTTTTTCTCCGACCGTGGCCCCCGTTTGACGGAGCTAGTGCGTGGGGTGATTCCCACACGTTGTCGGACTCGGACGTCATTTTCCGTTGACTTGAGAGTCTACTCCTTCAGTGACCCTCCACTAGTCGTAGCCCACCAGTACGAGGTGCTGGTCTCACCTGGGAGTGGTGTACGGGCACCCACCTTTCGAGACGGTTTGTGGACCGGTTACCGTAGGCCCCTCGTCGGTAGCCAGAGTCCGGCTACGGGGGAAAACCGGTCAGAGGACCAGACCTAGTGACGCGTGGTCTGTGTGTGCACACGTGGTTGGGGGCAGTTGGACCCACGTCGACGGGCGTGACCCCAGCTAGTTACTTGTTTGTGGTTACTTGTTCGGTGTCTGCGCCTCGGGTAGGACCTACCACGTCAGGCGGTTCACCTGCGGTGCGGTGTAAGACGTCAGGGGACGCTACCGGCTGTGCTTCTAGTGGGTGGTACTCCTGTCGAGTACGGAGTGTCAGACTGTCAGTCGTGTGTTTCCGACCTTCGGGTTTTATCGGTTTGGCCGTTGAGCTTCGGTCTTTTTACCGTGGCACGTGTGTCGATTTGCGTGCCGTAGGGTCTTGTCTTGTAGAGTACAAGGCTTTCCTTTCCGAGGTACTCTCCTACCGCTAGTGTAGTGGTCTCTCATTTTACGAGGTAGGGTTCAAGTGATCCCTACTGAGTCTTGTTCCGAGACTCATTCCCTGCGTGTTTTCACCGTGTTTCAGGTGAGGCGCCACCTTCGGAGAGTGCGTCAGGAGTGCAGCGTGGTGCGGGTGCCCAGAGGTAGTGCCAGAGGTCAGAGCCGGGGGATGCCCCGTGTAGCTGTACTTTCCTTTCTTGTCACTGTACTAGTCGTGGACTATTGTTATTGTTGTTAATTTCTATTGTGGACCATGTAACATGTTAATTTATTTCCTGCTTAATATTATAACTGTTTAATTTCTGCAATTATCGTGATGCTTGTGTAGTTTCCACACCATCCTTTTAACCCTTCCGAGTCTTCGGGCTCGTGGGTGGCGGTACGAGTCTCGGGTTATCGGGCCTTCCCGGTAATCAGATTCTCGGGTCGTTACAGCTAGTATCAGAGCGCGGTTGTGGAATTACATGAGAGTCATAGGTAATTGTAGTGGTCCACTAGTCCACAGCGATGATGTACAGGTGACGCTGGCATTGGGCATCGTGTGTTTTTCTTGACCTTGCCGTTTTCGTGTTTTCTGTCTTTTGCTTCAGGAGCGAGTATGGCGCCGAGGAGGAGCTCTCGCTCTCAGCAGGGGCAGTCAGCTGGAGGTCAGGAGATCCAGCAGGGGGTCCAGAGGGACCAGGAGGAGCATAGCAGAGCGCCACTGGGGGCTACCGAGGCCGCGGATGCTGCGAGAGTTCCGGGGGCCGAGGATTTCTTCCGTGGCATGTACCATCTCATGTCTCAGCAGTTCGGCGGAGAGGCTGGTGAGGGCTCGTCAGTCAGGGGTGGGCCAGGCCGAGCAGTGAGGGACTTCATGCAGTTCCATCCACCTTACTTTAGCGGCCAGGCAGACCCTGATGCGGCTCGTGATTAGCTCGATGAGATGGAGCGGGTGTTCAGTTCCGCGAGAGTGCTACCGAGGACAGAGTTGTATTGGCCTACAACCAGTTACAGGGTACGGCTCGGAGATGGTGGTCTTCCGAGTGGAAGACGTCCTTTCAGCTTCGTCCACTTGAGCAGATCGAGTGGGATGACTTTGTCAGTGCTTTCGAGCGTACGTACTGTCCAGATATTGTTGCCACGCAGCGGATGCGGGAGTTTCTGGAGCTGATGCAAGGTGACATGTCCGTGTTGCAGTACAGGGCCCGATTTGTCGAGCTGGGTCGGTACGCACCTCACATCATGGAGCATGAGAGGGTGAGGACCACACAGTTTGTGCAGGGCTTGAGGCTGGAGCTGAGGCACCATCTGATCGCAAACGGGGCCACTGATCTAGAGACGGCGTCTCGTGTTGCGATTTCCTTGGAGATGGATATGCAGAGGACTCGAGGACTGATCAGCCAGGGGCAGTCTGTGTCAGGTCGCGGCCATCAGTCGGCTACCCAGCAGCTGGGTTCCTTCCAGCATGCGTCGGGTAGTTCAGGAGTACCGGCACCGGCAGCGTCGGTGGCAGGATCTGCGTCCTTCGGCTCGAAGGTCAAGAAGTTCTTGAAGAAGAGTTTCCGGAAGAAGCACAAGGATCAGGGGCAGGCTTCATCGGGCAGTGTACAGCAGCCGATTCCTTTGCAGCGTCAGGGATCAGGGGGTGGATCGCGAGGACCTTGTCCACGGTGTGGTGGGACTCACCCAGGCAGGCAGTGCACGGCTCCGATCATCTATTTTCGGTGTGACCAGCCAGGGCATATGGCACGTGACTGTCCTCAGAGACCGCCGCAGCAGCAGTTTCCTCAGCAGCAGGTTCCCCAGCAGCAGAGGCAGCAGCAGCAGCAGCAGGGACAATATCCGCCGCTACCCAGGTCAGCTAGCGTGGGAGGCAGGCAGAGGGCTCGAGGCCAGATCACGCACATGACCAGGGTAGAGGCAGTGGCGTCGCAGCTCGTGGAAGGTACCGTTCAGATTTTGGGTTGTGCGGCTCGGGTTTTATTTGATTCTGGCGCGTCTCATTCGTTTATTTCGGAGGATTTTGCGTCGAGCATCGAGGAGCCGGTGACCCAGTTGTCCTGTGATTTGACAGTGGAGTTGCCTTCGGGTGACTTTATGATCACTCCGTATTGCTTCGACCAGGTTCCGGTGTGGATTGATGGGCGGAGTATGCCAGGCAGGTTTTATGCGTTGCAGCTCGGGATTACGATGTGATTCTAGGTATGGATTGGCTCGAGACTCATGGAGCGGTGGTGGATTGTGGGATGAAGAGGGTCTACTTCCAGCATCCGAGCAAGCGGACCTTCTATTTCCAAGGTATCCGTTCCACGTCTTCTCGATTCCTTATCTCTGCTATTCGAGCCCGTCGATTGCTTGATTCCGGTTGTCAGGGTTTTCTCGCGTCCGTGGTGGTGTCTGAACGGATGGAACCGAGTGTCGAGACATTCCAGTGGTGTGCGAGTTCCCCGACGTGTTTCCCGAGGAGTTGCCTGGATTACCTCCCCAGCGGGAGATCGATTTTGTGATCGAGGTTGTGCCTGGTACGGGACCTTTGGCGAAGGCTCCCTACCGTATGGCCCCCGCTGAGTTGAGGGAGTTGAGGGCGCAGTTGCAGGAACTGTTGGCCAAGGGGTATATTCGTCCTAGTTTTTCCCCTTGGGGTGCGCCCGTGTTTTTTGTGAAGAAGAAGGACGATAGTCTGTGCTTGTGCATTGACTATCGGCAGTTGAATGAAGTGACCATTAAGAACAAGTATCCGTTGCCACGGATTGATGATTTGTTCGACCAGCTGCAGTCTGCGTGAGTGTTCTCGCGGATTGATTTACAGTCCGGTTACTATCAGCTGAGAATTCGTGAGTCCGATGTGGAGAAGACTGCGTTCAGTACGAGGTACGGGCATTATGAGTTTTTGGTGATGCCGTTTGGGCTCACCAATGCCCCATCAGTCTTCATGGACTTGATGCAGAGGGTGTTTCATCCGTATTTGGACCAGTTCGTGGTCATTTTCATGGATGACATCCTTGTTTATTCGCGGTCTGCCGAGGAGCACGCGTACCATTTGGGTGTGGTGCTGCAGACGTTGCGAGATCACCAGTTGTATGCGAAGCTCAGCAAGTGCGAGTTTTGGCTCTGCGAGGTGCACTTTCTGGGGCACGTAATTTCTGGTGATGGCATTTCCGTGGACCCCGCCAAGGTCGAGACAGTAATGTAGTGGCCGAGGCCGAGGTCGGTGATGGAGATCCGGAGTTTCTTGGGGCTTGCGGGTTATTATCGCCGGTTTATCCAGGATTTTTCTCGCATTGCGACCCCGATGACGAGGCTCACGCGGAAGGATGTGCCTTTCATTTGGTCCGAGGAGTGTGAGCAGAGCTTCAGCGAACTGAAGAGATTGCTCACCTCGGCTCCGGTGTTGGTTTTGCCTTCTGGATCGGGAGGTTTTGTGGTGTGTACAGATGCTTCCGACATTGGGTTGGGTGCTGTTCTGATGCAGCATGGTAGAGTGGTGGCTTATGCATCTCGGCAGCTAAAGCCCCACGAGGAGAACTACCCTACTCATGACCTTGAGTTGGCGGCGGTGATCTTCGCGCTGAAGATCTGGAGGCACTATCTGTACGATGAGAAGTTCGAGGTATTTACTGACCATCAGAGTTTGAGGTACGTGTTCTCGCAGAAGGACCTGAACCTCAGACAAAGGCGTTGGATGGAGTTCATGAAGGACTATGACTTCACCCTATCTTATCAGCCGGGCAGGATGAATGTCGTTGCCGATGCCTTGAGTCGGAAGGTTGCGATCAGTACATTGATGTTGAGGAAGTGGAGGCTCTGGGAACAAGTGCCCGAGGTATCTTTCAGGCTCAAGATTCCCCAGGAGCCAGTGTTGGCAGTGCTTGCGAGTCTGACTGTCACTCCTGCTATCCGTCGTCAGGTGACAGAGGCTCAGCATGCGGACCCTGAGTTGCCCCAGATTCTGACGATGGCTGACGTGGAGCTTGGCGAGGACGGTGCTGTGAGGTTTCGTGGCAGGCTGTACGTCCCAGCGGAGGAGCAGGTTCGTCGTGCGGTGTTACGCGAGGCTCATGGGAGCAGGTACACTGTGCACCCGGGTGCGACGAAGATGTATCGGAACTTGCGGAGGTAGTTCTGGTGGCCTGGCATGAAGAGAGATGTCGCAGAGTTTGTGGCCAGGTGCCTGATCTGTGAGCAGGTGAAGGCGGAGCATCAGCGACCAGGAGGTACTCTCCAGCACTTGGATGTTCCTGCTTGGAAGTGGGACCATGTGACCACGGATTTCGTGGTGGGATTTCCGAGGACCCCGAGTGGGCAGGACAGTATTTGGTTGCTGGTGGATCGGCTGACGAAGGTGACGCGGTTGTTACCGGTCAAGGTCAGCTGGAGCGTGTCTAAGTTGGCTCGTCTTTATGTGGAGCGGATCATGCCGTTGCATGGGGTTCCCATTTCGATCGTGTCAGATCGAGATCCGCGCTTCACTTCTGGATTCTGGAGGAGTTTCCAGCGAGCTCTTGGCACGGAGTTGGCATTTAGCTCGGCGTATCATCCTCAGTCAGATGGTCAGTCTGAGAGGACCATTTAGACTTTGGAAGACATGCTGAGATCCTGCTGCCTGGAGTGGCAGGGGAGTTGGATTCATCACCTACCGTTGGTGGAGTTTGCCTATAACAACAGCTATCATTCGAGCATCGACATGGCTCCTTATGAGGCATTGTATGGGCGTCCTTGTCGGACTCCACTTGATTGGTTTGAGGTGGGTGAGCGTGTTTTGACGGGACCGGAATTGGTGCAGCAATGTGTGGATGTTGTGCACCTGGTTCGTCAGAACATGGTGGCGGCCCAGAGTCGGTAGAAGAGCTATGCTGACCGTAGGAGGCAGCCCCTCGAGTTCGCCATGGGCGATCACGTGTTCTTGAGAGTTTCTCCGATGAAGGGGGTGATGCGTTTTGGATGGCGGGGGAAGCTGAGTCCCCGCTATATTGGTCCTTTCGCGATTGTGGAACGCATCGGTGAGGTTGCTTACCAGTTGCAGTTACCCTCTGAGTTGGCGTCGGTGCATGACGTGTTCCACGTCTCGATGTTGCGGAAGTATATGCCCGATGGCTCTCACGTGCTCGAGGATTCTGTTTGGCCTGAGGTGACTCCCGATCACTCTCTCCCAGAGTTTCCGATTCGGGTGGAGGATAGGCGAGAGCAGCGCCTGTGGAACAAGGTCATCCCCTTGGTAAAGGTGGTGTGGCAGCGGCACTCTGGTGAGGAGGCTTCTTGGGAACGTGAGGACGAGATGCGTCAGCAGTTCCCGTACCTGTTTGAGTGAGTCTTCCTCTTCTTTCCCCTTGGGTTGTTCTCAATTTCGAGGACGAAATTCCTTAAGGGGGGAGGGCTGTAATATCCCAAACCTTTCGGATCCTTCTTCGTTGGTCCCGGATCTGGTTTTCGGAGCGTCTGGCTCTGTTGTGTCTGAAATTTCGTTTCGGACATCTTTCGTGTTCAGATCGGCGCGATCCGAAGTCATTTCGGAGGCCCGGAGGCGTTCCACGGCTTTTCCGCGTGTGTTTTCCGATTTCCGATGTGTGTTTCGGCTTTTTCTTTGGAAGCTCGCTGCGGGCGAACCGGGCAGTTCACCCGGGCACGAGTGGTACCGTTGCGATCGGCGCGTTCCGAGGATTCTGGAAATATATTTTTCTATTTTTCGGTATTTTTCTGAAAAATCGGATTTTCTATTTAACCCTATTTCTTTTCTTTTTCTTTTCCACCTTCTCTTTCTTCTTCTTGTTCTTCCTCCTTCCTTCCCCAACCGTGACCTCCCTCTCTCCCTCTCTTCCTCCCGTTCGAGCGCGGCTAGCTCCTCTCCGGCTGCTGACAGCGGCGGGGCGACGTGGGCGACGGTGAGGCGATCGTGGGGACGTGCTGTGCTCGTGGGAAGCTTGAGGAACGAGGGTTTTCCAAAGCGATTTCTTGCGTTCGCGGACGATTCGGCAGAGCATTCACTCCATTGAGGTAGGGTGACGTTCCTTAGCCTCTTGCCGTTCATTCCCGTGATTTGTAGGCCGCGGGGAGGCCGAGAGGGACGTGTTTGAGCTTTTGGGGGTTTTTCCATGATTTGGGGAGAGCTCGCCCGATCTATGGATTTGATGCATGATTTCGTGTTTTGATGGCCTAGGATCATGCTAGGGGTCCCCAGGGGTCTTCCCCTTTGTTTTCCCCCTCTCCTGTGGAGGCATGGGGGCGTGGTTGGTTTTTTTTTGGAGTTTCCACCGTTTTCCGCCGCGGATTGAGAACGCGGTATACTCCAGTAGCGCGTTCTTGTTCGTCGCGCTGCCCCGATGGGGCGCGTTCATCGGAGAAGATGAACAGGAGGCGGTTCCTGTCACGCTATGGGGTCCTAGCGCGACCTGCCTTGTCGCGCTAGGGGTCCCTAGCGCGATCTGTTGTGTCGCGCTAGGAGGCCCTAGCGCGACCTGTCTTGTCGCGCTAGGGGATCCTAGCGCGATGTTCCCTGTCGCGCTAGGAGGCCCTAGCGCGATCTTCCCTGTCGCGCTAGGGAGTCCTAGCGCGTTCTGTCCTGTTGTCGGGTGTTCCTCTTGGGCCATGTGTGTGTCCTGGACACCCTGTGGAGTTCCGTGACCGTGTCTTTGGCGTCCAGAGGTTCCGTTTGCCTTGGTCATGAGTTTGGCCGTGGGTGGTGCGTCCGTTTTTCTCCGACCGTGGCCCCCGTTTGACGGAGCTAGTGCGTGGGGTGATTCCCACACGTTGTCAGACTCGGACGTCATTTTCCGTTGACTTGAGAGTCTACTCCTTCAGTGACCCTCCACTAGTCGTAGCCCACCAGTACGAGGTGTTGGTCTCACCTGGGAGTGGTGTACGGGCACCCACCTTTCGAGACGGTTTGTGGACCGGTTACCGTAGGCCCCTCGTCGGTAGCCAGAGTCCGGCTACGGGGGAAAACTGGTCAGAGGACCAGACCTAGTGACGCGTGGTCTGTGTGTGCACATGTGGTTGGGGGCAGTTGGACCCACGTCGATGGGCGTGACCCCAGCTAGTTACTTGTTTGTGGTTACTTGTTCGGTGTCTGCGCCTCGGGTAGGACCTACCACGTCAGGCGGTTCACCTTCGGTGCGGTGTAAGACGTCAGGGGACGCTACCGGCTGTGCTTCTAGTGGGTGGTACTCCTGTCGAGTACGGAGTGTCAGACTGTCAGTCGTGTGTTTCCAACCTTCGGGTTTTGTCGGTTTGGCCGTTGAGCTTCGGTCTTTTTACCGTGGCACGTGTGTCGGTTTGCATGCCGTAGGGTCTTGTCTTGTAGAGTACAAGGCTTTCCTTTCCGAGGTACTCTCCTACCGCTAGTGTAGTGGTCTCTCGTTTTACGAGGTAGGGTTCGAGTGATCCCTACTGAGTCTTGTTCCGAGACTCATTCCCTGCGTGTTTTCACCGTGTTTCAGGTGAGGCGCCACCTTCGGGGAGCACGTCAGGAGTGTAGTGTGGTGCGGGTGCCCAGAGGTAGTGCCAGAGGTCAGAGCCGGGGGATGCCCCGTGTAGCTGTACTTTCCTTTCTTGTCACTATACTAGTCATGGACTATTGTTATTGTTGTTAATTTCTATTGTGGACCATGTAACATGTTAATTTATTTCCTACTTAATATTATAACTGTTTAATTTCTGTAATTATCTGTGATGCTTGTGTAGTTTCCACACCATCCTTTTAACCCTTCCGAGTCTTCGGGCTCGTGGGTGGCGGTACGAGTCTCGGGTTATCGGGCTTTCCCGGTAATCGGATTCTCGGATCGTTACAACAGGGGTCTGCTACATCTCTTAAGGGAGCGCTGATGCCTGTGTGTGTCCCATGGACTATTGAGTCACCGACTACGTCACTGGCCATAGCTACTCCCGGATGTAGACACCCATTTTCAACCCACAAGTTGAGCCATTCTCTCATTGTCCTTATTAATGCCCCAATTGGTCATTGATTGATTGATCTCCTGGCCTATTGTGTTCCCCTTCAATCTATTTCCAGCCCTTGAGCTCAATTTTCGTGCCCTGGATGTCAAACCGACATTTTGGGCCAGCCCGGTCTGAACACGGCCTGGGTAACGACCGCGTCCTTTAGATCACTGTCAGAACCTAGACCGCATTCATCAAAATTTGAATTTCTATATTTTGACTGGTCAACCTTGATCGCGGCGTATCGCGTGGATGCGTTCATCCTGGTCGCGGTCACTGTGGTGACCGCATTCTCAGAAGGAAACTCGTTTCTAGCTAAACTCTGACTTTCCAATTTTTGATCCTCCTAAGTCTATTCCAGGAAGGTTTCTTTCGATCAAATCATGCTAGGAAGCTTCCTAATCCTCCTAGGAACCTTCCTCCTTCGAGTTTTGGCAAGATTTCTTCGATTTGGGTTGCCGATCAGCTGATTTCCTTTCATGCACGAACTAGGGGTTTCTCCACTCTGATCTAGGGTTTTCACCCTATAAATTCAACCCGACAGCCATTGGCTTGAGGGGATGCAACCACAACGAGGAGGGGAGACTCTTCCGCACTGGGAACCCTTCTACATCATCTTCTATCGTCCAGGGAGTTAGATTAGGGTGTTTTCCTCCCCCGTTCCTCTGTTCTTCTTTATTTTTCATGTTCCTCTCTATATTGTCTTTTATTTCATTTTTATTCCCAGCATATCATTGCATCCTTTTCAAAATCATGTCTTTTATCAATCACACACACATACACGTATTCTAAATCGATCTTTTCCCTCTCATAGGGGTTTAAAACACCAAAACCCCCAGGTATCTTCCCTTCCTTTTGCATGTTTCCACCAATCATAGGGATGAATACCACATTTAATCAAGTTCTAATGGGTTTCTTTTGTGTTTAATGGTTATTTTGTAGGCATAGGTAGAAGACGACGTGAGGCCCTTGCTCTTTGACCAGCATTGGAGCAAGGAATGAACGAATCTACACATCCCGCTATCTTTCTTTGAGCGTGGTTGTAGATATATTTTCCTACCGTTTCAAAACCCTTCCTATCCCTTTACTAATATCAATATGAGAAATAAATAAAGTGCAAACTGATAAGGGACAGAAGGATATGAACACATGTGATCGCCACCAAGGTGCCAAACGCGATGGACACGCCGTACCTTGAAAAGAAAGGGAGACACTCGCCTATGAACCAGCACTGCAGGGATGTACGGCCCTGAAAGAACCGCCTATTAGGACGTGCGGACGCTCGACAGACCGCTTGTCAATGCCGGAACGATCGCGAGACAAAGAGCGAGGGCAGACGAACGGCTCAGGGAGCGCCGCACGATGACGAAGAATGGTGACGGAGAGGCCGCGCTTCACCGAGAACGGACAGTATGGAACCGCCCAACTCCCCCACGCCATAAGTTGCAAGATCCAAACCTCCACCCTTTCCGGACGGCCAGAAAGAGTGGGCCTCGTGCTAGTATGTCGCTGACCTACAAAACCACGTGTAGAACACAAAGAAAAACCCAAGTTAGAACTATAAAGTGTAGTAAATGCTAAAATGGAAAGAAATGAACATGACTAAATGAAATGGGGGATACCTGGGGATTTTTAAACCCCTAGGGGCGCCAAAAATATAGGAAGGTGTGTGAACAATGTGAAAGAGTGGAGAAATGGGAAAGAAACGAGGAGAATTGATGCATGCAATGAAGAAAACAACGGTGGGGCTAATTGAAACAGAGACTTAAAAACCAGTTACTCCCTGAACCGGAGGCCTAGAAGGACGTAGAAGGTCTCCCTCCCTGGTCTTGGGTCGCTCAAAGATTCGGCAGGGCTTCGCCGTCGACCAAAAATCTCCCCCCCTCCTCACAAGCTTAGCTTTAGGGTCAATTTATAGAGCCCATAAGTCCCAGCTCGTAATTAGGCTTTTCACCCATTTTCAGGTCGAGATAATAACATAAAATGTGTAGATAAGCAGATTATCTCTCCACCAGAAGAAACATCACCGAATTTGGTTAAATATTCGCGGAGAAAATGATGGGGAAAGTTGGGGGAAGAACCACGAATGGAGAGAGAAAATCTGTTAAATCTTTAGGAAACGAGCAGTTAAACGGCCATACGATAGACCACTCATCTATATGAGCGGCCATTCCTAGGCCGTCCAACCATGTCGGTGGAAATTCAATAACTCATAGAATAATCTAAATTATTCATTGAACTGGCTGAAAACTTCGCCGTTGGACTCTCATGGATAAACGGCTATTAGTAGACCTTTCATCCATAAGAGTGGCCAAAGGCTAACCGCTCATGCTTTGTCGGTGGTAAATCAGAAATAATAGATAATTATCTGAACAATCAACCGAGCTCAGGACTCTGGGACAAGAACGGCTAACGTTAGCCCGCCCAACATGTGGAACGGCTAAACACAGGCCGTATGAGTGCATGTCGGTGATAATTCAGAAAATTAACTAAAATATCCAAGAAATACATGGACGGCTCAAGATCAACCGCTCACTGCCTGAACGGCTGGAGAATGTCCGTACCAGTGTTGGACGCTTGAAATTCATAAAATATGGCAATTAAACAAAATCAAGGCCCATTAAGCCCTAAATTAAAGTAGACCTAGCTAGGGAGGGAAGCTACCCATAAAATAGGCCCAAAGATGTGTCAGAAAAAATAGCCCAACGAGTAACGGACAACTCGAGGCATCAACAAATGAAAGCAAAAGGAATGACTCAACTTATCAGCAAAAAACGGGTGTCAACAGTGGTGTCACCAGTGACCATGTTCTTTAGAACGCGGTGACAGTAGAAATTGCGTTCATCTTAGGCATATCTTCGGCCTGTCCTTCTTTTCCGAGGTAAGTAACATGTAACCCCTTTGATTTCCATATCATTTAGCATGTTATATGTAGCACCCCACCTTAGAATTCGGTTCAGTTTCCAACTCTCATCGGATTTAGGAGAGATGTCACAGTAGGAAAAACCCAACAGAATAGAAAACTGGTTGAAGAATTACATAAATAAAGAGAACACTAAGCAGCGGAAGAAATTTCAAGCCCATCAGTTAATTCCATTTCTCAAAATCACAATAGTCCAAAACTTATAAGCAGAAAGTTACTTACAATAGTCCATTATTACAATTATCAAATGTTCTAACAATAAATCACCACAAATGGAAAAAAATACAAATATCTAAAGACTACACCAAATTTTCGCGTTCGGATTCACTACGTGCTAACTCCTCGTACTCGCCGAGGGAATCACCTGAAAATGGTTAACAAGTGTGAGTCTAGGAATAGACTCAGCAAGTTACTAACTTTCAATTTGCTCCTTTATCCATGCCTAACTGACTACAAGGGTGAAATAAATTTCAGAAATTTATGAAACATAGAATATCTGGAATCAGGTTGATGAGGACAGAAACAAGTCTAGTATAGAAAAAAGTGCTTATGTGACGGTAGTCTTATTTTTCAGAATTTGCATATGATAAAATAGATTTTAGAAAATAGAATTTCAGAATTTACATAGTTTTAGAATTTCATATGCCTTTTCCAGCTTCAGAGACAGAATTTCATATGCCTTTACCGGCTTCAGATACAGAGACAGAATTTCATATGATATATGGCCAGACACAGTGCCCAAACCACCATTAGAAGGACATAACAGTCAGATACTCAGTCACCTAGGTAATGGAGACGAGTCTTAGTTACTGCGCAGAACCGGGGAAAGCCCTTCCCACCTTAACCAGTGGAATTTATCCACCTCCAGGATTTCACCTCGTGCCCTCGAGGTCAGAACAGATTGAGCCTCCCCATAGGGACATTTCTATAGTTTGGCTCCATGCCCTTCTATGGCAGCAGCGTCTATATAGCCAATATAACAGTTTAATTTTTCCATAGATTTCAGGAATACTATAGGTTTCAGAACAGAACAAGCTTATTTTCAAGCTACACAAACGTATAAAATAGTTCATAATTATAAACACAGAATTTTAATAAAAATAAAAATTTTACAGTAAGTTACCAACTTACTCATTTATCATTTCCTAATTTTTCAGATTTTTTTCTGAATCAAAAAGCCCTTCCAAAACACTTCATTTGCAGGTTTCTGGAATTTAGGAAACATATTTATATTTTTGGTCACACATGCATAGGAAACCGTTCATAACTGTGAGTATAGATTTTCTGTGGTCATAAAAATTTTACAGTATCTTACCAACTTGATATTCTATCATTTTCTAATTTTTCAGATTTTTCTGAATTAATTTGGTCCCTCAAAATACACTTTTTCATAGTTGCTGGAAGCCGGGACAGAACACAGGATGTATCGACCTTAGTCTGTACAAAACCAAGTATGCACTGACCTTAGTCTATACAAAACCAAGTATGCACTGATCTTAGTCTATACAAAACCAAGTATGCACTGACCTTAGTCTTAGGTAAACCAAAACATGCATAGACCTTGCCCTTGCCATCCTTGCTATGCGCAGACCCTGTGCATACCATGCACAGACATTGCCATTGCGCTATGCTCAGACCCTGTGCATACTATGCACCGACCTTGCCCTTGCCATCCTTGCTATGCACAGACCATGTGCATACCATGCACATACCTTGCCCTTGCACTATGCTCAGACCTTGTGCATACTATGCACAGACCTTGCTATGCACAGACTTGGTGCATACCCTGCACAGACCTTGCCCTTGCACTATGCTCAGACCTTGTGCATACTATGCACAGACCTTGCCCTTGACATCCTTGCTATGCACAGACCCTGTGCATACCATGCACAGACCTTGCCCTTGCCATCCTTGCTATGCACAGACCCTGTGTATATCATGCACAGACCTTGTGACTCTATGCATACCATGCACAGACCTTGCCCTTGCACTATGCTTAGACCTTGTGCATACTATGCACAGACCTTGCTATGCACAGACTTTGTGCATACCATGCACATACCTTTCTAAGCCATATTAAAACATGCACTGACGTATCCAAGCAATACTAAAACATGCACTGACCTATCTAGCCATATTAAAACATGCACTGACCTATCCAAGCAATACTAAAACATGCACTGACCTATCTAGCCATATTAAAACATGCACTGACCTATCCAAGCAATACTAAAACATACAATGACCTATCTAGTCATATTAAAACATGCACCGACCTTGCAGGGATGAAATTGCCATTTCGGTTTAAAAAAAATCGGCCGAGCATCACGTAAAATACGTAAATAGATGGAAAACCTAGAATTTCCATAAAAACCTTATTTCTTGTGCTTTTCAAATTCTTTTTGACCCAAACACCTAAGAAAATATAAAAAAGTAAATAATGACAAAAAAAAACATTCGGGTTTGGGACTTGCAGGATTATATTAACATATTGGGATTTTTGGCTACGTAAAAAGAATAGAATCTTAATAAAACTAAAACGTATATTTGGGCTCGTATAAAATAACCTCCTGAGTAAATTAGAACATGCCAAAGGGACATTTTGAAGTTAAGAAACGTGCCTTGTCAATGAAAAATCATAAAGGAGAGACACCTCCCTTCTATCTTTTTACTCCCAGCAACAAGGGCGCTGGCAACCCCTTCTCAACGTAAGGAGTGGCTTGCTATGGTGCAGAGAATAAATCCTCTGGGCACACCCTTATAAAGCTAAAATCCTTTTTAGACTAGATCTAAATCATAGCCATTACTTCAGATCTACTCAAATAGATCTAAATCCTAGCCATTGTTTCATATCCACCCAAAACTAGTGACATGACATTGATCTGAAACAATCATGGCCTCCACAAGCCCTTGTTGGCCATTCGAATGTCAATGATGCAAGGGAATACGAAGGACACTATTCATGGCCCACTTTAAAAATTAATATTTCACAAGGTAAAAATGATTAGAAAAATCTAATTGTTACCCATTAACCACCTTGATTTATTCTACCAGGGAAAATTATCAAATAAATATTTGGCCTTAAAAATGAAACTGAGTGAATAGTAAAAATGTTAAAATGAATAGTGAATACGTTGGGTCATAATCTATCATAAACTATAGGAATTTGTGTCTATGCCCTTATGTGTTCTACTAGTGAATGTATATAATAAAAGAAGGGCTTATGTTAACAATTAGCTTATAAAATTTTAATTGTCCAAAATTCTAAATCTATAATTATCAAAAAAACTTATATTTAATACATTATCTATTTTATTTATTTAGTTACGAATTTAACAAAACATGTACTAAACACATATTTTCATCAATTTAAATAGCAGAAATACTTTATAATTCTCTAGAAAAATCTCGGGCACTACATTATAAGCCCTCAGTGGCGATCACGGATTAACTTTATTATCTTTCATCGCATGGACCCCACCCCCTTTGTTCATTATCTCGCCATGATCTTCATGTTCTTTTAGTGGGGTCATATATCACTTGGTTATGTTATTTTATCATTGAGAGATATATTATATCTTTTGATTTTTTATGATCTATAAATTGGCGATCACAGTGGGAAACTTTGTGCCCATCACATTCGCTCTTCTGCCTGTTTGCCTGCTTAGATTTTGTATGTGGTTGTTAGTTATTTTTGTGATTTCTCCCCGTCTGTTTCTCTATATGTCTCAGGTTCCTGCCTTAAATGCGGCCTCTACAGAGACCACATTCATTTGAACGCGGCCCCTATATAGACCGCGTTCAGATTTTTTCTGTTATTTTTATTTGTCTCGGTCTCTACCCTAAATGCAGCTTTTACAGAGACCACGTTCATTTGAATGCGGCCCCTATACAGATCGCATTCAGGGTCTTCTCTGTCTTCTATCGTACCACGCTTCCCATGGTTTTCCTTTTAAGTTTATGTCATTTTCTGTCCCTGGTGGGACACGGTCGACCCAGTGACCGCGTTCTGGTCACGCCCTCTATGGACACTGCGTTCAGCTGAGTCCCCACCAGAGAGCTGTTTTCTTATATTATTCATCGGATTTCTGATTGATATCCTCTGGTTGCAACTTGTATATTATTCTGTAATTGTTTTGCCATCATATTCTCATATTGTCTTCTAGATTTAGGCTAGAATTTGCATGTACTCCAGTGCGCCTAGGGCATTTTGGTTGAGAGACCTCTTCTCTTTGCACCCTTAGTGTGGCGACCCGGATCCCGAATACGAGGTATACCCGGTAGGACTACCGAATACACGTGATACCACTTGGAACCCGCGAGGCCTCCCAAGAGCGGTAAAGCTCCGAAGGGAAAAAGGATTGTCGTGTAGTACATTGAACTGACAGATATAGCAGCAAGCAATTAAATTTCATTAGATCGGGTTGCTAAAGTAGCAGAAATAAAATTACATTTTTAATAACATATTTTAAACAATTATATACCAGAGTCAAGTCCAAAGTTAAAGACAACAGTCTAGCAGTACAGTCGGCAGAAAGAAAGACGTACCGAAAAGTCGGGGGAAGCCCGACGGAGGTACCAGCTGGCAGCTACAACTTGAACTCCAGGATCCACTGAAGCAGAACGAACACATCACCCCACCTGAAAAGCAGGGGTGAGCCTCGTGTCACTGGCTCAGTAGGGGTCACGCGGATCCCCACTGAAAAACGCGCAGTAACACGGAACAACAGGAACTACAACAGAAATAGCACTAGAAAGCCGTAAAAGAAAGGGAAGCAGGAGTAGGGAACAGGTAAGGACGAGGGGAATAACCCGAACATGCAAGTAGGCCTAGAAAGGGAAAGAGGAGTAAGGAGCAACGAGGAAAAAGGGGAAAAATCACGCACAAACGCCCCAACCTACACCTACAACAAGCATGCAAAAGAAAGTCTAGAAAAGACCTAGACAGGCACAGACCTCGAGTACAACCACGGAAAGGCCAACCCGGACAGGTCACAACAAACCCCACAAGTGTCTTGACTACCAACCGATCGCGGACTACGCGAGCTCGGCCGAGTCACAGACCCACGCAGAACCACAAGTACAAGTACTAGTCAGGGTCACGCCCGTCAGCGTCATTCCTCAGCCCCTGACCACGTGTGCACACACTAGCTCCTGCCTAGAGCTAGGCCTCTAGCTAGTTTTCTCCCCCCGTAGGATGCTACGGTAACCGCAGGAGCCGACGGAAACTAGCTTACAAACCGGATATCGGGGTCACCTTTCGACTACTGCACGTCTAGGGCGACGCAAGGAAGAAGCTCGAAACGTGACGCTGAAGTACAGACAGTCGAACATGCACTGTCACCCGTACCTCAAACACCAAAAGGCAGCACAGGAAACTACCGACAGACTCAGAAACGTAGTCTTAGCCTTAATAGGAGCATCGACCGATGTCCACGGGGAAAGCGGCCAGACCACGGGAGCAACAGACATCACCCTAACATAGACAGACACACACACATACACACCACAAAACAACCCCTAACGTTACCTAAAACAGACCCACAACACACGACCACACACCAAAAAGCCCAACGGCCATAACAGGACTGTAACGGCCTAGCACATGCGCATTACACGGGCCTAACGCACCAGGGTGGGCGCGTTAGAGACAACAGGCACAAAGATAGAACACGAACCACGTAACGCACCAGGGCAGGCGAGTTACGGCGGCCTAACGCACGAGCGCAGATGCGTTACGCCCACCTAACGCGTGAGGACATGCGCGTTATGCCAACCGACCCAAAATCTAGAACTCGGACGAGCAGTACGTAATGGTCCACGGCGGACGCGTTGCAGCACTGTGACGCAAGGGGGCAGGGCTGTAACGACCCGAGAATCCGATTATCGGGAAGGCCCGATAACCCGAGACTCGCACCGCCACCCACGAGTCCGAAGACTCGGAAGGGTTAGAAGGATGGTGTGGAAACTACACAAGTATCACAAGTAATTGCAGAAATTAAACAGTTATAATATTAAGCAGGAAATAAATTAACATTTTACATGTCCACAAAATAACAATAGTAGTCCACAACTAGTACAGAGACAAGAAAGAAAAGTACAGCTACACGGGGCATACCCCGGCTCTGACCTCTGGCACTACCTCTGGGCACCCGCACCACGCTGCACCCCGGACGCGCTCCCCCGGGGCGGCGCCTCACCTGAAACACGGTGAAAACACGCAGGGAATGAGTCTCGGAACAAGACTCAGTAGGGATCACTCGAACCTTACCTCGTAAAATGGGAAACCACTACGCTAGCGGTAGGAGAGTACCTCGGAAAGGAAAGCCCTGTACTCTACACAATAAAGACCCTACGGCACGTAAACCGGCACACGTGCCACGGTGAGACAATCGAACTCAACGGTCGACCAAGCAAACCCGAAGGTCAAAGCCACGAAACTGACAGTCTGACACTCCGTACTCGACAGGAGTACCTCCCACCAGAAGCACAGCCGGTAGCATCCCCTGACGACTTACGCCGCGCCGCAGGTGAACCACTTGACGTGGTAGCTCCTACCAAAGGCGCGAACACCGTACAAGTAACCACAAACAAGTGACTAGCTGGGGTCACGCCCGTCGACGTGGGTCCAACCGCCCCCAACCACGTGTGCACACACAGACCGCGTGTCCCTGGTCTGGCCCTCTGACCGGTTTCCCCCTCAGTCAGACTCTGGCTGCAAGATGTGGGGCCCAACGGTAACCGGTCCACAAATCGTCTCTAAGGGTCAGCCCGTACACCACTCCCTGGTGCGACCAGCACACGCATACTGGTAGGCTACGACTAGTGGAGGGTCACTGAAGGAGTAGACTCTCAAGTCAACGGAAAACAACGTCCGCATCCGACGACGTACGGAGACCACTCAACGTACCGGCCCCGTCGCACGGCGACCACAGTTGGACTAAAAACGGGGTTGCAGCCCTCTCGGGGCAACCAGGCGCCTGACGGTCCACCCCTGGACCGTCACAGGCAAGTGACGGTCTAGGCAGGACCGTCACAAGAAGCCTGACGGTCCTACGTAGGGCGTCACTCTCTCAGCGCAAAGCGGAGTGTAACGCGCCTGCCCTGGCGCGTTACAAACTATGATGCCCCCACGCAGGCGCGTCACAGGGTGTAACGGCCCACGCCTAGCGCGTCACACCGCCTGGGAGGTTCAAAACGCCCAAAGGCGCCCTGACGCACCCACCCTGGGCCGTCACAAGGATGTGACGCGCCAGGCTTGGTGCGTCACATGCCTTGACCCCCAACGGTCAGAAACAACGGTCACAAACCAACGGTCGGATGCCTCTGACGGTCCACCCCAGGCGCGTTACAGGCATGTAACGGTCTGGCAGGGAGCCGTCACACTCCCAGCCCCCAGCTGGATAACAGGGGCTGTGACGCACCCTCCCAGGCGCGTCAGACGGCTGTGGCGGTCTATCGCGGGACCGTCACAGCCCCTGACCCCAAAGTCTAAACAAAGGGCATGTAACGGCCCCTCCAAGGCGCGTTACATCATGTAACGGTCCCTGGAAGGACCGTTACACGCACCCGACGGCGAAAATGGCAGAACCGCCCGCAAACTTCGACCACGCCCCCGTGCCTTCACCGGAGAGGGGGAAATCAAAGGGGAAGACCCCTAGGGACCCCTAGCATGCATCTAAGCCACCAAAACGCGAAATCACGGGCTAAATCCATAGATCGGGCGAGCTCTCCCCAAATCATGGAAAACCCCAAACCCACTCAATCACGCCCCTCTCGGCCTCCCCTCGGCCTATAAACCACGGAAATGAATGGCAAGAGGCTAAGGAACGTCACCCTACCTCAATGGAGCGAATGCTCCGCCGGATCGTCCCCGATCGCAAGAAAATGCTTTGAAAACCCTCGTTCTTCCTTGAGCTCTCACGACCCACGAACGCCTCCACGATCACCTCGTCACCGCCGTCGCCCCGTGCCGTCTGCAACCGGAGGGGACGCCGCCGCGGTCTCGCCGGACGAAGAAGCGAGGAAGAGGGGGCGGTGCTCACGGTGGGGGAGAAAGGAGGAAGAAGAAGAAGAAGAAGGTGGCGAGAGAGAGAAAATAGGGGGGGTATTTATAGGAAAATCCGGAAAATATAGAAAAATAGAAAATTACATTTCCGGAATCCTCAGGACCACTCGTGCCCAGGTGAACGACCTGGTTCACCCGCAGCGAGGTTCCGAAGGCATTGCCGAAACACACACCGGAAATCGGAAAACACAAGCGGAAAAGCCGCGGAACGCCTCCGGACCTCCGAAACAAATCCGGATCGCGCCGATCCGAACACGAAAGATGACCGAAACAAAAATTCGGACAGAACGGAGCCGGACACTCTGAAAAATCAGATCCGGGACCCACAAAGAAGGATCCGAAAGGTCCGGGATATTACAGCCCTCCCCCCTTAGGGAATTTCGTCCTCGAAATTGGGAACAACCCAAGGGGAAAGAAGAGGAAGACTCACTCAAACAGGTAAGGGAACTGCTGACGCATCTCGTCCTCACGTTCCCAAGAAGCCTCACCACCAGAGTGCCGTTGCCACACCACCTTTACCAAGGGGATGATTTTGTTCCGCAGGCGCTGCTCTCGCCTATCCTCCACGCAGATCGAAAACTCTGGGAGAGAGAGATCTGGAGTCACCTCAGGCCAAACAGAAATCTCGAGCACATGAGAGTCATCGGGCACATATTTTCGCAACATTGAGACGTGGAACACGTCATGCACCGACGCCAACTCAAGGGGTAACTGCAACCGGTAAGCAACCTCACCGATGCGCTCCAAGATCACAAAAGGACCAATGTAGCGGGGACTCAGCTTCTCACGCCGTCCAAAACGCATTACCCCCTTCATCGGAGAAACTCTCAAGAACACACGATCGCCCACGGTGAACTCGAGAGGCTGCCTCCTACGGTCAGCGTAGCTCTTCTGCCGACTCTGGGCCGCCAACATGTTCTGACGAACCAAGTGCACCACATCCACGCATTGCTGCACCAACTCTGGTCCCGTCACAACACGCTCACCAACCTCAAACCAATCAAGTGGAGTCCGGCAAGGACGCCCATACAGAGCCTCATAGGGAGCCATACCAATGCTCGAATGATAGTTGTTGTTATAGGCAAACTCCACCAATGGTAAGTGATGAATCCAACTCCCCTTCCACTCCAGGTAGCAGGATCTCAGCATGTCCTCCAAAGTCTGGATGGTCCTCTCAGACTGACCATCAGACTGAGGATGATACGCCGAGCTAAAAGCCAACACCGTGCCAAGAGCTTACTGGAAACTCCTCCAGAATCCAGAAGTGAAGCGCGGATCCCGATCTGACACGATCGAAACGGGAATCCCATGCAACGGCACGATCCGCTCCACATACAAACGAGCCAACTTGGACACGCTCCAGCTGATTTTGACCGGTAACAACCGAGTCACCTTCGTCAGCCGATCCACCAGCAACTAAATACTGTCCTGCCCACCCTGGGTCCTCGGCAACCCCACCACAAAATTCATGGTCACGTGGTCCCACTTCCACATAGGAACATTCAAGGGCTGGAGAGTACCTCCTGGTCGCTGATGCTCCGCCTTCACCTGCTGACAGATCAGACACATGGTCATAAATTCCGCGACATCTCTCTTCATGCCAGGCCACCAGAACTGTCTCCACAAGTTTCGATACATCTTCGTCGCACCCAGGTGTACGGTGTACCTGCTCCCATGAGCCTCGCGCAGCACCGCACGACGAATCTGCTCCTCCGCTGGGACGTACAGCCTGCCGCGAAACCTCGCAGCACCGTCCTCGCCGAGTTCCACATCAGCCATCGCCAGAATTCGGGGCAACTCAGGGTCCGCATGCTAAGCCTCTATCACCTGACGACGGATAGTAGGAGTGATAGTCAGACTCGCAAGCACTGCCAACCCTGGCTCCTGGGGAATCTTGAGCCTAAAGGATACTTCGGGCACTTGTTCCCAGAGCCTCCACTTCCTCAACATCAAGGCACTGACCCTGACCTTCCGACTCAGGGCATCGACGACGACATTCATCCTGCCAGGCTGATAAGACAGGGTGAAGTCATAATCCTTCATAAATTCCATCCAACGCCTTTGCCTGAGGTTCAGGTCCCTCTGCGAGAACACGTACCTCAAACTCTGATGGTCAGTGAACACCTCGAACTTCTCGCCATACAGATAATGCCTCCAGATCTTCAGCGCGAAGATCACTACCGCCAACTCAAGGTCATGGGTAGGGTAGTTCTCCTCGTGGGACTTTAGCTGCCGAGATGCATAAGCCACCACTCTGCCATGCTGCATCAACACAGCACCCAACCCAACGCCGGAAGCATCTGTACACACCACGAAACCTCCCGTGCCAGAAGGTAAAACCAACACCGGAGCCGAGGTGAGCAATCTCTTCAGTTCCTTGAAGCTCTGCTCACACTCCTCAGACTAGATGAAAGGCACATCCTTCCGCGTGAGTCTAGTCATCGGGGCCGCAATGTGAGAAAAATCATGGATAAACCGACGATAATAACCCGCAAGCCCCAAGAAACTCCGGATCTCCGTCACCGACCTCAGCCTTGGCCACTGCATTACTACCTCGACCTTGGCGGGGTCCACGGAAATGCCATCACCAGAAATCATGTGCCCCAGAAAGTGCACCTCGCCGAGCCAAAACTCGCACTTGCTGAGCTTCGCATACAACTGGTGATCTCGCAACGTCTGCAGCACCACACCCAAATGGTACGCGTGCTCCTCGGCAGACTGCGATTAAATAAGGATGTCATCCACGAAGATGACCACGAACTGTTCCAAATACGGATGAAACACCCTCTGCATCAAGTCCACGAAGGCTGCTGGGGCATTGGTGAGCCCGAACGGCATCACCAAAAACTCATAATGCCTGTACCTCGTACTGAATGCAGTCTTCTCCACATCGGACTCATGAATTCTCTGCTGATAGTAACCGGACCGTAAATCAATCCGTGAGAACACTCGCGCAGACTGGAGCTGGTCGAACAGATCATCAATCCGTGGCAATGGATACTTATTCTTAATGGTCACTTCATTCAGCTGCCGATAGTCAATGTATAGCCGCAGACTACCATCCTTCTTCTTCACAAACAACACGGACGCACCCCAAGGGGAAAAGCTAGGACGAACATATCCCTTGGCCAACAGCTCCTGCAACTGCGCCCTCAACTCCCTCAACTCAGCGGGGACCATACGGTAGGGAGCCTTCGCCAAAGGTCCCGTACCAGGCACAACCTCGATCACAAAATCGATCTCCCGCTGGGGAGGTAATCCAGGCAACTCCTCGGGAAACTCGCACACCACCGGAATTTCCTCGACATTCGGTTCCATCCAGTCAGACACAACCACGGACGCGAGAAAACCCTGACAACCAGAATCAAGCAACCGATGGTGTAACGACCCGAGAATCCGATTACCGGGAAGGCCCGATAACCCGAGACTCGTACCGCCACCCACGAGCCTGAAGACTCGGAAGGGTTAAAAAGGATGATGTGGAGACTACACAAGTATCACAAATAATTACAGAAATTAAACAGTTATAACATTAAGCAAGAAATAAATTAACATTTTACATGGTCCACAATAGAAATTAACAACAATAACAATAGTCCACGACTAGTACAGTGACAAGAAAGAAAAGTACAGCTACACGGGGTATACCCCGAATCTGACCTCTGGCACTACCTCAGGGCACCCGCACCACGCTGTACCCCAGACGCGCTCCCCCGGGGCGGCGCCTCACCTGAAACACGGTGAAAACACGCAGGGAATGAGTCTCGGAACAAGACTCAGTAGGGATCACTCAAACCCTACCTCGTAAAACGAGAAACCACTACACTAGCGGTAGGAGAGTACATCGGAAACGGAAGCCCCGTACTCTACAGAACAAAGGTCCCATGGCACGTAAACCGACACACGTGCCACGGTAAGAAGACCGAAGCTCAACGGCCAACCCGACAAAACTTGAAGGTCGGAAACGCACGACTGACAGACTGCCACTCCGTACTCGACAGGTGTACCACCCACTAGAAGTACAGCCGGTAGCGTCCCCTGACGTCTTACGCCGCGCCGCAGGTGAACCGCCTGGCGTGGTAGCTCCTACCAGAGGCGCGAACACCGTACAAGTAACCACAAACAAGTGACTAGCTGGGGTCACGCCCGTCGACGTGCGTCCACTGTCCCCAACCACGTGTGCACACACAGACCACGCGTCCTAGGTCTGGCCCTCTGACTGGTTTTCCCCTGGCACTGGACTCTGATGTGACGAGGGGCCCGACGGTAACCGGTCTAAAATCGTCCTCAGGGTAAGCTCGTACACCACTCCCTGGTGCGATCAGCACACGCGTACTGATAGGCTACGACTAGTGGAGGGTCACAAAGGAGTAGACTCTCGAGTCAACGGAAAACAACGTCTGAATCCGACAACGTGTGGGAATCACCCCACGCACCAGCCCCGTCTCACGGTGGCCACAGTCGAAGTAAAAACGGGGTTGCCACCCTCATGGGGCAACCAGGCATGTGACGGTCCACCCTAGGGCCGTCACAAGCAAGTAACGGTCTAGGCGAGACCGTTACATGCGCCTAACGGTTCAAAACAGACCGTCACATGGTCAGGGGGGAAAGGGATGTAACGGCCTGGTCCAGGCGCGTTACAAGAATGTAACGTGCTTGGCCCCATGCGTTACACACCCCCCCACGCTCCCAAAGCCAAAAGGGATGTAACGGCCCAGCCCGGCGCGTCACACGCATGTAACGCGCCTGGCCCAGCGCGTTACATGGCCCTCACACTTGGGGTGAAAACAGGAAGTAACGCGCCTGCCCCAGCGCGTTACATGCATGTAACGCGCCTAGCCCGGTGCGTTACATGGCCTGACCCCCAACGGTCACAAACCAACGGTCGAAAGCCCCTGACGGC